>VZRU01009153.1:174197-256700 GCA_013398155.1 Pedionomus torquatus | reverse complement strand
TTTTTTTTTTTTTTTTTGAGAGATCATGCTTCTCCTAAGTTTTTGTGTTCCTTTCAGGACATTTCAATTGAGCCAGTGCCAGTGGAGAGAAAGGTCTGTTGTCATGAGCAGCATGATCTTGTTAATCTTGTCTGCACCAGCTGGAGTCTTCTGATAAGTTCTAAGTGCAGTGCTCCACACCCCTAATTTTTAGCATACCTTCCCGTCTTGAAGAATCGATGGTAGGCAATGAAAATCTTGCAGAGCTGCTCTAACAATGCCATATCTTAGAAATGAGCAAGAAATCAAGGACAGCAGGTAGATGACATGCTTTTACTGAGCTCAATCCTTGAAGTCTGGCAATTTTGGGAAGATTACAGCTGAGTGTGTTTTTAAATCAGATAATCAGGTAATTTGAAATTAACTCGCTTTTCCTTATCTAGTTAGTACAGCCTGTTGTTCTAAATTTATGGCTCAGGTTGCTATCTGATGTTTAAAACATAGCATTTCCCAGAGTGTCTCCTGCTGAGTTTAATGTAATTTGAGACCCTTTCATTCTTGAATGCTGCAATTGCAATGAATTTCCATTGCTAAAAAAGATATTGGTAGATAATTCAGAACTTCTCAAAAGAGAAAAAAAAAAAGAAAGAGTAGAAGGATGAAAGTAATGCATATTGAGAGACTGCCTGTTGTCCAGAGTAAGCGTGAACTCCATCTTCATCAAGCTGCAGTTCCCTTTGCTTTCTGACAACGTGTCGGGTGTAACATGAGTGTCTCCCAGATCAAGTGTTACTCGATTAAAATGGGTTAGAAAAAAAAATCCAACAGTGAGAGTTTGCCACGTTGTACTCAGCCAGCCTGCCAGGCAAACAGGCAGCAGAGCTGTTATCATTCAAATAGCAATGAGATGTGTGATCTCAGTTTTTCGAGTCTCTGCCTTTTATACTCTTGTAATAGAAATCATTAGGGATCTACTGAAATATTTCATTTATCACTGTAAATTTCACGGCTGATGACATTAAGTGTCCTTATAGGTTGGGGTCATGATTACTGCCAAGCAGAGTCCTGTTCTGGCTGAGAGAGTATGCATTAATTCAAATAGCTAGATTATTATCCATCATGGCTGTTGAATAAGGCCAAGTTTTTCTAGCAACAGGGTGGCTAGGAAAGTATCCAAGAGAAGTGCCTGCCTTTTGCATCTAAGGATGAATTCATCCTTTTGTTTGCATAAACCAAAAATGTTTGAGCTAATTCAGCCTTTCCAAATTGCACTTCACTGCTTCTGCATGCTGGCTGAGGCCAACTCCTCTTTATGGACTGGGGCAGAGTTATTCCCTATGCACCTAAGAAAAGAAAGCAAAGAATCAACGATCCCTGGACCTAGACAGTGATGAGGTTTCACGGAAATTGCACTCTCAGTTGCAACCATACAGAATTATCACGTACAATTAAGTGTTTTTTTCTCTTCTATCACACAATTTATGTCCAATCTGTCATGGCAATCTTGCTTTGGAATTTGAGTGAATCTCAGCCTTTGACTTCCATCCTCTACAGACAGATTTTTATCTTGACAGCCAGAAATCAGGTCGCTTCACTGTCTTGAGTTTCAAACACAAGGCTTTACAAATTGCACTTTCATTCTGTAAAATAAATCAATTTATATCCATTGACAGTAGATGTAATGATTCAGTACACACTGTTTGGCTGGATGCATTTGATCTCTTGAAACTAGCTGCATTCCAAACATTCCAAGCACTTGTCCTGCTGCATAATCCTTGTGTCTATAAGCTCTACCCTGCACATCCTCCGGAATGAAGAGGGTTGGTTTTAAATTCTGAGTTTAGCCATTTTAATCAGGAATGAAGTGCACGGATAGAAGTTAATTTGTTTGTCTCACTGGTAAACCTCAGGCTTCTGTTATTATAAGACTGCTTATCAGAAATAATAAATTCATGCACTTTTTGCTTCTGAAACACTGGCAAGCTATAATTATATTATGATTTATTTTACAACCTCAAGACCAGAACCTGAAATATTTACTCAGGCAAAATTAGAAAACAAGGAGGGTAATCAATCATTCACAACTAGGGAACTGTAATTCTTTCTACGTCCATTTAGTAGACTGAGTACAGAGTAAGCCTGTTGTTAGCACCTCTGACAAATGCAAAGAATAAAAGTCAGGTTTCTCGTTTCTAATGCCATTTCACTCTGAGCCTTACTAACACACCTGACCCAGAGTAACAGCTGTAAATGGTAGTTCAGCCTTTCTATTAGCAAGAATACAAGGCATTAGTGGAAATGGTGACAATTTGGGACCCCAGTTACCCGGCTAAATGGGAGCATTGGACAAGGCATCCTCCAGATTTACTGTTTCCTTCCATGTGGATATGGCATATTGGTGGGATTTCTCTCAATGATCAGATCTGCTCCAAAAGCTACCAGTTGTATGAGATTGTGTTTGGTTTTGGGGAGAGGGATGTGTTCCTGGGTTTTGCCCCTGATATTTTCCTCTTCTCCAGGCTATGCTAGGCGTTCTTGATGGGTAGCTCTCCTACTGTGCATTTTAAGATCCCAAGCAGTCGCTCTGACTTTGGATGTAAACAGAAAAACTTTTAATGATGTTTAACTGTGGGGAAACACAAAAGTAAATTACAAATCAGCAATGTAAAAAACTGCCCACCAAGGATCTGTTAATGTATGGGGAAACAGGCTGATTCGAGGCAGAACAATTACTATGTCTCTGAAGACACTTTAAGAATTCTCCCTGTTTTCAAGCCTGAATCTTCAGGTAACCACAAATCAGTATGTAGAAAATGCTTTTTCATGTCTAATTTATGTTTAGTAAAAAGACCATAAAAGTTTTCACATTCTGCTTTCTTTTAATTTCCATCTGTCTCAGGAAAAATAAGAATTGTTGCTGTAATTCTAATTCTTGATGTGTGGTTAGTTAACAAAACACTTTGTAACATCACTCCATAAGTCTTGACATTAATAGTCAATTTTTCAGTTTATTTCTCTAAGTGAGCCTGGAATAATAAAATATGATGGCCTTGTTGCCAACCAAAATGATTACTCAATGAAAATTTAAGTAACTGAGAAGGCAGATAACCATAACTGAATTGCAGAATGAGGTCAACTGCTGAGATGTAAGTCATCACTCTTTAGTAATTTCAATTGGTGCTTTGGGTTCACTTTGTAACCTGTTACAAATGAGACATCATTGTGTCATCTTCCTTGTCCCTTAGAAATGAACTGCACAGAGGGAATCTCGGGCAGTTCATTTAAGAAGTTATTAGCTGGACCTGTTAGAAGTTGTTTTATTTATTTCAGTAGAGTTATGCTGGTTTACATCAGCTGAGGATATGATAGTTATTTCCTTGGATTTTCCACAAATCACTGCAAATATAGTATTTTGGGAATACATACCTGTGAATGTGAGTAAAGTTTTCTGACTGATTTTTGAGATATGCGGTGTGTGGAAGGACTTTATATGTGATAGGCTTTGCCTATCAAATATATGCAGGTGCGTTTTGGCCAAAACACCTTGGAAATGATGTTCAAATCTTTGATTTCAAAGTAGAACATTCACTGCCTCTGCCATTTTATTCAGGCTACAGGAGCTGTTAATCCTCCAAAATGGCTGTTTGTGAACAGTAATGTTTGGTAACTTCTTCCTTACAGCTGTTTTCAGCTGGCCTCCACAGAATGCAGGTATAGCTTTGCTCATCCCTTACGCTTTTACAGATGCTGCTCTGGCAAGCGTCAGTGCAGCAACGGCCATCAAAAGAGAAACATTTGCCAGATCTGTCTGACAGCATGAACTACATCATCTCACCGTGGATCTCACGGTGTTCATCCTTGCCTCTCCTTCTCTAAGAAGATCATTAGGGAACCACAGCAGTGCTGATAACTACTTGTGAGTGATGTGCAGCAGATGCTAAATATTGTAACACTGATAGCAGTTAATTTTTTGCTGTGAGATCTGAAATTCTAGCAACTATATTCATTATTGAGGTATGGTTACTCTTATTTTAAAGGATTGAAGAGAGGTACTAGTGGGAACAGAACAAGTGAGTAAGTGAATATATGATCTGATTAATAAGCATTCAATACTAGCCCTCAGCATTGGAGTATCCTGAGTTTAAAGTGAGCTCACCCTCTCACTTGTTTGTGCAGTGATGCTTAGGACATGGGCCTCAGTGAGTCAGTCAGAGCTTCCCATGGGTTTGCTGAACACTGATTTGGTTCATGTTTCCTGAGAGAGGTACAAGGCAGCATTAAGTCGGGTACCATAAGTGGAATATGTAGGAGATGGAGGGCAAAGCAAAATAGCGATAAAAAGAACAAGGACTTTTAAGCTGCTTGTAATTTGCCTAATCCTGTTGAGATGAATGCTTCACATATTTAGTTCTGATAAGTAGTCTTAGCATTTTTCTCCCGCAGATTGCCAGTAATTATGGCTTGTCAATCTATGCTGAGTTCCAGCCTGAAAGAATAGACAGCTGTGTGCTGCAAGAAATAGTAAAATTAATTCATTCAGGAAGTCATAGTTGATTCTTACATTTTCCTATATATAGTCCAACTGAAGGAGATGCACTGTGCAGACCTCATGCCCTGGTCCTGCTGCTGCTAGTTCCTTAGCAGGTCACTGTGGCCATCTCAGAACTTCCTTGAAGGCAAAAATTGCCCTCTACCAACTGCTGGGTCCAGACCTTGCCGTGGGAAAGATCTGACCCTGAAGCAGATGAGCAGGAACTTCCCAGGTGACGGTTCCAGCTGTCAGTCAGTCACTCCCACCGAGGTGCCTTTGATCCCAAGGAGAGGCATGAACCGATGCATTGCTGTTACAATAACTAATTTTAGCAGCTTCATCTGTTTAATTGGGTCTCTCAACAGAAAAATTACTGCAGAGGGAGCCTGCAGGAAAGTAAGAGATCACTCAGGTATGAATTGCAAATGTTTTAAAGCCTCGCTCTCCCCTGGATATATCTTCCCAGTAGCTGCCATTCCTGGCCAAACTTCTGCACTTGGATGGGGAGTTTCTTCCAGTGCAGGAGAATATTTAATAGATAAATACAAGAAATCTACTTAATATGTGGCATTTTTCTGTCATACAGCTTGATACTAAATATTTTCCAAAGCTATTGTAGATTTTGAACATTTCAACGGATACTTTAGACCATTTTCATAGTTTTCTGTATGAGTCAAGTGCTAAACTTCTCTTTTTTTTTGTTGATAGTTGTCAAAAGTCCCTTAAATACTAAAAATCTCTTTAAAAATGTCCAGATCCTAAGTCACCTTTGAAAATCTCAAGTACTGTGTAAGAGGCATATCAGTTGCCGTCTGTGTCCTCTATTACCAAGAACTGTATCTGTCATTGTTATCTCTTACCTGTTTATCAGAGTCCTGAATGCCACTGATATACTGCCAATAGAGAACATGGTGAGAGGTGCTGCTGAAAGTGTAATATTTAAATATGAAAGGAAAATCAGATGTAGGATTGTATTAGGAGGTTGCTCTGTATCATGCTAAATGAAAACTTACCTTTTTCTTTGCTCTTTTGAAGAATGTGACATTGCAGCCCAGTCAAGAACTGGATTTAATTTTTTCCGTTGATATGTCGATAGTTCATTGTTTCTACATTTGGGAACAGAGTGCCAAAAACTAAGACTTGAACATGCATCTGCTTTGGATTAGATTTACATGCCATCATGGAAACACGGGAAAAGAATGAGGTGTTGCTTAGAGCCCGGAAATATATTTAATTTCAAGTTTTGCATCCAAAACTTGGATTGATATTCTCTTTTGAAGATAATTTCAGGTTGGCAGCACATGCAGTTACGTGAGAGTGGCAGTATCCTTTGTAGTATGGGATTTTTGGTAGAACACAATATATCAAACTTATTTCCTCATTCTCTTAGAAGATGCTCCTACAGCTGATAAGTCAGTGACAAGAACTTGAAATATGTTTCATACTGCGCATTCAAGTTAGAATAAATGTTGAATTTGCCAACAGCTTTTTAAAAATACACATAAACACTTTTCACAGCATTTTGTCTGGCAGTGGTTGCTGAATACCTCTTCAAACTTTGCGGCAATCTGATGTGTCAGCCTGTTCCGGTTGTGTCAAGCTCTGACCACCAGTGAAACAAAAGAGAAAAGAGTTGCTTGATTTATAGAAAATATTCATTATCATTAGTGCTANAAGAAGACCACTGGTGCTTCCTCATCCCTAGTGTTCCATAATGCACAGTTGTTGGAACCTGCACTCCTCTGGGAGAGATGGGTGGGAAAGAACTGCTGTGGAGAAAAACTTTGTCTTAGCGAGACAGCAAGAGGGAAGGCAGCTTTTGAGAACCTGCAAGCTGTGAATTCTTTTTCCTGAAAAAGAAACAAAGGATTTTGTCCTACTTCTCTAGAGATTAGCTTTTGTTTAATCTTCCAATCTTCTGGCATACTGAATCACTGGCTACTCTAATAACAACATACTAGTTAATCCTCATGAAACATGTAGTGATAATTCAGCCTAAGAATCAATTCATGTTTTACTGCTGCCAGCTAAAAGCTTACGTTAAAATTTCTCCTGTTACAGAAAAAAAAGGAAATGTGATTTTTTTTTCTTTTCAATATTTTTAAGTGAACTCTCTGATCACAATATTCTTAGTTATTTCAGGCATTCTAATCATAGATAGTCAGTTCTTACCCAGTTTCATTTTATATTCTCTTAGAGCAGACCAAAGGTCCAGCCTTCTGCTTCATCAGTGAACAGGTAAAACAAGAAAACCTGTTAATTGCAAGGTGGTGTTTATGTCTGAAGATCTGATTTAGCTTCACATAAATCAACAATTTTAATTATCTTAGGAAGAAAAGCAGCTGTTTCATAAAAAGAAAAAATACCTATAAATAGAAAAAAAATCTGCAGAATGCAGAATTTTTTGTCGATATGAGGAAAGATGTGTTTTTGAAAACAGAACCGTTTAAGACAAAAAAACGTCATATCAACAATTGCTCTTAAAGACACGTCAGACGTATTATGCTGGTTCAAAAGATATATATTCCTAATCTGCCACTTTGTGCTCCTTTTCTGCATAAAAAAGAAGTCTTCCTTAGACTCCAGATTCCACAGCAGCGATCATACAAGCTGGCAAAAAGATAACTTGAAGGAAGTTTGAAAACTAGCAGGCCAACAGCCAAATGCCTGCTCAGGCTGAGATGTTCACTTTCAGCTGCTCTTCACGGACCTGCTGTGCTGCTTCTTGCTTAGGATGTGAAACTTAAACAGCTGAGGGGCTTTTTCAGTCCATTAATATGGAAAGGGCAGAGAAACAGAGAACTGGGTCAGGACTGAGCTTTGTAACTTGAAGTCAGGCATCAGCTTCAGTTACAAGCTGGAATTTCTGAAAATCTTGTGTGGTGGTCTCCCAGGATTCGAATCTTCACATGTTGTCAATAACATAATTAATGATTTTGCCCTGTTCTTGAAGTGGGGAACATCAACTTGTTAAATAGTACTAATGAACATACTGCTTCTACTGTTCACCTTCCTGCATATCTACTGCTGTCACGTGGGAAGGAAACTGGTCTCTATTTTAATGTTGGGGGCACACCACACAAAATAGAGACTTGACAGTACTTCATAGAAAGGTACAGTGGAAGTCAGTGAGACCTCGTGATGGCAAGCTTTAGGACTACAAAGAAAGCCACATTTCAAAATATGCTTTTGTGGCAGTGAGACAGCTGTCCTCCATTATATGCCTTCCAGCCCAGTGCATGGACTGGTCTTCTTAACCTTGTCCACTGTGCTTTGTATTTCTCTTTTTAATTTGCCTCCTTCGGATCTTCCCACTGACTCACTTACTAGCACATCCTTCTGAGAGATTTTAAAAATAGATGGCTGAAAATGAGAACATTACATAAAATCATGGAACCACTGAGACACATGGAAATTGTTCGTAATAAATCACTCCTTCCCATTTACCTGTTGGGTCGACTGTGAATTCTTAGTTCTCCCTTCAGGTCATACACTCAGTGTACAACGCTGCTGGGCCTACAATTAGCGAGGAGCAATTCCATGTCAGACTTCAATACAATCATTTCAAGACTTCAATACAATCATTTTAGTGGCTTAATGTGCAAGAAAAGTCTATAGGCCAGACTGGATGATCAAAATCATGTTTTGGGGCTTCTGGCTGACTGGAACCACATTTGTAGGTAGTGTTAATATGACATGGTAATAATAATCACTGTTTTCAAGAGTAATTGTTTTAAGAACTTTATGCCATACTTCTAAAAGCATTGGGTATCACCACTCAGTGTAAATCAAAACCATTGTCAAAATTACACATAAATAAATTTAATGTAATATAAAGACAAGGTGAAGGAATTTGCATCTTTTAAATGTACTGTTTAATCTTTTGCCAAAATAAAGATGCGAGTTCAACATTCCCTATTTTCCTATTGTTCTTATGTTACTAACTTGAATTCTCTTTTGGTTTTGTGGTTTGATTTTTTAATCTGGTTTACTTGTGTTTAATTTCAACAGAAATTTATCTGCATGGAAACAGCTGAGGTCTAAAGATCAATTAATTTTATGTTTTCTTCCCACCCACCTTTTGAAGTTTCAGAGGGATTACGAATAATTGGTTTGCCTTTCTGTGTGCTTGCACACATTGTATTTGCATTTGTAAATGACAAAATACTAGCTTGTTCTTTAACACTTCCACTCAGTCTGGTACATCAAAAAAAAAGGAGAAGTAATTTGTTTCACCAGGAGCTCCCAGGTAGCTTTTGAGCTATTAGTTGGAGTTTCCATTCTAGAAAGGTACACATCAGTAATCAACTCCATTTACTTCTTTGAGTGTGAATCCACTGTGAAGGAGGACCGGTCCTGAGACGTCTCTGTGATTGATGCCTTTGAACTGTGAAAGGAGCTGGTATAAAGTCTCTGCCAAAACTCACTGCCTTTTTTAGGGGCAAAAAAGCTGAAAGTGAATTTCTGAGAGAGAGTGTAATACAGCATTCCTTTGCTTCGCTATACCCCGGGAAGCTTATTCTATCATTTTTCTCTCTCTAAGGATATTATCTTCCACATAAAGATACACGTTTGGATGAATGCCAGCTAAAGCTTTTCTTTTTCTCCCTTTTGGTTGCTTGCAGGACTTTACAAAGAGATATAGAGCCACAGGAAGTGAAGAAATATCTCTGTGTTAATTAATCAGGCTGGGGGATGAGGGCCAGCTGGGGATCATTATATATTGCTAGGAACAGCAGCAGTTTGGGCCTCATGGGAAGCTCAGGCAGCTGGGCTGGGTGGTCAGCATGCTGGAAGCCAGAAAGAAAGGTATCTTCTTTTCTGTAGAGAATTCAGGCTAGAATAAATAAGGGGGGGGTGGTGGTATTTTTCTGTCAATTTTTGAACTTAGAACTAGTTTCTTGCAGACTTTGTATTGCTTGTAGGGTTTCATGTATCCCTTCTGAGTGCTAGGAGAAAGCATAACATATAGTTTCTCTGCAAGGGATCTCTATGGATAGAAACTGAGGTTTTTAATTAAGCATGGGCTTGAATGCATAGAGGTAGAGAAAAGCAAGCTTGAGGTCCAGTATGCTGAGATCTACAATGTTTTTACCTCTGTAGTAGACCAGAACTCATGTTCCTTCAAATCCTACTTACAGCACTTCCTTCTATTAGGATCCCTGGGCTGGGTATTCTGCCTGATGCCACTCTGATGGTAGCTTGACTGGTGGCTTGTATACTGGGATAAAATTGTGCTTTCAGCACTGAGCTGTTTCCCTGAACTGTGTTGGTCTATCTGCAATAAGCTGAGACCTGTATGTGTGGTGCTAAAGGCAGACACCAGAGGCAGTTGGTTGTCTTTGGGTTGCTTGTAGTACATGCAATAATCATACCTGACTCTGAATGCTCACACTGACTCTGTAAAGTCTTTTTCTTTTTTTTTTCTTCCCTTACCACTAGAATATATTCCTGCCCTCTGGGTAAACCTGAATAAAGCTTAATTTTAATTTGCAATCTTCTTGCCTTCATGCTAAGCTAGCCAAGATATTTTACTGTTAATTTCACAGTTCTCAGAACCTCAAGGCAATCTAGCATCTGTAAAGTCTTGAGCCTAGTGAACAATGCCTATAGTTAGGAATGAGCGCAATGGTCTACTGAGCTCCCAAATGTGCACAGCATTATATGGGCAAAGCCTCTTCTAGATTTTTCTAGCTCTCACTGCTCTGCTGGGAACAGTGCAGACTGAAGCTCAGGTGAAAGGAGATTACAGGAGACACATGGAGGCAAATGTATGACAAAGATCCCTAGGTGATTCTGGGCAGGTGGTACAAATCTGAGGATTTAGAACACAGGAGGATGGAATTGGTAACTAATGAAGAAACTAGAAAAGCTGTAGTTGTATTTGTTACAGTGGGCAGGAGCTTCCTCGAGTCAACTGGAAATCAGTGTAGCAAGGACCCTAGTCTGCAGAAGGAATCTGATAACATTTAATGAAAGCTTGGGAGGAATAAAAGGAAGGCAGTAATAAAATGGAGATGATGTTAAGTAAGAAGGGGACCCGCACAGTAACTTACTGTGAGGGTCCTGTTCTGCATCCCAGCCAGGTCAGGCTGGAGCAGAGCTGGACCACAGCCCCTGAAGAGGGAGCACATCACCCATCCATGCGTGCTTCACTTCTTTCGTGGACTGGAAGAGTGGGAGAAAATCTTGAATACTGATGTCTTAATGTTGGCTTGACACCAAAGCAGTGTTCCTGCAGATTCAGTTTACTCCTCTGGACATTTGGTGCATATGTTAAGATGCTGCTTCAATAATTTCTTCAGTCAGGAAAAGTACACGGAGTGACTGTGTTGGGAGAGAGGCCAATGTTACAAAGACACACTTCACTCAGCTATTCAGCTGTGGGTAACAACTGGACAGATGTTACCTTAAAAGCAGTCTGCTGTAGCACAGCATATTCACTGATCCTCTTAAAGTCTATGAATAAAAAATGGATTGCCCCAGTGCAGCACAAAAGGCATGAATGGAAAGAAAGAGGAAACTATACCTGTGGCAACCAGTCAGCTCTGGAAATTGGAGTAACTTCTTACAAGCAAAGGATTCCTGAGGAAAAGCCTCCATTAGTGCTTGTTCTTCTAGACCTGCTTGCCTGCAATCTCAGGAGACACAGTCATGCAAATTTCCATGCATAACACTGCATTTGGCGGGGGTAAGCTCTGTGCACAGTCTTCAGCTTAGAAGCCACTTGATTTACCCACCACATCTTGGAAGAGGAAAACTTCCAAAACTAATCTAAGCTTGATTACTCAACAGAAAAGCAGTGAGGAGAAATAAGTGCTATTGCTCTTTTGTTACATTTAGGGTGCTTCAAGACTTTTTGGCTGGTTGTTCTTGCTCTCTGAATAAAATAAGAGAAATTGCATAAATATTGGCAGTCTTCAATGCTGCTTTTTAACCAGAGTTGGGCAAGAAAGATCTGGTTATGCCAGCTTTTCTCTCATATGAGGTCTTAAGGAGCAGGTTCAGCACCTCTTGGAGTTAAATTGGAATATATTCTCTCCCATGCACAGAAACACAACAATTGTCTAATAGTGGTTTATGGATTGGGTTATTCCCTGCTTTCAGAGACTCCGTGATAGCCCCTCTTCTCTCCATTGGAAACAGAATGGAGCAAAAATTGCATCCCTGTTCTTTCCATTTCCCACCAAGAGTCAGCCACGCTGGAAATCTTTGAAGGCTTTATGAAACTCTCTCCCTTTTGGAAATGTGAGTGTTTGGGAGTGTTTGATGTAGCTGTCTCAGAGAGTGCATGGTCAGTGACTGTTGAAAGATCAATGTATATATATAAAACTATAGCATGTAGTGGTAGGAGTGCAGATAAGAATGGAAGTGCAGGGCCTTGCGTTTGTGTCTGGCTTTGCAGTTCTTGTCAACAGGTTGCAGGGATCACAGGCCAACAAAACTTGTGATGCCTCAGGGGCTGATCAGAGATGGTGGTAAAAGGAAGGTTCATCTTTCTCTTGAGCTTTCTGATGAAAACTTTTTTTACATTTCAGAATCACTGAATGAAGGAAGAGAATAACAGTGGAAACATTGCAGCAATGTAAAAGTGCTTACAACCTTATTCTCAACTGTGGTAAGTTTGATTAAGTCTATGGATTTTAAGAGTGATACTGATTTATATCATGTCTAGGATGGTTTTTCTTGTTTTCTTTGGTGTCCCAAGTGGAGCAACAGAAACAGGCAGTGTGAAATACAGGTCTTTTCTAAATCTAGTCAGAATCTGTGTGTTACTTCAATGAAAGTATAGTATAGTCAATATAGTCAAGTATAAATTTTGAACTACCTTATCGTAATATTTAGTTGCACTTCTTAAAGTTTGCAGTGTACTGGGTGGTTAAAGCTCTCTAGACTTTCACAAAGCCAGAGGCATTTAGCAGCTTGCAGGAATTATCTGACAACCTGCAAAACCAGACATTTAATTTGCTGTTATTTCAACATGCAGTGATTGAAGACTAGCAAACCTATTGTTCCGTGCTGCTGCTGTATCTTGCTCTTTGGGGAGAAAATTTGAAACTGATGTGGGTTTTTTTGTCCTGTGTGGTGTTCTCTGCAATATTCCTGCTCTTGAAATGTGTTTCTGTGACTTTTATTTTTTAATGACACTGATGTAATAATTCTGAGAAATGGACCCTTGAGAGTTTTATTCAGAAATGCAAAATTCTGTAGACAAAATGCAGTTTTAAATGCTGTTAGAACCTTTCATAATCTCAGACTCACTTATGGCATAAATCTATTGGACCTTCAATTTCCCTTAGGTATCTCTCTATCAGTATGAAATTAGTTTAATTTGTTTAAGTGTGCCTCCTTACACCTCAATGAGCTGATAGCATTATCTTTAGCAACTCTGGTAATGGCAGTACTAAATCCTACCGATTGCAAGAACCATTTAAGGTATGAACCTATTTTTCAGAGTTGAAATTACAGATAGAGTTGGTCTCACCCTCTCTTTCCTAAAAATACCTTGTATATGCATACTACTGTATGTCTATTCACAGATTTTTACGGAACTGTGTAATTTTTTTTTCTTTAATTATGAGTAGCTCATGGCTCTTTGGTGTCTCTGAAGCTTTGAAATTTCCTGGAGTTTGTCTTTGAGCTGAAATTATTTTTGTGAAAGTCTAATATAAAAATCTCTTGGAGATAGAACAGCTCTCACTAATTTGGTGTGGAACTAGACAGTTAAGAAAGCTTCAGGATAGCTAGATGAAAATAAAATATCAGACTAACAAAAACTTAAATAATTTGTAGATCCTCAAGGCATAAAGTCTTATGATTGTTACCTGTTTTGTTGTTCTGGTGAAGGTATTTCAATAACAGTGATTTGCAAGTGAAATTTTAATTAGAAAATTTTAATGGGTATTTTCTTAAAAGATTCTGGAATACACTTCAAGGACAGTACAGAACCTGTTGATTGAAGGACATAAAAGCACTTCTTTTGTTTTATTAATTTTCTCTATTCACGAGTGCAATCCAATCCTCTTTGGTACTTGTCACATTGTACCTTAAAGGTTATGAATCTTAGTAAGAAAATTTTTTAATGAGATGGCTTTTCATATAGGAAATGAACAGTTCTTGTTGTGAGGTTCCAAAGTGGTCAGGCAAAAACAAAAGCAGCTGTGGAACTAGGAATGTACTTGGTCTGTGTGGGAGGTGATGTGGACCTGGATGGGAGTTAAAGGCCAATGGTGGAACATTGGCAAATGATCGTGCTGTTTGTCTGAGATAAAGTGAACTGTCATTGGATTCTCACAGAGACATCGTGAGGGCTTCATTACTTTGTAAGGTCAATATAAATTGTACTTTATCTGCTTTAACTTTAAGCAGAGGAAAAATTCTGTGTCACTCCATTTGTTCTTACTGAGAATAGTCACATTTTCTTGCAAGCTGATGAAAAGAAATTATCTTGAAGAAGCAGAGATAAAGCCTGTTGACTTGTAGTTAATTTACTAATATTTGGCTGAATGCTGGAACTAGCAAGTAGGAAATTTTGGAAGATGTTATGATTGTATTATATGCATGTATGGAGTTCTATGTGAATATATTAAGTATTAAAGGATTTTTTAAACAAAATTGTCAGGTATGAAGTAGTAGACCTTTTCATTTCAGATTTAAAATTTTAAGTGTTGTTTTGGGATGATTAAGTTTTATTATGTACTTAGTGGACTTATTACTGGTGATATAACATGCTATCACTTTCAGAAGAACACCCAAAGGATGTTCAACAGACCACCTCATTTAGAAATATACATGATTTTTATAGCTGGTGTAGTTATGGCAGGAATCAAGTATGGAAATAATGAAATCTGAGCTGGATTTTTATCCTTCTTGCTGAATCTACTGCAATATTCTGCTGAGGTGCTCCTTCAACACTTGGTGCCAATGATCCAAGTCTGCAGTTTTTACATGAGTTCTTTCCTTGATACTATTTTATCTCTCTTATAGTAAATTAATTTTGGGAAAGGTGCTTTTCACCTCTTTGTGAGCTTTACATGATGATCAGATACTGGCATAAGGGAGCTATGGAAACACACAGCTTTGGGGAAAACAAGTTTTTGAGAATTGTTTTTGATCCAAAGAAGAACGGTAAAAACAGGAGCACAGGGGGAGGAGAAGCACCTTAATTCTTTCTCTTCATCTTTTCTTTGTATCACTTTAGTCATGTAGGAAAAAAAACCCCCAACATTTAGAGTGACTTAGAGCATTAGGTTTCATCCTAATATTGCAAATCAATAACTTTAGGTTCCTAACAAGATCTGTATCCCATAAGCAGCAGTCAGTTTTCCCAGACTAGTCAGAGAGTTCTGCAGACCTTGAGCTGAATGGTGACATCCTGTAAGGAGAGAGGAGTATTCGGCTCAGTCTGGTTTACTGGGAAATCTGGTTTAATACCCCACGTTGGAGGGCAGCAGAGAATCCAGCGTGCATTGAGTACCTCTTCTTGTTTAGGGCTTTGTCAGGTGTTGTACCATGGTTAGGATTCAGGAAAGCAGGGAGAGCCCCATTTAGCTCAGATAAGCCATTGCTACAAAAGGAAAATAGTTCACAGGAAGGAATTTTAATGCTTTCAGTAAAATGTCCTAGAGTATCTAGCTTTTGCCATGCAGAAATCAGATTCCATTTAGGAAACGTCGAGTATTATATCAACCTTTTACCAGGTTTAACATGTGGCTAATAATTTATTACTTGTAGAAGCAAAAACTTTTTAACATTCCTTCAGGGAACGTGCTGTACTTTTCATTTCCTTGACCTTCTGGGCTTTCACTGTTATTTATAGATTACTGTGATGTATTATAATAATTTTCTGGGAAAAAAATTCCTCTCATTAGGAATAAAATTGGAGGGGACACACTGAAAGTAATTTGTATCAGCGGATATACTAAATTGTTCAAAATAATTGCAGAATATTGTTTTAGCTATGTTTAAAATAAAAAAAATATTGATCAATAAAAGTTTTAAGGAGTTGTTCTATAATTTGTGTAGGATATGCAGTATGCTTTGTGAGTTCTCTTGCAATTTACCCCTAAAATAATGTACTAGTTTCTCCAATGAATGTATGTGACTTCAGTAATAAACCTGGTCACTTTAATTATGTTATGAGGGCTAGTGGCTGGATGCAAACTTCAGACTGGCAAAGACAGGTGATAAGCAAATTTCAGGAGATCTAAAAGTAGGTTGAAATAATAAAATATTGAACCCACAAAGCTAATGAGAGTTCGTTACTGAAATAATAATTTGTCCATCTTATGTAATGCTTCTCTACCAGTGGAACTGATGAAAGTCAATGAGGAGAAGCAGCTGGAGAATAGCCAGGAGGTACTAGGGCTAGAGTGAGAATTCAAAACCATCAGCAGAATTCCTGAGGAAATGAGAGTTAGGTCAAAGCAAAGGTCTTAACCCTGCAGGACTATTTCAACATCATAGAAAACTTGCATTTCATCTGTGATCAAAACCCATATGCTGTGTTTTGGTTCCAAGTCAAATTATTAATTGGAAGAATTCTGTGTTGCATTTTTGTGTGATTCTGTCACTTTGGTGTGCATGCCTGGTTTGTAGAGTAGGATGACTATCAGCTTCCCCAAACAAAAGGATGGGGAGTTTTGTGGGTCCCTTCATTACACAGTAGAGTTGTTGCTATATCAGAGTAGTAATTAGAAGCTTAAAAGGAGATGAAATGTGTTGATGAGGGCTGAACAACATGGCTTTCCCTGGATAGTGAGTGCTGTTCTTCTGCTGATTCTAGGATTTAGATTCAGGGAAAGGCTTTGAACTAAGAGAAGCTGGATGCCAGGCACCTAAACTGCTCTTTTAATTAAGTATGGTTATGAATGATATGATCTTGGCAACAACAATATCTGCTAATTGTAACTGCTTGTTCTGAATTTGTTACTCAGTTGAGTTACACAGGAACTAAATGTTCTTCCCAATGTATTTTTTTTCCCCCTCCATAATAACACAATGAATCATGAAGGACATTTTCTTTGAAAGCTTGTGCAGCCCAGACCCAGCTATAGGATAAAAAATCAGATGGACCTATGCGTAAGCTAGCAGAAGTTCCACCCTTTATACGGCAAATATAAGTGCGTGCATGTCATCTGGGGTCAACTTGTTCCAATTGTGTTGGAACATCCCATCTATAATCTGCTACAGTTTCTCTGGTTTATATCATAGGGTCAATAACAAGGTAAATCGAAGACATGAATTTGAGTTATGTAATTCAAGTTGTGACAACAACTATTTTCCTGTACGTAAGCTATGGAGTACGGTGAAGATAGTGAATAAATCCTGAAGCTCCCAAATGCCCGCAAGAATTTGTGTAACTCTGCAAGTGACTCTGTTTGTATGTCCATATGGGAGATGGGTCACAACACTTGGAAGTACCCCTGGAGCTCTTAGAATGGTCCCACTGAAAAGTGGAACTGAACGGTTGTTTCACTGAGCTTTGCTCCATCACAGGGTCATGGGGTCCTTGGTAGGATTTAAGAAATGCAATAGTCAAAGCTGCAAATCTGATTTTAAAGTCATTTAGGTGTTGATTCATCTCAGTACTTAAATACATGCACAACATTCAGCGTGTCAAAGTTGTGCAGGTATCACAGGAGGACTACTTACAAACTGGGGACCTGTGTGCCCTGAACACTGGCCTTTACACAGACACAACCTTCATGTCTCAGTCCCAGTTCTCACAAACTGTATTCACAGCATCTGAAAGGTCAGATTGTGAGAGATCATGTAGACTATCTCATGATGACTTCTGTGTAGTCCTGTTGCTTTCTTCTGGCTATAGAAGGACCCCTTCTGTCCCAACAAGGACATCTTCTATTAGGAAATCTCTTCCGCTGCCTCTCTGGCAATTGTTCACCTCATGACTTCTGAGCTCTCAATAGTTATTTTCAATAACTATTTCTTATCTTTCTTTGAGAGAACCCATCACCATTCAGTAAAAAAGGTAACACCAACTCTTATTAATAAGGTCGATAAGCTTGGGGCTTTTTATTCCTCATTATTTTTAATATATGAAAAAACAGTTTGAAAACTTTTGCTGTATAGTATGAAATGTTTACAGTTTGCAAAGTGCAACTGCATTTCAAGTGAGTTCTCTTGCAAACGCTATGTATTTTATACAATAACAGTGCAATTTGTCATTTGTGGATTGATCATCTGGCTACAAGCAAACTTTGGAAGTTTTCACATCCAATGCTTTTATTTTAAGCTTATTAGTGGCTTTAGATACAGAATTCAGATTTATATTGAGGCTTCTTCTCTATGCCTGGTGGATGAGCATTGTATGAACAACACCGGTGCGTAGCCCTGAAAGAATCCATTCTAATCCTTGGCTCAAGATGTTAATTGCAAGAACATTGAAAACTCGAAGGCAAATAAAATAACAGGTGTATTTGTGCCAACAGAAGCTGGTTGGTTTGTTACTCATTTAATATTAGGTATTCAGCAAGATACAGGACTGGCAGAGACAGTTTATTCTTATTAGTCGTAGAGAAGAATATTTATTATTGAATGAACTCTGACTTTCAACATTCTCAAAGCCTCCACCTCCATAACGGTGTGACGGAACTGGCTGCGTTGGCTTCACTGCTTATTATAACTATGCTGACAGAGATAAATAGCATCATAAGCTATGTTGTTGCTTTGCTTTGTATATTATTTTGACATCTATATGTGTGTATTTCTATTCCTGTTCTTGGGAGCATTGTACAGCCAGGCTTAGTTCCCTGTGTAAATGTATTTGATTGGTGATGCTTGGTCTTCCAGGATCAAGCTGTCTGTCTCATTGAAGGTGTCGCTTTCACCAGAGTGGTTGGCATTTTTTACTCTGTTTAGCCGAGACTGCAATCGTTCATGTTCTTTTCTCAGCTCTGAGTAGGAATGGGAGAAAGTGTGGAATATTGATGTTGCAGGAAAAGACATGATGAGAATCCCACTGAGGATGCTGCTCAGTGCCACCATCTGGCCTGGGACACTCCGTGGTACCATATCTCCATACCCCACAGTAGTCATGGAAATGATAGCCCACCAGTAAGAGGCAGGTATGCTTGTAAATTCAAGCACTTTCCCAGATTCGTTCTCGGCAAGATAGACCAAAGGAGAAAACAGAGTGACAGCCACGCATAAGAAGAGTAAAAGGAGGCCAAATTCCCGTGTGCATCTCCGAACTGTGAGGCCCAAAGTCTGCAAGCCCAAGGAATGTCGGGCAAGGCGCATTACATACAAGATCCTCAAGGCACGTAAAACCCGTAGCACCAAACCAACCTTCTCCAAATATGTGTTGCTGCTTGGCCTGTCGTCCTCCTCACTTGAGTCCTCCTCTGAGAAGATGAGGGAAACATAATAGGGTGAAATAGCCAAGAAGTCAATGATATTTAGGGGTCCTTTGAAGAACTGACACTTGCTCCTTGCCTGAATGAATCGGAGGCAGAACTCCAGGGAAAACCAAGCTACACAGATGGTCTCTATGACGAAGATGTAATAGCACTTTTGGGAACACTCACCCTGACACAAAACAAAAAGAGAATTAAATAAAAGAACAGTTTGTGAACCAGCATCCAAAAACACCAAGGAAGAAGCAATATGTATCTGCTTGAGTCACTGCTATCAGAAATGAACAAGTCCCAGCTAGCAGGTAGCTGTGTGACAGCCATCTTTCAGTGAGGTATAGACGATAATGAGTACATGAAATATCTGAATGAACAGATATATCTACCTCTTTCTGTTTATTATGTTGCTGCTTCCAGTCTAAATGAAGGAAAGTTGGTTTTGTATAAAGACTTGGCATGCAGCCTGTAAGTCCCAAATAAGCCCTACTTTCTGCTTTCAAACAAATTAATGTAAATTCGACTGGTTTATATGCCTGTACAAAAATCAATTTCTTTTCCAAAGAAAGATTAATGTTTGAATGTCTCTGTAAACTTCTGATGCTCCTCAGTGTATGGTGCTTTCACAAATGCTGCATACTCTGGTGTAATTAAAAGTGGTTCAGAGATAAGTCATTTGGATCCTTAGCTCAGTTATGCTGTATATAAATTTTGTTTCTTTCTGTATGTCCAATGTTTTAAACTAAAGGAAAATAAATACCCAGTCAATAGGTGAAACTTGCCTTGAAGAATCCTCTCCCAATATTGAGGCCACACGCTGTGAGCGATACTTTTTCACATTTGTTATCAAAGGAATTGCTTTAGTTGAACTACTTTGGATTCACTTTTTTGGGGGCGGAAATTTTCCTGAGCTAAGTTTAAAAAATGAAACCTCTTGGCATATTCAGTGAAAAAAGGGGAAAATGTATATTAACTTGCAATTATTTGGGGGAGCAAGAGACTACATTGAGCTTTAGTGATGGGCAGCCACTCGGCTACATCCATCCGAAAAGCAAGCTAACAGGTTTTCACAATGGGATTTCTTTTGCTTTTTAACATTGTGAATAAGTCTGCTGAAGAGTGTTACCTATCAGGTCCTTGTATATTTTTCCCAGTGGGTTGCTGTGTCTTACATGAAGTTCTTGCATTGGTGCAAATATTTGGATGGCAGTTCTAATCCAAAGCCAGTTCAAGTGAACTGGAGTCCTGCACAGAGTTTGGTTGACTTTGAAATGTCCTTGTGTGCTTTTCTTTGCTGAGCACATTATCAAAACACTGGCATATGAAGTGACAGGGTTTGAATTTTTAGTCAAGATGAGAAATCTCAGCTATAACTGGGAACCAAAGAAAGGGATTGACGGGATCTCAACCCTTTGAAATTCCTGGCTGAACTCAGAATACGATTTGTCAGTGCATGTTCCAGAAAACCCCAATGTAGAAGGTAGTAATTTCATTTTAGATTTTTAAGCTGCTTGGAAAACAATATTTAGCAAACGGCTCTTTCCAGCTACAACTTGGGTATGGAAAGGCTTAGCAATGTTAAGGAGTCTTCTTGTATTCTTGCTGAACACAGACATACATCTCAAATGTTCACAACTGCAGATGATCAAGTGGAATTAGGGACAATGGAGGAGGATCTGTGCAGAGAAAGACTATTCTTCTGGCTGAGTGGACATGTGTTATTCAGGAATAATTGCAGACCCTTTGTTTGTAAAAGGCTTTTTTGTAACCTCTGTAGAATGAAGTCAAGTCTGCTGTGACCATCTTTCCTGATAGACTCTTTGAAATTAAGCCACATACAGGAGCAGCTCCTGATACAGTGTTACCCATTCTTAGCCAAATTTCACAAGTAATATTGATTCAAAACACCACAGGAGACACTCCTGCTGCTAATGGAGCTTAGTACCAGTGTTCCATCACCAACTTACATTGTGATGTAAAGTTGTTTGTTGTTTTGTTGTTTGTTTTTGTTGGTTTTGTGTGTTGTTTTTTTTCAGAGTGTCCCTTGTGATAGAATTGTTACTGCCAAGAACAGCAATAAGTCTTTTTGTTCAGACACTATTTGTTATTGTTGACTGTCTGAGGTTCCTCAGGTAAGATCATAACATATCCCTTATGTGTATGCTTCAACCTTCAGAACAATTTAGCTGTGTAGCACTCTTTGGGGATTTTCCTCTTTCAGTAGGCTGGCAGAAGACTGGCAAGATCATAATTTATCTCTTCAAGTAAACATCGCAAAAGGTAATGAAGACTTGGCTCTGCTAGAGTTACACGTACAGGATTCTATCAGGCATCAGGTTATAGCTCCACTTGAAGTCATTGCCATGGCAGTGCCTGGAGTGCATTGATGTTTGCGGAGCTGCTGACTTGGCTTGATGAGATTGCAAGCAATCAGCAGTTGTGTTATGCAGTGTGCACTTTTTCCGAGTTGTAAATTATTTGTACAGTGCAGCCTAGACTCTGCGCAGACCTGCCTATGGTCACTGTGGTCATGTGGCCTGTGAATTATTCATTGTTCCCATCAAGATTTATTTTGTTTTTTTGTTAACTGGGCTGAATTTCCAGTGCATCTGTTACTCGCTTGCCTTTATGCATTTACAGGTGACATTGCTCTCAGATCATCCTGTAGCTTTTGTTATTCTTTCCTTGGAAAGAATAAAATAAATTTTGTTTGCTGCAAGTTTTAACCATTAAGATCTAGGGTGTCTTTTGAACTGTGTGACATTTCAAGGTGTAGCATCATAAGGACTGGTTAGGAAGTGTTGTATTTTTTAATTCTTGCCACCCTTGGTTGCCTCAGTATTCCCCTTGGAAAGTTATATGTATTTAGAGAGAGCAATTTGTGCAGTCAGCTTCCTAAATGTGTATTTCATTTATCAAAAGAGCATCCTTCAAATTGAACTCTTCAGGAATGTTGCTGTGCATTTTATTTTTCCTTTGTGCATTGCTCTGGATGTGAAGGCTGGCGAGTTCTCCCCTGTTAGCACACTTTATCTTTTTCACGTACTTTCCAAAACACAGTTCAGAAACTTTGCATGTGGTTCAAACCCTGGTCTCTTTTTCTTCTGCAGCAAACAAGGATGACAGTATCACAATCCCTGACCCTGGAATTAATGCAGAGAATTCTATGCTTTATTTCTTTGGGAAGAAGCAGGGTAAGAAGGACGTGTTTGCTTCAGGCATGCCTATACTATGTGAAGGCATGCAGCAAGACCAGCCCCATGTCTCTCAGAGGGAACTGATTTATACATTCAGGGCAGTAGCTCTGTACGCAGGTGACTAACTCAAGCCCTAGAAACAGTGCAGCTGGGCTACCACCCCGCAGCAGGGCAAATTCACTCCATTATATACTATAGATGTGCTGTAATTTAGTGAATCCTTATAGGTCTGCCAGAAACCTTTAAGCCTCTTTCTCTGCCTGTTGGTTTATTTCTCCGTCACCAGTGTCTGAAAAGAGAGAGTAAGGTCCTGGCTTTATGGGATTTAATGAGAACATGCTCATTGATTTCACATTGGGAGAAAAATTTTGTCCAGTGAGTTTGCATGTGAATTCTTTATATATTAGAAATACTTATGTATGTTATATATTATATGTGACATGGCTTATATGGACTGTCCCTCTCTAATGTCAGCCTTTTTGAAGATTCTTGGTCACTTTGAGCATCCTGTTCANGGAAGGAAATATTAAATGCCAAAGCCAATTTCTCTCCCTTCCAGTATTTTTGATGATTTTAGACTTCAGAGTACTTTATGTTCCATTTATAACTGTTGTCCAAAGGGCAGGCAGAATAACACACTGACTTCAAACACTGTGTTATTAACAAAATAGGGTTGCATCTATGTAACTGGTAGACTTCAAAGTTGCTGTTGTCACCAAATTCCCATTAGATGTTAGTTACTTTCAGTGAACTGACAAATTATGGGCCAAATGCTCTGATCCATGGAAAGGTTTTTTGCATAAATGATCAATAAAGGGTTTTCTGTGCCACAAGGACTTCTATAGATTTCCTCTTGCTGAACAAAGCAAACACGTGGGAAATTCAAGTGATTGGTGCCTGCCATCACAAAACTCAGTAAACAACTCCCTCTCTTGACCTTGACATTAACAAGAAGAGAACTCTGAGCATTTGTTTTCAGATCTTTTAATCAAATTTGTCACTGACTTCTCCTCCTGACTGCATTTTTGCATCCTAAGTTCCATGGTGTAGTAGAACATTAGGAAAGCTCCAAACCACTATGGTGTTGACTGTGAACATGAGGGGAAGATGCAGCATTGTTTATTGACCCCAATGTATTTTGGGTGGACTTTTTCAACAAAACCCTCTGATATATTTTACACTACTGTAGTGTCAATCAGTACTCAAACTGATGGGAGAACAGTTATCAAAATGCCTGTGGTGAATATCTCATTCCTTATACTTTATACATCCTGTAGATTTGCTTTTGAACAATGCAAAAATTTATCAGGATTTATGGAACTTGTCTCTAGCTGAAATTCCCCAATCCATGGTATAAATGTAATAAAATGAGTGCCTGGTATTGATCATTGGTATGAAAAGAGCATTTGGCTCAGCAATAAAGGAAACAATATTTTATATGTAAAAAGATATATACTCAATCTGATGCCTGAAATATTGAGTGATTTCTTAAATTTATAAACTACCTTAAAGCAGTGAAGTGTCTGTTTCAAAGTTTTGTGCCACTAGAGATAATAACCAAGTCGTGCTTCCTTTTCATTATTGCCTTTCCCTGTATAAGGCTATGGTTTACTTTCTGGATTCTCTTACCCATTGCAATGTTTATCGTGTTACAGTAAAATTGCTCATTTTAGGATACTTCTATTGAATTCTTGTAAATATGAAAAAATAGGCTCATAATAAAATAAAAGAATGGCAGTACTGAGTCCAGTTAGCCAAGTGTCCTCTTCCAACAGCCTGAGAAAACAGCACAAGCAACAGCCCCAAGGCAAATCTCCCAGGTTCTATTTTCTACTCTAGAGTTTCCTGCACTGAAGGTGGTGTTTGTGTAAGGAACCTGAACTGTTTCCTACTGCCTACTGCATGCAGATACCCCTTTTCTTTGAACTTAGTGCCCATTACTTTCATCTGATGGCCCTGAGCTCTGTCACTGGAAGGGATGATGCTGCTTGGTTGACAGTTACTCGTTTCCTGCCACTGGTGATTTTGTAGACCTCTGTTGCAGCCTCTCTCCTAGCTTGTACTCATCCTGAGGAACTCTACCTGCCTTGGTCCTTGAGTGAAGTTGTTCCATCCTGGTTGCCTTTCTCTGGCCCATTTTCTTTTTGAGGTAGAAGTGACTGGGACTACAGTTTTAAAGTGTGGGTGAACTGTAGATTTATGTGTCAAACTTACATATTTTTATAATCAATTTTATGCTTTTTATTGTGTCTTCCTTACAAAAGTTAAAGCTTTTTGAGTCTATGTAGGAACAATGCTTGAAAAGCAGTATTTCTAATAGTGAGAAATTGTGTGGCTCTGGTAAGTGTTAGTGCAGCTTTTGTGCAGTGCCTTATTTTGAAATGACCTGAGGTTCAGGAGTTCAGCATCTCTGAGGCCAGGACTGGCCAGGGTAATGTGTGACAGCTAAATCTCAGTCCTCAGTTGCACAGGTGAGCTTACAGAAGAGTAATGTATTCACTAATTGTGCATTCAAGCTAAATGAACTTGAGGTATGTGCCACTCACAAAATAAATAAGATAAATTTCCTGGCAAAGTGCCCTCTTAGTTTACCAGGAAACATTAGTTAAGGCATAATGACATCTAGGATAATAAACAAAACCAGTCTCAGAGTTATGCTCCACTAACCTATCTTACAAGAGATATAAATCTCATCTAGTGAAAATAATATCTTTATATGCATCAATAATTGTAGCAATGCCCAGGGAGTCTGAATCAGAATTTCCCCTGCAGAATATACATCTTGTTTATCCACCTTGTTTTTCAGAAGCAATTCACTATGTTACATTTCTTTAGACAAGGAAAAAATTTATTATTTATAGATGACTTGGATGAGAATGCTAAAGAACTATTCTTCTGCCTTCGGGATCTGCTCTGTGTTTACCATTTGTGTCCCACTTGGTTGTGGAAAACTTATTCTGAATCATTACCTGATCTGCCAAGTGATTCCTACTGCCAAAGACTTACCCCGATACTTTTAGCAGTGGATATTTACCCTTGTAATTTGTAATGTAAAGTTGTTGCTCCATAAAAGTTGAAGCAAACACAAAATGGAGTAACAACTTGCATTTTGCACATGCCACACTTTGGTATGACCCTCTTAGAAAATTGTTTTGAAACAATTGTTTTGAAGATTGTTTTAGAAAATTGAAGATTCTGAGCATTTGAACCTGAGTCTGTCTGGCCCAAAAGCAGCTGAAGGCTGTTTTGCACTATGGTAGAAAGGGTATCAGGTTTCATCTCTGGTCCTATCATCAGTTATCAACTGGAACTGATCATTTTGGTTTTTTTTTCCTGCAGCACACCGTGGAAATCAGTGAAACAATTTTGATGGCAAGGCAGTGTTTGACTAGTTGCCAGCAGGCTAGCAAAATGTGGCACTTTTCAGAAANTTAAAAACAAAACAAAACAAAAAAAAAAAAAAAAAAAAAAAAAAAAAAAAAAACAAAAACACAAAAATCCTTTTTTAACAATTTCTGTAGTGTAAAAAAGGGACTGAAATGATCCAAAAACACCTGGGGGAGGCAGGGAAAGTTTCTCGTAAACTGAGGAAAAAGGGGGAGAAATTCTGTGATTTCCATTATATTGTAAAAGCAGTTTTCCAACAATATTTGGTAGGAACAGGGTATGTGCCACTTTTCTGCCCTGGGTGCGACTGACTGGACTTCCACTTGTGGAAGTTGGTGGTGTCAATCTGAACCTGTTTTCCATGTTGTATAATTTGGGATTTCACACAATATCTAAATAGGGTAGAATCTGCAATGCCAGACAGACAAACTTGCAGCCTTTCTCATCTTTTCCTTGCCAGTTATCACTTCATGATGACATAGCGATTTTAAGTTTCTTGTGTCAAATAATCTATTTGCTGGTTAAATGCTGAAAGTTACACAAACACTTGTGAAATGCCTTGCTAGTAAGTACTGCTAGATCAGTACATGGATTATTTCAGAATCACATCATACCTACGGAGATTAATGTTTTCACAGCTTTAGAATGGAAATAAACATCTGCATCAGCAATATGTATATATGTTGCTTATACAGCATACTTATGAGGAAAACAAGTAGTATTATTTATGAAGCCAAGCTGATAAAAGTCCTTGAACAGAGCTAGAAGTCACGATTGAACAACTGCATGTGAAGGTTGTTATTCCCATGGTACGTTTATGGGGAGCAGCTGGCCCATCATCATAAAACAAATGAGCAATGGACAGAAAGGATCTGAAGCCTCTTTCCAGCTAGATCCAACCTAGATGCAGTAGTGATTGCTTTTGGGTAAAGGTTCTTTTGGTGGTCTGTACTAAACAGTCTCAAAGCAGGGAAGGAATACGTAATACAGTGCTTGACTGTTCTTGATTCAGACTCCTATTGGAGCCCTAAAGGAGAGCTTCCATAAACATGGGCTCTGGTCCTGCTTAGCAGGACCAACTCGGCAGTTGGGCTGCCAGAACATCATCCTGCACACCAGAAGCGTGCCTGACAGCATGGCTGATGTGAGGTCACAGTCCACATTTTTTTTGGCACATCCAAGTGCAGCTGGTAACTCCTCACATCCTTCTCTCTGATCCACACACTGTTCTGTGGACCGAGGCCAGTGTCCACTGGAGTGGTGGCAGATGGGATCAGTCTGCATTGTGGCTGTCCACCTGCCTTCTGCCTGCTTGTGCTAGCCAACACTCAGTAGAGAGGCTTATCTCAGCAAGACTGCTCTGCTTGCAGTCTGGCCTTTTGGCCTGCTCAGAGGTAAAACATACAGACCTCTCTGCAGAGGATTTAGAAGCAAAACTCACAGGAATTTTCCTCTCTAAGACCCGGGCTGATATTTCCCAGGCAGGGTTTTCCAGCCTTTTGCACTCCTTAAGGTTATACGTGGACACTGCATCCTGGTCTACAGCTTCTTCCCAAACAATTCCCTCCATGGAAAAAAAGACATGTTAATGTAATAGTGAAAAAAAACCCTTCAGTTCTTGCTCTTGCCTGCCCACAAATCCAAGATCCAGATCTTGGATCCACAAATCCAAGGTGGTGGATCTACAGGGTGAGGCGCTACAAGACTA
Source organism: Pedionomus torquatus (assembly GCA_013398155.1). Classification (NCBI taxonomy): domain Eukaryota; kingdom Metazoa; phylum Chordata; class Aves; order Charadriiformes; family Pedionomidae; genus Pedionomus; species Pedionomus torquatus. Next base: position 229,526 of record VZRU01009153.1, on the reverse strand, counting down.
GAGAGTAGTGAGGCACATCAAGACTTCAGCGTAAAGAACTGAGATACATAACCAGCTCCCAGCTGTTCTCATCCCAGATCACAGCAGGAAATGAACTGATGGAGGGGAGAGATCTCTTTTGGCTGTGGAGTGATGATTTGGGAAGCGTTGCACCAGTCTGTGTTCCCTGCGTACCTGGAGCTGTGGGATCCAGCTGCAGTGCTGCAGGTACTGCTGAATCACTGCCACCGCATTGCCGCTATTATTTGAATAATTAAACCGTGCTCTGCTGAATCAAATGATGGTGCGGGAGAACTTGAAAACCCTATGTTATGGATCACTTCGGTACCTGGATTTATGGTTTCAGAGTGATGCAATGAAATAAAAAAGTTCACAGTCTGCTGAGAAAGAGGCTGTTACCTGATTTACAGAATGATGAGCTTGTGAAGGGAGTGCTGCGTATTCTGATCATAAAACAATTTCCCACTCGCTTTGCTTTATAGCAAAGAAGCCTGGACTTATAAATACAATTACTACAACTAGTGTGTTTGAGGAAGCTAAACTAATATTGTGATTATATTAATGTGGACATTAGGAAGAATATAGAAGAAAATTATCTCTGTATCCAACACAATTATCTCCTCTGGGGCAGAAGTGTAACTAAAATATAATGTTTCAATTAACTTTTTAGCTTGGGTCCTCACTCTGCAAACACTCTGAGAAACAGTCTGAAGATTGTGAGTTTGATTTAAAGCAGTTGGTGACCCTGTAGTGTTTGTGTTAGGAGAAAGATGGGGATGTGTTCTTTCTCTTCATCTTCTTCTAGGAATAAATTTAACATTCATTTTGTAACCATATAGTCAAAATGACAAGGTATTTATGTGACTTAGGAGGGTGACCTTCAATTTGCAGTATTGCTGCTGGTCAAATAATTTGACCTGTTATTGTTTCTTCTTTGCTTCTTTCCTCACCACATTGTAAGTTCTTTGGATCAGAAATTGTCCTTTATTGTACCTGTGGAGTACAGGGTGTACAGCAGGGTACTAAATGTGATTGAATCTGTTATAAGGGAAAATACTAGTGCTAACAGGAGGTGCTGACACTGGGGATAAACACAACAGATGCAGCTGATAGCCCTGATGCTGCAATGAAATCGGCGATTAGATTTGCTCAGAATTAAAATACCAACTTGTGAATTTGACTGCATCAGTAGACTGAAGACTCCTCAAAGTTTTCAGTAATATGCAAAGAGCAATTTCTGAAACACAAATTTGGGCGGTTGTTTATTTTTAATACTCGTAGTGTTATTGCTACAAGTGTGGAGGATGCATTGATTTCAAATAGCTTTTTCCAAAAATGGAGTGTCTCCCTCTGAGGAAATACCCATCTTTGCAGAGAAGGCATTTATTAAGCAATCCTCTGTGCTGAACCCCTTGAATTGAGTCAAGAGAGGAAAGTGAATGGGATTTTTTTCCCTTTTGTAGGTATTAAAAATTTGAAGGCAGCAAAAGGGAAAAGCAAGCCTGGTTCCCAGTGAGAAACACGTATGCTGGCACACTGAATAGCAGCTTATTGACTGCCTGCTGCAGAGCAGCTGGAACAGCTGGGTGTCCCCCCAAGATAGCATGCAAAGCCAGGAGACTTAGCATTGTTGGGATACAGCCAAAACTGGATGGACATAAGGCAAACTAATAATGTCTAATTGTGCTTTCTGAACACTGGACCTTGTGCCGGCAAAGCCAGCTTTTGAAAACCACGCAGAATCCATTTACTCACTGAAGTGAAGTGTCCAGGCTTTCTAAAGAAAATTGTGTTGTGTGGCAGGGAGGGTAAGCTGAGACACAGATGTTCAGCAGCAGCCACTGTGCCCCTCTCTGGTTCTGCAGAGTGGGGCTTAAGTAATGTGAACTTTATCAATGTTGTATGTGTTAGATTTAATGCTGACATACCTAATTCTGTTTGTGGATGCTTGGGAAACAGGTACTTACAGTGCGGAACTATGAAATCGGAGTCTTAACATAATGATGTAATTTCAAGGTTTATGACATTCCTGAATGGATATGCAAACCTCAAAAAAAGGCAGATCCTATAAAGCAATAATTTTGTATATATATCAGTCAAAGTCCTAGGCTTGAATATTCTGATTTCTGTTGCTTCACCACATCTTATTTCTTATATCTTTCTTGAATTCCTAATAATTTCACTAATTCAATCCACAAAGCAAATAAATTAGCTGGATTCTACTGGGCCAAGTACACCTAGTAGACTGGGAGGGTTTTAGTGCTTCACTGAAGCACATTTTCCTACTTTAAATTGCTTCAATGCTTTCATTGCTCATCAAAATGGTTAGAAGAAATCAGAATTGTACTAAATAGCTAGATAATTTAAGAAGGTGAGTGTCAGCAGTAAGTGTTCCAATAAGAACCCCGAAATATGTATAACTTAGATGCAATAAAACCAAAGCACATCCAGCTTTATTTTGTTCCAAGTAATTTCAAGTCATATGTATATACCAGTATATTTATAGATAGGCATGTACACATACGCCTTTATAGTCTTACACTTTTAAATGAGCATTACAAATGTTTCTGAAAGTCAGGATTTCATTAATCTCTTTGCATTAGAGCCAGTTGTTCTGGGCCATGCTTTGTGTGATGTGTGCTTGTGTTAGAAGGTAGCTTTGAACACTGAGTTACTGAGAAATATCCCTGCTTTCCAGGTATATTCTGGAGAGTGCCCCACTTCATTAGTAGTTCCCTGAGCTAGTCACTGAAAAAAGGTATTTTTCAGCAGGAATTGTTTTGCCCTAGTTAATCCGCTAGAAAATTATTTTTTGATCACTATTTAGACCCCCTTATTTAAAAGCCATATAAATGATAGCCAGCAGTATCTGTCAAAATCTGGTTGTCACCTTCAGTTTAACAGAGGTGATTGTGTCGAACAGTTGGCCAAATTACACTTCGATGAAAAGTCTTTGCAGGCTATGTGAGCTGCAGAGATACATTTAAAGTCTTCCCATTGCCATTCTCTGTACGGATTATCATCTCCTCCAGACATTCCCCAATTGTTCGTTTCCCTGTAACAAGTGCACTAGAGGCATTTATGTGATCTACAGGTTATGGGTAGGGTTGGAGCTTTATGTTTGAATGGCTTTGTAATGGAATTAATGTCTTGAAAACTGAGGATGTACCTCTTGTAAGCATATCTTCATGTACTGCACTGGCTAGATACAAATCAATGTGATTTTTTTTTTTTTTAATTAACACATTTAGCTGCGGCAATAGTTACCCTGATAAAACAAAGTGCTTGCTTGATTTTCTTTTTCTTCACAGTAAGTTCAATAAAGTGTTTTTTCCCATATAAAGTAAAATTACTCCATTTCTAAAGAAAATGTGCTTCTTGACAGTTTCCTCAAGTGTACAAGCCAAATAGGCTGGTTTTAGCATTATACAGACAACATCAGCAACATCAAACATTGAAAAATGTAAGCCAGGGCCTCCAGAATAATGGTGTAAAATGAAAAAAGTAATTTAAAAGTGGTCCTATATATTAGATACTAGGTTCTTTTCCTATGTTCATGTTTTTTGGATCCTCAGTGCAGCCAACCACAAAAAATTTACTCTTTTAAAAGGAATTAGATTTTCCAATAATCAAGCAACGCCAGGAATGAGAGCTTTAAAAAAGTAAATGTTCTACATTTCTAGATAAAATCATTAGATCTGACAATACTGATTGCAGTTTGTCGGTTGTGTTTCATTAGGTTATATATAACATAAAGCAATTACAAGCTTCTGAAGGTCAGTTAAGAGCAAATACAAAAATCAGTAGTAACACGGTCTGACCACTCGCTGACCATCGAAGAGAAGACAGAGAGCAGAGAATAGGGATTTTCTTTTCTCTTAAACCATATTTACATGTGGTTTCTTGGGAGGCGTCTGCACTGGGAAAAAAGGATTTGGTTGTTACTGGCGCTGAAGGACAGGGAATAGACATGTCTGGGTTTCTTTTCCTTTTTTTCTCCCCCTGACCTTAATTTCCTTGCCTTCCTGAAGAGAAGACCTTGCTGTATCCTTTCTGCTGACTCATTTCTCTAGAGGATGCCAATTTTAGGGACTCATTAAAGGAAATACCTCTTCCTAAAGCAAATCCCAAGAGTGCTTCAAAGCATTCTCCCAGTCGAAGCTCTTCTGCAGTGGTTTTATTCCCTGATTGTCTGGTGTAATGATGTTTATTCCTTGGGTTAAATGTGCTGAGCAGTGACTATTTCAGTTAAACCTCTTGGATCCTGATTGTAACTCTTATGCAGGACTGGGACTTTAAGTGGACTTTGATGGGACTTTTGCATTTTCTCTTGTGGGATAATGTTAATTCCTTCAGTTGAGGGAAATACTGGTAGATTTTGTTGCTTCTGCTTTCTTATTCTATAAGAAAGCAGAAATCTCTGATTCAGATTTGTAGTTCTCTCAGGCTACCCATTCAGATCATAATAAAGAGAGTTCCTCACCTCTAGTTATACTTTTTTTTCTCTCTCTATGTACACATGTACCTTGATTACTACGTTTTTGGTGGTGCTGTATTTGCTTCCTTACTGAAGACAGTTTGGTCTCTATAAAGAGCAGATGCAAATATCCTAGATAAGGATATATTGCCACTGGAGGCTGTGGAATTTCGGTTATATTTATGCCCAGATAACATTATTACTAATGAGTCCCCTTTTCTTAGCATCATTTATGATAAATCCTTTTAATAGCTGTTTCGCAGTCAGGTTTAAACTTGAGATCACAAGAGCTGCGTTTACTGCTCTAGAACTTTTCCTGAACTTTTGGCTTCCTTTGCCTGGGGCTGTTCCCTCTGAGTTGGGATTCACTGCAGGTGCTTATTTGATATATAGCTACAGAACAGTATGCCCATCTATCTGTGTTTTTCTTTCATATCTCTAATGAGGAGGTTCCTAAATGTCACTTGACATTTTGGAGGGGGTGCAGGGTATCAGTTATGATAAGGTGTTCTTTATTTCACTGTAGGCTGCATTCCTATTTTTAAGCGAACCCTCCCCTTCCTTTTCTGCTGCCCATAGAGATGGCTTCTTCCCTCCCCTCTGGTTGCCAGGGTGACTGGGCTTCCCTGATGCAGATGCCCTTGCCTTGGCTCCTAGCCCATCCTCTCCTGGAGTTTTCACTTTCCCTCGGATGGTGAGGATTTCTGGTTGCTCTTCTGCCTGCCCAGCAGCTATTCTCCCTTCTAAGCAGACCTGGTTTAACAACTGCTGAAAGGACAAGGGATTTTATGTGCCTGCAGGGTGGGATAAGCCAAGCGTCTGAGCAGTGGAGTAACCTTGTACCTTATATTATTTTTCCTTTTCTTTTTTTTTTTTTTTTTTTCCCTCTGATCCTTCTCCTTGAGGTGGAGTCCAGCCAGTTCTCACTGTCTTAAGGTGGCTGGGATGGTGAGAAAAAGGACCCTAGGGTGGTACATATGCAGCAGAGGTAAATACAAATTTTATTTGTATTTCAGAATGGATTAATTCAGTTTCCAGTGTTAGTGATATTGGGAAAGGATCCTTGGAATACTTGTAAGCACATTAACACATAGAGGCTTTGCCAAGCTTTAACTCAGAAATTAATAAACCTCAGTATAGGGCATCTTTGAATTCAGGAGTGGAATTATAGGTTATTTGGAAACTTTATTGAAGGAATTTGACTGTTTTTTGTCACTGAGCAAACAGATATCATGTGCTCTTTATGTTTTACCCAAAGAGCCAAAATTCAGATTCTCAATGCCTGTCCCAGTTTGCTGGTAAATATGGCCACATCTTGGAATGACTTTCTGGGGTCGGCCAGAGAAAAATTTTGAGTTACAAATCAATACAGAGTTGCAGTTTACCTGGGCATGACTCAGCCGCAACCAAGAAGTAGTGTTTTTAGTCAATTGAGTTCTCTGAGCTATTTGTCCAGTTCTAGCTAAAGTGTTCTTTTGAGATCCCCATAAGAAAATCTTAGGTGTTGCAGGCTAAGAACTTAGGGATGGAGATTGAAGGAAATTTTCCATCTCCAGGGATGGAAAAACTACTATTTAGTTGCTCATATTCTCTGCTTTTCCACAAGGCAGGAGTATTTTCTCTAGTGTATTCCCCTGTGTTTTCTCTGGCATAATTTTAAGTGATTCAAATAATAAGACTTTTAATTCTCTGTTCTGTGCTTCTGGGACACAATGACAAAGTGCATTAGACTCCTGCTCTAAGTGTAAATTATGGAATGTTTTCAAATATTTGGACAAATGCGGTCCTTTGCTCAAGTTCATTCTTCATCCTCTCCTCTGCACATTAAACATTTCATTTTTTGAGTCTATTTCAATCCAGTTTACTTGTTTATAAAGTAGTGACATATATGCAAATCCCAAAGAAACAATGTCATCTGTGTTTCATCGTAAATCCAGGAAGAGCAGCTATGCTTCAGTTACCAGATAGACTTATAACCCTCCACATGCTTCCCTTTTTAACATATAGTTAATTATTTTTAAAACACACAATATATTACATCTAGCTGAGCTCTGAAACATTATGTGCTAGTTCTTTTGCCTGAAAAGTATTTTTAATAGCTTTTTCTGCAGTGGTTGGGAAATTAAGATAAAATGCATCAGGCTACTTCCATTAACAAAGTTAGTAGGAAGCACTTGCTACAGCAGAGTTTGTAATGTTTTTACATCTAGCTGTAAGAAGGATGTTCTATATTTAAAGCACTTTCTTGGAAGAAGCATTGGAACAGTTTTTCCTGCCAAATGTAATAGCTGTAGAAGGCTGCAAGAACACCAGACTTATTATCTTTCGGTGCAAATGTGAGTTAATATTCAAAGGGTTAAATGAACAGGGAATTATCTTAAATTGCAGCTCCCTGTGCAGTCCTTAATTTTAATCAAAGACATCAAGTGTCATGACATATCTTCACCATCACTGTGCTGCTTTGACTTACTGCTTGAGCAATAAAATATGTAAAGATTTTTGTGTTGTGAATGCCATGCCGGGCTATAAATGTAAACTTTACTTTCTTTATCAGCATACAATACTCTGAGGAATGTCTTGTCTTAGAGCAGTGGTTGGGGCAGGGAGTTTATTTGACCTGGATTTCCTCATCACTTTTGGAAGAGCAGTTTGCAAATGAAGTGCAGGATTCATTGAAGAGATAAGTTAAGGTTATTTGATGAATTTGGACACTACAACATCTGAAATAACACTGGATTGTTACTTTTTTTGTCTCATTATTAAAGTAATAAATCTTTAAAATGCTGAAATATTCACAACAGTGTTATAGAAAAGATCCTTCATGTATGATATAGGCTTGATTTACTTGCCCTGAATTAATGTGTATGACTAACTTGAGAAGGGTTTCAATGTAGTTAGCAGTTCAGCTGCTATTTGGCATTGCTTTTACAATATGTGCATGTATCTGTGGGCAAATACAGGATTCTATTAGCATGGAATTACGATTTCTGGAGGTGCAGCTCTTTAGTATCAGTATCTGTGACAATATTTCATTTGTCTCTCATCCTTTAATCTCTCTGCAACTATTGAAAGGTGACGTTAAACGTGAATTAGTTGGTATTTTTTCCTCTTTAAAGATTGGGCTATATTATCACAAGGGAAGATACCCGGCTATTTTAAATGTAAAGATGTCAGAGGAAAATATTTCTTTAGTTGCTGTGTCCAAATGAGATTGCTGGTAACTAGAGAGTAAAGCACGTTGAAGAGAAAACTCCACAATGTCAGTCTGAGAGTCTCAGTGCTAACAAGTGGATACAACTTAGGCTACTGGCTGCTTCTTAGGAAGGAAAAACAATGCTGGATTAGAGAGCTGCAGGATCTGTTCTCTCCAGAAACTCTTGCCTGTATTTTAGATAACAATTAGTAAAATACTTTGTTTGCATTATTCTTAATTGAATATCACTTTGAAAAGGATAGAACTAATTTAGGCCATTGCTGCATTTTCTGTTATAGACCATTTCATTACCAGCGACAGTTTTGAACCTCATCGCTGTAGATTTTCTGTATCTCTTTTATCTTTTAAATGATATATGCCTAGCAAAACAGATATGTTTCTTTTAATTCTGTAGTTAGACCAATTAAAAAGGAATGACTTACCCTGTCTTCTTCAGCTCTTAAGTCTGGCATTGTGCTAACACAAAGGCTTATAGCTGTGGTGGCCACAAAGAGAATGGAGAGACAAGCAAAGACTTTGCCTGGGAGTCCCGACTGGGGATTTTCTACCATGTCTCTGAGTCTGTTCATAAACTGTCCAAATTTGGTTTTCTCGTCCAAGACGCATGAAGCTTCTTTGCTCTTCCGAAGTTCCTCTTCTTTGCGTACCTCAGCCAACTCCTGGAGTTTTTGAAATAGCTTTCGAAAGCAGCAGTTCTCCAGGTTGGATTCCTCAATCCCCCAGTATCTCAGCTCCTCCTGAAAAGACAAGGCACACATGTCTCTTAAGAGCATCAGCTTCCCTGCTGCTAGAAAGCTGACAATCATCCCAAAAGCATTGGGGTTCCTGTCAAAGAAGAACTCATGGGTGTCTTCATCGTAATCATCACACAGCTCAATTATTTCTTCATAGCTGTTGCAAAACTTAAGTTTGCTCAGTCTGGTCAGGGGAAATTCATCTAAAGTACTCCAAGGTAGCAGGTACTTGATGCCTCCAACATTTATCATGATCTCTCTTTTTAGATCGACTGCAGAGACTTGATCAGGATGGTAAATCCTCCTGGCTCTTTGGTAATGGACCCCCTTGACAGAAGGGGTTTCAACGGAGATAGGAAAGAAGTGGCTCAAGGAATTGCAAGAATTGTAGCTAATGTTACTATAGTCTTGGTCACTGCCTCCGGAGAGAATAGGCATCTCTAAGAGTTCTCACTGGGACATCCGAAATGGCATCAGAGCAGGGTTATCTGTCAGCCAAAAGATATGGAAAGGAGGAGAAAACATAGCAGAGGTTATTGCGAGAGAAAAGGTGTTTCAGGCTACTTTCCTAAATTGCAAAATTAACGAGCATGTGTTTTGTAAGTAAAAGTCACCTCTATGCTTCTTCGTGAAATCTGCAGCCTGCGGATGCGATTTGCTTTGCAGCCTCATTGGTTGTCTGGCAACACACAGACACGGAGGAGAGCTAAAGCCTCATTCATAATTATCGCAAAGGGTCGGATGCCTGCAAATCCAAACGCGAACAGATCGGTCTCTTCTCCCAGCACATCTCGGTCATCATTAGATCATTGTATTTTCTGGTGTTTGTCGCTTTGCTTTCTTGTTTTTATATACCCTTAAATACACACTAACTCAACTAAGCTGCTTAATAGTTATTAGTTAGAGTGGTCAATTACCTGCCATCAGCTGGATGCAAAGTTCCTAATTGCTTTAAATTGAAGGCTCGGATTGCAATTCCTCTTCCTTTCTGCGCTGTTCTGCCTGCCTCCCGGGGATATTGCAAGGATTAGTCGGTAGATGTTTGTAAAATGCCTTAAGAGGTAAAGTGCTGTGTAAATGGTGACTATTCTTATCAGCCCCGTCTGCTGTCACTACAAATTACTGAGAAGATACAGAGAACATTTGCCCACCCAGGAGAAAACTTTGTTTCACGGACACAAAGCGAAGTATTTTGTGAGCTCGGGATCGGGGGGAGGCAGTTGAAAGACACCGTCCCCTTTCAGAATCAGCCCCCTTGTTTTGTTCATAATCTCTAAAGATTCAAAGACGTTTATTAGACCAAGTCACTGAACTGCAAAAATTGCAAGGAAACTTCCCCGAAGTTACTTACCATCGCGCCGTGGGCTGCTGCCCGGTGCCTGGCTTTCTCGTAGGTGTAGTACGCATGCCGCAAGCTGCTCAGCTGCCTTCTGAGTTACCATCCAGCAGAAAGACCTGGGGATATTTTACAGTATTGATTACATGAAAAATCACTATAGCACTCTGGAGATTGCAGTCTCTTTCCTCTTTCTCGCCTTCTTTCCAGGAAGGGGAAAATACCGGTATGTGTTCATGTAATATACGTTGTACTAATAGATCCTTTGCAAAGGAGACAGTGTCCTAAGTGGCATCCTCTTCTGGACTCCTGGGGCTTCCTGGTGAAATCTGCTGAGTGAGAGCTAGTGGATCCTGCCCTCTCCCTGTCTCTCCTCTGTTTCCCTTGGGACTGTCAGTGTGGTCCTGGAAGAGGAGGGGAAGAGAGAAAGGGGAAGGGCTTAGAAATAATCTCTCCAGCATCCCTTCATCTATTCAGCAGGCAGCAACTGGGTAAGAACATGGAGTACAAGGACAGTCTTCAACTAATGAGGTTTAATAATGAGTAAATTCTGGCAAACCTACTTAATAAAGCAATTTCAATGTCTATTAACTCCTTCTGTTGCAGTCATACCACAGTTGCTTGCTCTGGAGACACCAATCAAATTCCTCAGGAGCAGTTTCCATGCCCTGTATCCCTCTTGAAACTGGGATTTGCTCTTAATTATCCCTAGATGGAGAGGGAAGCTTTTCTGGTCCATGGATGCTGGGTCTCAGCATTCCTTTGGTTGTTAGGTAAGTGCTTTTCTCCTGTAAAAGAAAAGGTCTCTTGCTTGAAAAGAATAGGTGCTGAGCATTCTCTTTTCCAGATCTGCAGTGCTTTCCAACAGCCAAAAACTTTTTCCTCTCTTCTTTACAGATGGTGGGAAATCTAACATAATCTTTTTCTCACTCTTCTCGTATGTGGCTAGGGAATTAAGGGGGTGTGAGCTTGCTGTAATGCTTTTGGGCTCTGTACTGTTGGTAGAACTTGGGCTGCCTCAGTCTAAAATTGGGATGATGTGGATTTGACCTGTATTTAGCTCGCTTGGCCTTAGTGAGAAGGTTCAAGAAACCTATGATCAGGTCCTATTGACTCTGTGTTGCTCCCAAATGCAGTAAGAAATGACTTGGCTAAAGTACTAAAGCTGAATCCTATTACTAGAGAGGGAGGTGAATCTGTAGGATTCGCATGTCCCACTGTGAGCATGAAGGTTGGGTGGAGAACTGCCACGAGTTCAGATGGCAGAGCTGCTTTTCTGCCATTTGTGCAGTGAGTTGAAGGCAAAGATGATGCCCTTCGCTTGCTCTTGTGCTGCTCACCCTTAGAGCGTGTGTGGGACTCGTGTGCTGCTGAATTGACGCACCTCGGAAGCAGATGCTGCAGCTGTTTATCAGCGCTGAGCAATGCAATGGCACAACCTCGGCTGGGAAGCCTTTGCTAATTGGACTTTTTGGCACATCTCTCTTGGCCCACGTGGTGCCCAGAAGATTAACTTCTTATCAAGCTTCACCACTGGGTTTTTCACTCAAGTCCTAATTATGCCATCCACAGAGAAAGACCAGATAGATGCCTGAAGGCAACCGAGTTCTGGGAGCATAGCTCAAAATCACTTAAATCCTACCACCTTTGTGCAAGATGCAGTTTGCTCTTGCTATCAGTCTTTCTTATGGATTATTTTTGCAAAGAAAAAGCTGACCTATTCTAATTAACTTTGGGTGGATTGTTTCGCAAAAGGATAAAATCAATTGGCATTTCCTTCTTACCTTGTGATGCCCTTGTGTGGTGGTGCTAAAGCTTATATTTCTGAAATGAGCTGACAAGTAGGTGCATAAATCTAGAACAACAAGTAAATATTGTACATAATTGAGTAATTTGAGTGTTACACTTATTTATCGAGAAAGACGTAATGTTCAAGACTTTGATTACAAGACTAGGCACCCTAATATTTGCTTTATTGGGATCTGCAGCTGTCTGTAGCTAGATCAGGACCTCACCATGGCTAGAACCATACAAATATCTGTCAGTTAGTCCTTAAGAGTTATCTGCCTTCATAAATGAGGCAGAGAAAGGATAGAAATATTTTTATCTCAGTTTTATTAACAAGCCAAGGCTCTACTAGTTTGGCCAGACATTGCTGGGTTGATTGTGCACTATTTACCTGACAGTATTTCTCTCACAGAAAAGCAAAAAAAAAGAAAAAAACTTTGATTATATATGTATGGGCACGTATATATATTCAAGATTAATGATGTCTGTATATAATGGGCAGTCTCACAAAGCAGTACACTGTACACTCTGAGATTGTATGAGCTTTCCAGGTCTCCCAATCCTGCTTCCCAGCTTCCAGGGAGCAGGCATGCAGTTTAATAAAGGCGCTGTTGTCAATCCTCCTTCCTTCCCAACTGGGCTTTTTGTTACCACTTAAATATAATACAAAGATAATTACTTTGTCTGGTAGTTATAACAGAAGGTGCATTTCAGGCTTTTAAAGTCAGAGAGAAAACAAAAGTGTAAATCAAAATTATTTAAGGAAATATGAATGCCCTGAAAAAGAGAAGAAAAAATAAGAATGAAAGAAATTAATTTTGAAAACCTGTACTGCCTTTATTTGTGGCTTAAAAATTACCCCAGTATTGAATCTTCAGTTGGTGCAATTTCATCACAAAATTACTGGATATTGTTTCTTCTACCAATTGATTATGCCTGTGATGGCTAATTCTTCTCTAAGCCTCCACCAATGATGGACCTGGCCTTTTCCAGGTTCTTTATGTTTGTGTCATGAACTTTTTACGATAAATAAAACAATTTTTCATTTATTTGCAAAATAATTCACATGGGATCGGAAAGAGCGTTTTAACACTCACAGATTAGTTTAAATGCTTCCATTGTGTTAACAGGTGGTTAACACTTCTGGAAGTAACTGGATTTAGATAACTTTGTTACATGGAAATTCAACATCTTTTCAGATCCTTATATTAGGCATCAGGCATGAAGAATAGCTTAGGCTTCTTTTCTGAGTTTAATTATGACCTTACACATTGCAAGGTAAACTTCCAGGATTTATGCCAACATTTTATTCACTCCAGCAATGTTAGCTTCGTGTTCCTGTTTATTTCCTCATAATTTGTCTTTATGGAGCAATAGAAATACCCTTTCTTGCCAAATGCCTAGTTTGTATGGATAATTAAATTGACAGTTAAAGGGCTAGTTTCACCTCTTCATTATTCAAGTCTTACCAACTTTGCAGCATTATTGATTCCAGTAGAATAATGCTGCAATCACACAGGAATATATGGTAAATCAGGCAGTGGGTACCCTTGATTTGTTAAGCGCTTTTATAATATATTGCTAGTTCATCTTGGCCCTTAGAAACCCCAGTCATGATCCATGTTCCTGTTGTGCCACAAATTGTCTTGGGAGTCCGAGTCACGTATTGGCAGTGGTTTATTCCTTATTTCCTTCCTTGTCTTTGTAAAAGTTTTTTTGTTTTATTCTCTGTCAAATTTGATAAGAGCCAAAAGGGCCACTTCTCATTAGGCGAAATACCACTAAAGCAAATGAACTATGCAGAGTATTTATTTGCTATGTATATGTAAATAAGGTTCATGACATGTAACACAAAAATTTCTGTGTCCTTTAACTCTTCTTCATGTACAAATACTGAATCTAGGAATTACCTTCAGAAAAGTTTCCCAAAGTTTTCTGTGCTTATTTCCTCTGGACTATCTAGAAAATTATACCTGTTAATGGACAGTGCCCAAGGAAACTAATTTAAAATGGATAATAATTCCTATGTTGATCCAAATTAATTTTGCATAAGGGCTGAATCACTTAGGTTTAACAGGTTTTAAGGGAGCAGAGGAAACAGAGAGCTGAACGCCATGGCTTAGAGCTGAGTGCTATTATCTCTCCACGTAGCAAGAGGCTGATTGAGATACGGCCAGGTAATGTGAGAGTGATGCTTCAGAGGAAGACAATCTCAAGTCTTTCACAACCTGATCTGGAAAGTAATTTGCTCCTGATCATACTTCTGGTGATCAGTGTCCCCCGAGCACCACACACAAGCTGAGCGTTTGAGGAAGAGTTTTTCTATCATCTCTAAGCACCGGTCTGTTCAGAGGTGCCAGAATTTTCTATGGCGAAACACATGCAACCTTCCCTTCCTTGAGTCCAAACTAAAGGATGCATCTAACTGCATTGCACATCAGGAAAAATATGCAGATGGCGTTTTTGACCTCTCTGAGAGCTTAGTAACTGAGAGCAAGGAGAACTCAGTTTATGATACTAAGATACGGCAGCAAGCTTCCATTTGTGGAGAGCAGGAGGAATTAAAAAGTTCAACTAACTGTGCTGGAGAAAACTGTTTTTAATAGGTGGATAAGTTACTAGTAAGACTGATTATCTAAAGTTACACAGCTTCAGAATAAAATACAGCAATGCTTTCAGTTTTCAAACACAAAGCAGAAATAGTGTTAAAATTACATTAGCTACTGTGACGAACTGCCAGATTAAAATGTGAATTGCTATGCAGATGAGGTGGGTTTGAATACTGGATGTTGTTATGTTGTTGATTTTCTTTTCCCCTCTCCTGTTAGGATTTATTTCTTGAATCATTTAAAGCTAGTGAAGGAAGGTCTGAGAATTTTTTTATAGCTGTTTCTGGTGAGATTGATTACTTCATCTTGTTTTTTCTAATACCATACTGTTCAAACGAATTACCATACAAATCCAGTTTTCCATTTATGATGCATTAAATGTCAAAAAAAAAGGAATCATTCCAATTATATTTCCTCCCAAGTCTTGAGACCTTGTGTTAAAAAGCAATATACATAAAAGACATCGCTGTGCATATAGTACCGCCCAGTTGTTAAAAAATACCCTTAAGCTCTTCTTAATAACGTTGCTAGTTCCTCACTGAGATCTCTATCTATTTTAATCAATGAAATGTTAACATCATTCAGGCTAAAATACAAAGATATTAGGATTTGATAGTGCTAGTATGAAACTAGTAGAAAGAGACTGTACGCTTGTATTGCAAACCTGTGGGAAGATCCCTGTCCACTGGGCGCTGAAGAGCTGGCTCACTCTTTGAGATGGAAGGAGAGATTTTTTCCTCCCTGTGCTGGTTCTGGGGACAACTTCATTAGGGTGACACTGAACATTTTTTAGAAGTCCACCATCAGGTGAGAAACCAAATTCTTCCTTGAAACTCACTCATCAGGCCAATCTTTCTGTCCATCTGACAACACGTACTCTTTGCAGGGTCATATTTCAAAGGTGAATTAAGAGCTGCAGACCCATTTTCAAAAGTCCTTGTTTCTCACTTTCCTCCCTATTCCTCCCAATTCTTTGTTTTGAAATTTACACTAGCAACCCAGGGGCAGACCCCTCTCAGCATCCAGGGCTGCAAGGCTTCGGCAGTGAAAAGCAAAACCTAAAGGGTCAATCGAGTTCCTGTCCTGCTGTCTATTTTCCACTTCTCCCTGATCTCTGGCTACTTCGGCAGCGCTTTGTGTAGAGGAACTTCTGGATTGCTTTTAGGTACACTAGAGAGAGCTGGCTTGGCATGCACCAACACAAGGATTAGGAAGGTACAAATGCCTCTTTTTGAGTTTTCCTGCCCATATCTGGTGTTCTGGGCTATTACCTTTTGCAAACTGGTCACTCTGTTCTCCATCTGTATTCCCTTTCTCCTCATAGCCTGCAAAGTCAGGAGGGTTTATCAGCTGCAAGTGCTGAAGTACTGGAGGAGAAAAATAATCATAAAATGATTCATTCACTGTAATCTGAAAATTATCAGCATACTGATTTGGGAAAGGTGGGACTCTAAGTGGCTGGACAATAAATGGATATGTGATTCACATTTATAACCCTGCTTTTGTTGTAAACACTGCAAAGATGCTTTAATTAATGATAAAATCAGGGGAAATGTCTGGCAGGATAGATAAAGAGACAGAGATGGAGCTAGAGAGATTAGAGAAAATGGTAGGCATTAATAAAATTTAGGCTGAACCTGGAGAAAAACAGACTAATATGTCCACTAAGGGGGACTAATCTAAAGGAAAACAGCCATAAAGTAGGAAGAGAGATGAGTGCAATGAAAAGCAAGTGTCTGGAAAGCAGAAATGCTGTTTGGTTTCGTAATATGATGGAGGTAGCATAAAGCAAAACATAAAGTTACTCCATTCATGTAGTCTACCCACCAAACTGATCAAAAGATGCCTGTAGGGATATTTAAATAGATGATGCTATGGATCGTGCATTAAATTGAAGTAGTGTTAAGTTTTTGTTTCCTGTGGCCTTGGATTTCATTGTTTCAAAAAGATATGCAGAATTTGAAAGGAGAGGGATTGGCAAAGTCATTTAAACACATGAAAACTTTGTCTTATAAAGAAAAGGGGGAAAAAAAAAAAAGAAAAGATGAATTTAGAAGATGTTCATTGACATGACAGCCATCCACAGTTGTTGAATGGGGGTTAAGATGAAAAGACAAGAAATATTCCTTTGAATGATTCAGATAAAGCCACTGAATTTCAGCCTGAATGCTTGGGCTAGGCAATAGAAAATGTCTTAAATGTAAAGGTTGCTTAATCTGCTGAAGGGGAGCTTTTTCAGTGAAAGCTTCTGCCCGGAGGTTTTGTCCAGCCAGGAGGTGGTAGCAGCCAGTGGCTGGTCTGGATGAGTGCAAGACCTTAGTGTAAGTGGGGGAGAGTATGTTTGAGAGAATAACTTTTACTCTCGGGTCAAGTAGGGACAAGATACACTGCTGTAAACTACAAAAGCAATGGGTCTGGGTCAGAGAGACAGGAGGCACTGGGAAATGCCAGTATTCACCAGTTCTTCACTGAGGCTGAATCTGTGAGGAGAAGCAGCAGCCGCGGTGGGTACTGTTGCGTATTTTCCTGGTATTGGACCTCCCCATGGTATGGAGAGGTAAATTGTATGGGAACTCAAACACCCTTACTCTCGATTAAGCAGTAAGAACACCAGTCGGAGCGTTTTCACATTCACTGCTCTCATTTGTGTTTTAAAACCTTTTATGTGGAGCTTAAATGACAGATACTTCTGTTTCTGCAGCGCTTTCTTCCTGGTCCCTTTCAATAATTCATATTCATCTACACCTCATTCCCGTGCTCCTTTTCATTGCTCCTTTGATAATTAAACAACAGGACATGAAAGGTATGTGAGATGCTGAGATATTACCGTGGCTCAAAATACACCTGACGTTTGAGTGAAGTAATTTAATTACCACTTGGTTTCTTATTGCTTGGGAAATAACCAGGCAGTTGCGTTACATATAAATGCACGGCAGCAAGTGAGAGAGACAAGAGAATTTAAAGGCTCATTGTGCCTGTAATATTTCTTCATGTATTGAAGTTAGAATGCATATCGTTCATTTTAACCATTTCATGTGGAAAAACACAATAAATGTGCACCTCTTTTCTGGAGGTAAGCAGAAGTTATCATATTATATAATATAAATAATAGAATATGTATCATATAATATATATCATATAATGTTATATAAATATAATATATCATATTATATTTAGTTGAAGTGTTTTCACCCTCAGTAAAAATTCCTTGGTTTAGACACAGGCTGCACAAACTTTAAACCCCTGGTAATTTTACATTAATGCAGCTTTTTGTTGACGGATTGTGCTCTGAACGAATTCTGTCTCCAAAATGCTGTTTAGAATTTCCCTTTCTAACAGCCTTGTAGAAGGTCTTAAGTAAATGGCAGCACTTAGCCAAGGAGGCTAATTTGAAATGTATTCATTCCAGGGCGTTTATTTGGATAGCAGAAAACAAGAAACTACTTAGAGGGTGATAGAGATCTGAGGCTGACTCTCTCCTGTTGCTTGTCCTTCTCTACTGGATATATAGCTGGCCAAAAGGGACGGTCTTTCAACCTTAATGACCTCAATTAGATAAGGAAACTTAGCAGATGAGTCCAGGCTTTGTGTGTGGCTGTTGATTTTCCTTCTAGTGATATTTAATCTCCTGAAGGGATTAGAAATATGAAAAGATTCTTATTAGAATGAAATAACTTGAGTTGTCATAAACTTGTACAGTAATACAGGCAGCAGAAGCATCCATGAGGCTTCTCTAGTATCACTGTTATGGACTTCTTCAACTCCCTGGTTCCTGATAATATACCTAATGAGTTTTCATAACCCTCCACACTGATTGCTGCTGTGGTTTGTTGGTGCTGCCGTTTTTTACTCCTCCTGCAGTAATTGTCTTTTTCAGTGTAACTCTCACCAGCCCATCTTTCTCTCAGGGGTCATCTGGGTTTATTGGTCTATGTTGATGGAACCAGGTATCTTTTTATTCATTAGGTGACAGCAGAGTGTATTACTGCTCGTGCTCTCCTTTGAGCCCTGCTGATCATATGCTACTGCAAAAGCTTGTAAAATCAATGCGGGTACTTACTCCTTTCATCTGTAAACGCATCAGCAGATAAAAACAGGGAGAGGACTTGAGGTGATGCAATCTAAACACAAGATTAGGTAGGGCATCAGTTGAAAGCACAGTCTGCTCTGGACAGTGACTAAGGAAAAAATTGTCCTGCTTTACTCAGCACCTCCGGTTCCCTATGTGAACTCAGAGGCAGGAGTGCTGCTGTACTGGCTACGCTGCCCTTCTCCAGCTTTGGGGAAGCAAATCCTACTGTCAGAAAAGCAGCTCAATCATCTTTCTTCTGGTGCATTGTCAACAGAATTGGTCACTAAGTTCAGGCAAAGTTCAGTGATGGGTGAGAGCCAAAAAGGGTCCCAAGGGTACGGAGGGCATGGTAATGATAAGGAAAGAACTAAAGCCGATTGGAAAAATCGAAAGTGGTATAATGTTTTCCTAGGTTTAATTAAGCTTTTAAAAACAGCTTTGTGAAGCTTCATTTTTCCAACATTTTTTGTCTGGCCACAGGGCTTTGGAAGAACTGGTAGATTCCAGATTCACGTGCTGGTAGGGCTGATTATTATTTTACTGTTACAGAAGCGTTATTATTTTCATGTAAACTGATATTATCTCATAATTTATATTCGAACTCTAAGCAATAAGTATTTCAAGGCATTGGAATACAACCGCCTCTGCAGCGTGTCCACCTTGCCATGTGCGATGTTTTTGCTATATAATGGCTCTGATTTCCAGCAAATCCCAATGTTTTGTTACATGAATATTGTCTAGAAATCACTGCTGGCTCTCTAGTATGTGAGACAAGATTGTTTTTGCTATTACTTGGTCATTAGTGGTGTTGCAGCAGAGCTTGAGAATCTAAGAAAAAGACTTTAACACCTTCTTGTTTGGTAAAAACACAGGACAAACAGATGGTTGGTGTCTTGGAAAGCTCACCCTTCAATTAGATGCAACAGAGTAAGCCAGGAGCTTCGGGCTTGTTTGGACTTCAGTATCATATGAAAACATTTACTGTTTTCAAGGCAAAATTAGGTCTCTGGTTTCACTAACTTTTGAGTGAATTCCCATAATTGTCAGTATGTCATCATTAATTGGCAATTGCAAATTGCCCAATACATGTAATTTAAGGGCCAAATTCTGTTTGCCTGTGTCCCAGGATTGTTCTGTTCGTTTCAGTCACACTGGATGCTGTCCTGCTAATTGCCAGTAGGAAATGTTTGTACGGACATGACAAGCAAAATCTGTCGGTGCTTGTTCAAGAAAAAAAGGACCATATGTTTACAGGCCAAAGCCAAAGCTGAATGTTTTAAACTCCAGTAAAGTAATGTTGAGCTGTAGATGATATGCAGAAAAGTCTGGAGAGAGGAAGTGCTATTATCATTCATATCTTCAACTTTAAACTCACTTCAGGAAGGAAGAGTTTTTGGCTGATGTTAGCACATCTTAAGCTAATGAGTCCTTTAAATTGTAGTCGCTTCCAGAATCTATTTTCAATGGACTTAATTGGCTAATGGTTATATGTTTGAAATTCATCCTTTAATAATAAATTCCACTGATAAGTCTTTGCTTTTCTGAAGCTCTGTCCTGCTAGACTCACACCCTGTCTCTCTCTTATGGTCGGGTGTCTACAGTCAGAGCATATTGCAGTTCTGTAGTCAGAAGCTTCACACCTTCATAAAAGATTCAGTGGTCTTGAAAACACCTTGTTTTAAAGATATTTTAATGTCATTACATTTACAACTCTAATAAAAAATTATATGCAAGATTTAGTTCAATAAGGGGTTTGGTCTAATGTGCCCAGTATGTGGAAGATGGAGTGGATTTGTTATAAGGGGCAAACTCCTCCGGTTGGAAATGCAACATGGAGATACAACATTCCCATATGCTTGTATTTCTATTAAATTCATAGTTTTAAAAACAATTTTTTAATTACTGATCCCAAGCATGCCCAGAATACAGAATGCTGATTTACTAGTGGCCCCTTTAGTGTTGGCACAGCAAAGTGCTTGTGACCATCTCGCTGAGCCCCACTGCTCTACATGTTCCTGAATTTGAGGTCATCCTTTATCATGCCCTTTATAGGATGAAGCTGTGGAGGATAAGTCACAAGATCAACAAATGTTTTCCTGCTTTTCTCCAGATGTACTTGACTACAGTTAAGTTTGTTTAGGCTGATTTAAAGACAAAAATAGAACCTATCCATCCTTTTGATTTTACTAGAAGTTATATCATCTTTTAGTATGAATGTGGACTCTTCAAAAATACAGTCTCATGACTAACTCATTTAAAATACTATATTCATGAGAGACCCAAAAAGTGACAATTGGCCAATTATTAACATTTTCATGACATTACTCATAAAAAGCAGGGTTTTTTATTATTGTTTGATCATTTTAATGCAGAAATCATAACCTTCTCAGTTAGTTGCCTCACAGTTCAATATGTAATTGACAATAAAGTGCTTTTATTGCTATTCTTTGTAGCATTTGTTTCAAATAAAGACAAGGGGGGGGGGAAGTGCCAAATTCTTTTGTGGATAAATTTGCTTTGAGAAAACATGAAACTATTCCCATGGTTTCATCTTCTTAAAGCAGTTGCATGCTATGCTATTTATTTGTCCTGTTGGGTGCGTTCAAGGGGACCTAGTTTTCATCTTTCTGTGCTTAGTCTGTGCCATAAATTTTTGGAGAATATCAAATGACATGTATCAGTTTAACCTCATTTTTGCTTCCCAGGGATTCCTCTCCCTGAGGCGTGCAATTAAATGAAGGTTTGACCCTTTGTGGTTTGGTTTCCCATCTGTAGACTGATGTTTCTTCTCTCTGTAGATTTAAAGCCTTTGGGAGATGATCTATTGCTCAGTAGGCATCTACACAAGACCAAGTACATAAGGGCCTAGTTCTGTTAGGAAACTCTAGGAGCTCCTCAAAGAAATAAGAAGAAAATAAGTTTTGGAGGAAACTCTAATATTTATGAAAAGAGAGGGACTCAGTACCTCTGAACTTGTCCAAGACAGTAGTACAATAAACCAATTAAAGCGATATACAGTGACTAATCCAAACAACCTAAAGCAAACAGGTATCAGGAAGGCTTGCTTTTGGTATATATATAGAAAAATGCATGATAAAATTCAGTTCAGAAGCACTCAGCCTCAGTCCAACATTATTTTATTGTCTAAGTTGCACTTCACGTCTCCCACATCAAAATCTCTCCATAGTGGAGCAGGTAATACTGGGTTTATGCTAGTGACACCAGTATTTGTTTTTTACACGAGTGTTCACTGCTGAATCTTTCCTTTCTCTATGCTGGTAGAGCATACACTTATTTTAATGAATCCCTGCTGTGTGAATAGATGAATTGCAGTTTGATCAGAGACTGAAACTCTCGTGCAAACTGGCTGCAGAATGACAGTTAACGTTCTACATTTTAAAAAAGCCGGTTTCACAGATCTTGTAAGAAGATGCTTTTTCTAGGGTCCTGGAGTCTTTCTTGAATTTGTATTCCATGTTGTTCTTCCAGATCAGTGTTTGTGTTGTACTAAGCTGGATGTGGAAATGGTAGGGATTAAAAATTCATTTTTTCTCAGCCTGCTTAAGGGAATAAACTTTCAGTACCTTTGATAACCTGGTAGCTAGAATTTAGTTTAAGGAACCAAAATGCTTTTATACCTATATAATAATGATACCTATATAGTAATTAATAAGTCTGCTCCTGTATTTGAAGTTGCAGAGTCCAGAGTGTCAGGTCCACACTGGACATAAAATGAAAGCACGTATTGAAGGACAGTGAACTAGAACTTTTTTCTTGGGTATTTCTGTATTTGGGATATTAATTACTTCGTCACTTCTCTCTGTGAGTATTTAAAATGTTTTTGTCTAATGCTGGAATTTTGGCATCAGTAGAGCTATGTGACAGGAACAGTTTTATTCATTGGCAGGTCTTAGGTTTGCTCAGTTTTTGGAACTGTTCTCCTCTGACATTTAATGAAGGAAAATACCTCTCTTTCCAAAGGCTGTTTATCCTCCTTTTAAGGTACAGTCCTCCTGCTGTCAAATATCTTACTAATGGTTTAATCAAACAGCAGTGGCTTGATTAAGTCTTCTATTGGGTCATGAGCAGCGAGAGCTCATCATTAAAACTAGTGACTCAGTCATGGAAAGAGTCATTCCAGGAGCGGAGGTTTAGGAGTCTGTTGTCAAAGAGCCCATCTTTTCAGTGGTGTCGTGTTTGTTTTGAAACTGGCCTGTTTGGTGTTGTGTGCCCAGCAGATGATCATCTTGCTCTCCTGCCTTGCCCCTGCATCCCTCCCACCTGCCTTTGTGCCCCCTGACGATGCTGAAACCTGAGGCTGGGCCTTCCTTCACACCCTGTCAGGGCAGCACCACTGCCCGGTGTCAGGTCACAACCACTTGGTTTGAGGAAGAATAGCACTGGGTTTTGGTAACAGCCACAAAATATGTCCAAAGAAAACATGTAAAGAAGCATTTTCTTAGGAATGGAAGTATTTTTCCTGCATTGCCAAGGATTGGTTATTTACTTGGAGAGGAATATGAAAAACACTCATATTTATGTAATTTCAAAAGCATTTTATTTTCAGGCAGTGCATATGCAGAAGATGATGTATAAAGAACATTTCCTCACAGCAATCTTTGTATGGATCACTTTCATGCATGTTTTATGAGAATTGTTGTTTACTTCTACTGTGTAACGCTGCATGACTTTATTTTCCTAATTCCTATTACTCGTGCTGAACATACTTGTATCTGTGTGTAAATAAACACACATGTGCACACCCACTGGAGGATACAGACTTGTCACGAATGATATATATCGTTCCTGATTTTGAGAAATGCAGAAGACAAAATCACTGCTCTGTCTCCTTCAAGAAACCTTTGGGCTCTCGCTAGGCAGGAGTGGGAAGTTGTCTCTTTATCGTTTCTGACTTGCAAAATGCCAAAATAATTTCCTGCATAACATTGCAGTGTTAGAATTTGCTGTAAAGATATTTAACATACTTCACAACATTTTCTATTTCAATACAATTCTTTCGAGAGAGTTAAGACTCTTTTATTAGTTGGAGGAATTAGGGGGAAGTTATTTAAATGGCTGATGGATTATTCACACTGGCTTGTCTGGTGCTAACAGCCAAAAGGGTTGTAATGACTGCGGACTTGGAGATCACAAGCAGCAGGCTCAGTCCTAATTTTGTCCTTTCAACTTCCATGTTCAGTGAAGACTTCAGAGTTCCTTGCAAAATTATGTCTGAACTTGACTAGTTTAGGTGTGTTAGCAAAGCATCAGCCACTGCATTTGGTGAGGCTATGGTTTGCTATGCTAATATTAGTGTCTCATTCAGTAATTATCTTATGAAACAGGCAGATTAAGCAATCATATGGCCACACAGATGCAGAGCACTGTCATGTGGGTGACATTGACAGACTGTGTTCATATTAAGCGTTTTATCTAAGAGAAGGTGAGGGAAGAGAGTAGTGTCACGTGGCTCTGCACCCCTTTTGCTCTCCTGTGTTTATCTCTGGGGCAGACTGGGGAAAAGTTTTGAAAATTACATAGAAGGGGTCATGAACAAAGTGACTATGTAAAAGCTAAATCTTGTCTGTGACAGAAAAGAAACTAAAGAGAGATTGCTGTCTAGAAGTGTCATTCTTCCAGTCTAAGTTGCTCATATGGGTCCATTATCATGAGATCTGAGTACCTCACCAGCTTTAACGCAGGTACCTTTGCAGTCTTGGGAGGGATAAGGAACTGTTAGCCCCATTTTATTTTTTTTTTTATAGAGGATAGAGATGCAGAGTTTGCACCATTCCTTGCCTACTGCAGTGATCTATAGTGCACTCCAGGATCCTCATCCCCTCACTTTCCAGACCACACACCCTGTGTAGGACATGTTGTACCTCCTGCACATGGAGGCTTCCTTCCTCAGGAGCCACGGTGCGAGGAGTTGTCCCCCACCCTGCCAGGTCTTGCTGCAGTGCAGCCAGAGGGAATGCCTGGCTCAAGGGATGTGGAAGTGCTCCTGCACCTTGTGCAAAAGGCAGAGCCAGGGTAAGAAAGTGTGATACTGATACTGAAAATGAAACTGAGGTAGGAGGGGTGGAGGTGGATGATGGAATTACAGTCCTAAAAACCTACACTCAGTTTCTATCTCTGTTTGGAAGCAGCTGCCCTCTGTGGTTACTTGAGTTCTGAAGCCTCCCAAGGAGTCCGGTGCTTTGTTTCTGCTGCTGCACCCTGTGCTGAAGTCCAACAGGGATCCAGAAATGAGATGCAGCTTCCACATGCCTCTCTGCAGAGCATTTCTGGGTCCAGTAACCCATCTAGTTCAAACTCATCCAAAAGTATAAGGATGGGAATAACACTTTTTCCCCTGGTGGTTTTTTTTTTGTGTGTGTGTTGCTGTTTATTTTAACTAGCCATGTTGAGAAACAAATCCATGTCCAGCGTTTCAGGCTACTACCATCACGCTTTTGTCAGGTCAGAGCTGACCATGTGGCTCCTTGCCGTAATCAGAGTTGTGTTCCAGGATACTACTTATCCCATCAGCTTTCCTGAAGGATCAGTCTGGTTTTTGCCAAAAGCTGGTTTCCTGCCTATGCCCTACTGGTCAAAGAAAATTCAGTTTCAGTAGAGCAAATTAAGCAAAAGAACAAAAAGCTTCACGTACAATGAGTAGCATTCACTCAAGTGCAAAGGGCAGGTGCCCTCCTCACCACAGCTCTTTACCAAGAGCCTGGATGTTGTCATGTAATACTGAGTGCAAATGTGAAGCACATGGTGCCAACAGGGCTCTGCAGAGNTTGCTCATACCAAGAGCCTGGATGCTGTCATGTAATACTGAGTGCAAATGTGAAGCACATGATGCCAACAGGGCTCTGCAGAGAAAAAAAAAAATCGCCATATTCAAAGTAATTGTGTCTACATAAATATTTTCTACATTTTATAATGCTGTATAAATGTTGTACTCTAAACATTTCTTAAATATGTTTTTTAAAAAATTGCTAAATATTTAGATTTAAGAGTTTGTAATGACAATTCCAAGAACCATATTATCATGTTCATATGAAATTGAAATGATCTCTGAAATTTCATAGCTTGGGGGAATTTGCTGCCAGTGAGTTCAAATTCTAAGAACTGTATTTCTAAACCATTCTGGAAAATTACTTACTTTTGATTAATTCTTCCCTACAAAGCCTGATCACAGCATATGGGTAATAATACAAATTTGGGGTATTGCAATAAGTGAACTGGTGCTGTAGTTGCAGCTGTACCAAGGTGAATAAAACCTTGAAGATCTAAATGATTGAAGTTCCTCATATACCCAGGCTTATAGAAAAGAGAATGGGAGGAAGAAATAAGGAGCAAAAAATTGTATGCAGAGGCCTAATGTTGGAGCAAAGCCTTTTAAATGCGACCTATATATTAATTCAGCATCACTCACATGGCTGGAAATGAAAGAAATGCTCCATTTGTTTTGAATGCCTTGGGTTTGCACTTGAAAGTCAAACTGCCAAGGTTAAACTAACCTTTCATTTGCTTGGCTTTTTTGTGTCTTTATGTTTACAGTCAGGTAAACTTCATCAGTTTTAATAATGTATCTGGAAGATGTTTGCTCACATGTTTTCTATATTCAGAATACCGACATCAATATTTTTCATGGATTTGTGGATAATTCTGGTTCATGTGTTTCTGGAAAATGTAAAGGCTGACCAGTAAAAATCAAGTGTGAGAGGGGATCTGGACTTCTCAGTTAATAAGTTTGTAAAGAAAAGAGGTGATTTGTAAGTTTGTAAAGAAAAGAGGAGTCAGTCTAGTGGTTCTTAAAATGTATTTCATAAAGTAAGTGTTCCATATTAAAACATCACCCCATCAAGACTTGAGAATATCCTTCTTTGTTAAAAGGGGTCACTCCCTTCATAAGCAGGTACTCCCAAAGCTGAGACCCTGCTGGGTCTCTGAAGTCTGGTTTGAAGCTTGTTTCTGGGACATGGCAATCACCAGTGCCTAGCTTGGAAATTCCCATCAAGGAGGGCTTTCTGTGTCTGGGCTCTCCCGTAGTATCTGTTTTTAATGCCTTGTCTCACACCCTTCTCTTCCCTCTCTACTTTCTGTGAATGTTGTTAAAAAGAAAAAATAAAAAAAGAGAGAGAAAAACATCTCACCTGAGGATCTGTAGCTTTATATTTTTCAATAGGTTTGCCCTGTAGTCAAACCCAAATGCAACTGGCCCTTTGCCTATTTGTGAGTTTAACCTAATGCCTTCCATCCCTACGTTTGGATATTCCAAGAAAGAAAAGTATGTGTGGTTAATAAAATCCAGCAGGCCTCTGGCATATGACTGTATCACCCTGGAGTTTGAAGAGCCCTAGAATCAAATCTGGGTCAAAATGTTAAATCTAACTCTTAAAGTCTATAAAGCGAGCTGACCCCAGCCCTTAGTTCTCTGTGTGCCAGTGTGCAGTGGGAAATGTAACTTCTTATTGTCATGCCTTTCTAATATATTAATCTGTATTTCATAGGGAATCCTTTATCACCATTTGACTAAAGCTGTTATTTTCCCAAATACTCATCTGTGTTTACTGAACACACTTTATTTCCGCTGTTTAGCTTTTTATATAGTTTTTGCGTATGTCAGAACTCTCTTTTTTTTTCTCTATTTTTTGTGAATATAGAAATATCCATGCCATCAGGATGGAAGAATTTAAATATTTAGTATCATTAATATTTTAATATCCTCAGGATTATATTTGAATTTAAGAAGAATGAACATGTACTTCTGCCCATCTCTCGGGCTGTCATGAGCTTGGGTCCAGCAGCTACAAATTTGCTTAGCAAAAGAATCACAACATTTTAGAGATTACACTGTCAGGTGATTGTTTAACTGTAAGGAGTTTTAGTTGTGCAAGCCTTAGTGTCTAGGATTATGTGACAACATGTATGTTGTGTTATGTGTATATGTATTTTTTCAAGTGTAAACCCACTAAAGCCAAAGGAAAACCTTTACTGACTTCATGACCACTGACAAACTGGAGGTGACTTTGTGGTGCTTCTTTGAATGGGTTTCCCTGACCCAAGTACAGTCTCACTTTGTCCTTCCGTTCCTGCCATTTCTTACCCAGTTGCCCAAAATTTGTGGAAGAAGATATTTCACCTTCCACACCTTCCTCCCACCACAGTCAGCAGTAGCCAAGGGCTTCACTAGGTTGAAGATGTACTTTTTGATGTGCTCTTCTTGCTCTGTCCCTACCAGGGACCTCTCTAGAGATACTTTGAGCATGATGTGGCCACTGCAGATGTGAGCCAGCACCTCCAGGACCCGGTGCTGCATCCACGTTATCCAGCACTGATTCAAACAAAAAAAAAAATTTGAGGAATTTTAAAACATTCTCAGTGCTTTTTGTTATGTAGATTTTGTAGCTGTCTCTCCTTAAGACTTGGAACAAATTGATCACAGGTTTTAAATTTTAAAACAAATTCAATAACTTCTTCATTAAAAAAAAAAAGTGTCATCTGGCATATTACCATTTTGAGGGCTGGAAGCAACTTAATTGCGGTGTAGTCCGCTGGAAAATCTCTGCTCATCTAATGCTGTTGTTCAACCCAAGAAGGACTGCAGTTATGAGACACTCCAGAGGCAGGTTGTGTTTCCAAGAGTGGGTATTACTCAAGCTGCTGGTGTCTTTTACTCAAACTTTACTGGTGTCTTTATTCTGATTTATAGAGCTAAGAGATTTGTAATGATGCTAGCAGTCTCAGGAGCAGCAGAATAGTGAGCAAGACAGAAGTTAATTAGTTAAATTACTGCATTTTAAAAGATCAGCAAACTGGTAAAAATGCAATATCTTGTGATAAGTGACATTTCTTTGTCAGGAAGTGTAGTGAGAGGACAAAGGGTAATGGTTTTAAATTGAAACAGGGGAGATTTAGATAAGATATTAAGAAGAAATTCTTTCTTGTGAGGGTGGAACTGGAAACAGCACTGGAACAGGTTGCCCAGAGATGTTATGGATGCCCCATCCCTGAGAGTGTTCAAGGCCAGGCTGGAGGAGGCTTTGAGCAACCTGGTCTGGTGGGAGGTGTCCCTGCCCATGGCAGGCTGGGGTGTGGGGTGGGGTGGTACTCTATGATCTTTAAGGTCCCTTCCAATGCTAACTACTCATTCTTTGATTCTATGACATAATGAAACAGCTCCTGGTCTGAATTTAGAGTTGTGAGCAGCATTACAATCAATTTATGTTGTAGCTATAATGCTTGGCCTTTGCTTCAGAATATGTTTTATTTCTTGGTGCTGATTTTTATTTAAAATTGGGGAAAAGGGTTATGTTTTTAACCTTTACTCTCTACTAAAGAAACTACCTGTAAAGGAAAATGGAGAAGTAGATGTACAAGCAAACTCTAGCTATATAAGCAGGGAGGAAGACAGCCTGTGACTGCACTGTTAGGTAGTAGAAGTGCTTGGTTACAGTCTGGCTTTAAAGAGCAGTGAGCTCTCTTCGGGTTACTTGTATCTTCTGACCCATATTGGATGTGGAGCTGATCTCCAGCTGCATTTACTGGATACCTGACACTGGCTGCAAAGCACGCATTAAGCAAAAAGAAACCAATCCTTACCTTTCTCTGAGTCTCACATGTTCTTCTGGTGGTTCTCTGCCATAATTAAATATAAAAGCATTTTTTTTCTCAATGAGGAGGAATGATAAGGGTGCCCAGGCATTCATTTGCAGTTCAGCATATCAACAGGCAACACTTCAGTTTTTGAATGAAGGAGTTGTGTGACTACAGATAAAGGAAGTGTAATTACATCTGATACCTGATTATGCCACCCTCTTACCTGTCAACAGGCTTCTGCAAAGCCATGAGGCAGCCAGCATGTTCATCTCAAACACATAGTATTCCTGCAGTGTACTAGAATTCAAGTACCCAAAATGCAGAGTACGAGACGGTCTCTGAGCATTAGCTCAGAGATCACAGATCTATTCTGTTCTCTGTAACAGGGTCAAAACCTGATCCCATTGGTCTTGTGTCAGTCCCGCTGGCTTCTGGCCACCCAAATCATTCACTTACTGGCTGTAAGTTTCCTCAGTGGTTAGTTCTCTCACTACTATGAATCTCCAGTTGGATTTTCTTGTGTCTATTCATGTATTATATAAAAACTAAATAATCAAATTGTAAAACAGAATGAAAGAAGCAAGTAGATCAAGAGCACATTATCTGCTCCAGTGATGTGCTCCAAATAAAAAAATAATTTTTTTCCCCCTCTTTCTTTGGCTGACTTTCCAAAATGAGTGACATAATGGAGGAAAATGAAATACCTAAATTATAATTTCAGCCTAACGTGAGTACCTCCAAGGGACAGAACAAGGGGAATGTGATAAATTTTGAACCACCAGTAGTCTGACAAGTGCCCAGATCATAAGCTACACACTGAAAAAACACGTATGCTGGGGGAAAATGTGCACATACTCCAGTTGTTTTCATTAGGGTGGAGTACAGTGGGGCTGGAGGTTTATAAACATCAGGTGGGGTGGAAAATTATTTGTGCATTGGAATAAGTAGGAGATAAGTCTCATTGTAAAGCATTTTAGACTGCCCCACAGACCTCTTGAGTACCTAACAGTTTCATTTTACTACAAGCATTTTTGTTAAGCAGCTGAGGGAGGAGGTACTTAGTGCTGCACTTTACATGAATTACTTCCTTGAGGAACACAAGAATAGTTGACACAAGCCATATATCCCCTGTTGCTGGGTGAGGCTCTTCTTAGGAGAAATGCTGTTACCTTTGAGCAGTCACAGAATCATCTTTGCCTCCAGGGACTGCAGGAATCTTCCAGCTATACTTAACACAGAGTAATAAAAAATAGGGAGTGAAAGAATTTCCAGAGGTGACATAAGCCCGATCCCAAAGCAGGCTTAAACTATTTCCATCCCATTTCTAACAGTCCATCCCCTTGCTGCCCATTCCCCGCCTCCCCCTTGCCATAATGGTAAACTGAGAATGTCCCATGTTGATCCATTCCTGTGTTACCGGTGCTGGACTCTCTCTAACAGCAGAAAAACAGTTATTGGGGTTTTTTTGCTTGTTTTCAAACTCCCTGCTGCAATTCAAGCCCACTCTTTCTTGTTTGTTGCCAGTGGATATGGAAAGGTGCACAGAGAAGAGCAGGCAGCAAAATCAGCTCACGTAGCTTAAGGTTGTTATAATTTCTTTCAGTGTCCGGACTGAGTTTCACTCTTTCCTTGCAAGTGGTGTTTTCCAGCTCTCCTGTCAGCTTTATTGCTCTCTCATTTCAAGAGACACGCTAAAATATTCTTTATGCCCCCAGGCTATAGTGTACTTTTTTTTTCCCACAGATACCAAAACAGTTTAGATGGAAAAGATGGGAACTTGTGTTGCTGTGGAGCACCTTGCAAACCGGTCTGACTCGGGGTCCACAACCAGCAAACCACAGCTTTATCCTGCACTTTTGGAAATAATAGACATTTTGGTACCAACTCAGAAAAGGCACAAACCCTTGAGGGTGTTTGCAACAGTGCAGGCAACCCATAATATGCTGATCCTGCAAAGCAGAGATTGGCTTGCATATAATGTATTACTGCGGTTAGGAGGAGATGTAATAATTTTTGAACATAAAATAACCGACAGGAAAATGCCTGGTTTGTAAATGATCTTTATAAAATGAACTGACCCCAGTCCAATTGAGAATGGATGTTGGGACTGTACCTGGAAGTATTCTCAGGGGGGCTCTTACTTCTCGCTTTCCCAGCCTCAAAGATGTTAACGGTGGCGTATCGTTGCCAAGTATCGTATACAGAAGACAACATAAAGCATCATTCATTCATTTCATATGTCAACTCAACTTTAATGTGAGCACTGGAGCAAGATTTAGAGTCATCCTTTGTGGAACTAGAGCAGAGGAATTTAACTTCTAAAGCTTTCCATTTAAAGTGTACAATCTTAAGAGTGAACATGAGTTAAAACCAGCAGAGGATTTCAAAAATTAGAAACCAGTGTTTCATGCAAATAACTTATGTAGATGTCACTCTGTATCAAGGTATTTAATACACATTTTAGTCCCACCAGATTATTAAAAGAAATTAGACTAACATGCCAGATAGGAATATTAGTATCATAGGGTTACTATCTCACTGCAGTATTTTATATTAGCAGTGCAACGTACTGGCCTTTTTGAGGAATAAGATAAATCTTATAATGTCTTTGATATTTGCAGGGAAAAAAAAAAAACAAACATTCTTTCCATATGTAAACCTTGGACTGCCTCTAGCAGTAGATGATGGCACCAGTTTGCGTGTAGAATATGGCATGGTTTCCCAGAAATATTTCCATGAGCTGAAGATGTGAGTTAAATGCAAGGCGAAGGGCAACAATAAGGGTCATCAACACCCGCCACGGTCCTCTCTTGCGACGATGAGTTCCTTCATAAGATGAGAGTTTTTACTCAGCAGCTTTGCAAAGATCCCGCCTGACCCTTGCTCTGTGCAGAAAAGGATACAAAGAGCACGGCAGCAACTTTTTATCTGATTCTTTTTAAGTTTAGGTTATGAAACTTGTCCAAATGAATGTGCTTCTAATAATACATCAGAGAATAGGTTATTGTAACTTGTTATTGTATAGCTATGTAGAAAATACACACATTTTTACTCAGTTGTGGAGTAAAACACTGGAGCCACAATTTTAGGTTTTCTTTCTGCAGAGATATTGAAAGGTTTTGTGAGAAAACCTGTTACTGATCAGAAATGCTGAGTCACAAAGCCAAGGCAGGGCTGAATTTATTTTTCTGTCACTTTATTTCAATAAAATGAACGTTAGGAGAAAATTTGGCTCTAGGCCTCTATTAAATGAGAGGTACCAAGGCATTAAAACTTGGACAGCTGATTGACTGCCTAGATATTATTTCTTTACATGTATACTTATCTAAAGCTTTTCATCTAGACATTTATATGGAAGAAGTCCATAATATGTCTTTGTATGTTTACTCTCATTAGTTTTTACTTGTATAATACCACGTCTTTGTATAGAATCAGTTGGTTATTTCGTCACGGAGCAGAACATGTCCGCTCATTGCCAGTGCTGATAGAAACATCCCTCAATATTAAATTAAAAATACGTGACTCAATTGTAATCTGTCTAGATCAGTGACTTTCATCCTTCTGTTGTCTGCTGCATCATGACATTTTTCACGTCTTTCCATAATTTCATCTCCATTCCAGGTACAAGCAGCAGCACACATGGCAACCAGAAATAGCCTGACTGTCTTCCAGCAAAATGTCAGTCACCCAATAAAGCTAATAAAAAGCCCGATACCTCACTTTTCCTGCACTGCAGTTTCCATCTCATGCGTCAGGAGAATGTACGTCCAAGGCTGTGGGCCTGGCCATCTGTTCTGCTTACACAGTACTAGTACTTGGAAGCACGGAATTATTCAGATGCTCTAATTTTTGTAGGCATCTGGAACTGGTGGCCATCTATTAAAAAAAAAATGCAACAGCATAGTAAAAATGGAATTGTGCTGAGCACCTTCCCCACAGGATCACGAGAAACTGCAGGAGCAGCATTTCCTGATGTCATCTATCTGCCTGGTAGTATGATAAACATGCAGCAGAGTCACTGTGGTATTTTTTAATAACAAAGACACTTTTTTTCCTCCAATATTCTGCCTGAAGGCATCTTTTCAACATTTCAAAGACATTAAAAGTTATATTTAATTCTAGGGAAATTGATGTCATCCCTTCCAGCTTTATATTTAAAGTTAAGAGGTCTTACTAGTTTGTTTTCTTAATGATACCATAAAGCACATGATGAAGTAGTAGAAAATGATCAAGAGACCAATGAGTGTAGAAAGTTAGTAAAATCAAACTGAGGGACCTAAGTTATACACAGAAGAAAGGGTCAGGCTGTCAAAGCCTTTATAATGAAATCACTATAAATATATTTAACATTATAGTATTAATTGGTATAAAGGGACCCCAAAGATGTTCTGAGGCCTAAGACAGGTCTGTATTTCACGTTGATTAGTGATCCAAGGGGTCTTTGGCCCATCCCAGTAGACAAAGGAAGATTTCAGGTGGTATACGACATGGTAATTTGGCTGCCAGCCCTCCTCTGCCCAGCTCCGCTGGGATCAACTCTCCTTGGGCTGGAACAGAAAAGGATGTTTGCAAATATGGAAATCTCTGCTCGCAGGGACTCAAAGCAGATCTTCTTTGGCAAGGAGTGAAGGAGCAGACAACTGGTGTGGAATTACCATGAAAATACATTCTTGAACAGTCCTGAAGTTAGTGCTTCATTTGGAAATATGGCAGAAAGAGAGTCCTCGGAATAAAGTGCTATTTAATGCAAGCGTGAAATCAGGATGGTAGAAATGGGTATAGCAGCAAGATGATTAATAGCTCTTCAATAGTTGCAGCTTCAGTAGACACTGTGTTTCAAGAGCACGCATGGACACTTATGCAATAAGCAACCAGCATGGTCCCATCTCACTTGATGTCACCGTTTTCTGGGGAATCAAGCCTCTGCCATGGGCACTTACTGGACAAAATTGTTATCCTTTGCATGTCTGTGTAATGACATATTTGCATTCTCACAAGCATTCATGCTAGAGAGCACTCGATCTTAAATATGGAGTGAACACACTGCCAAAATGAAGAACAAGTACATTTTTTCAGTATTGAAACTGAAAATTTCATTTTTTCACTTCCCTCTTCAGTGCTTGAAACCATGATCAAAATAATCTGTAACTGTTTTTCTTTCTGATGCAGACTTTGTTTCAGTTTGACTGTGTAACAGCAGGGAATTCTGTTGGAGAAGTTTGGAGACCAATTACCTTAAAATTCAGTTTTGCTGGGCTATCCATGACAAACAGCAATGGCTTTACCTGAAACATTTTCACACAAAGTTACCTCCCATGGAAAGAACTTGAACCTGTGTTTAGTAACCTGTGAGACCTCAAGAAGTGGGATTTTATGTTTCAGAACTGACTGGGCTGCATTGCTGTGCAGAGCAAATGTTTACGCAGGAGCTTGTGAAGCTCAAAAACAAGAAATTGCCCTTTACAAGAAACATTATTTGTGAGATTTGCTAAGATAATTGTATAAGAGGTTCTTGTCTGATCTTATCTCTGAATTACCATAATTTTATTGTTTCAGGTTTAAATATTAACTGTTGTAAAGTAACGCAGGCTATCTGTATTTACTACAGGATATTATTCCTAATAGTGCAAATTTGAAGTTACTCATCACTTGCTTTAGTTAAGGAGGTGCTTGTTTGCATTTATATTAAACGTTCATGTATATATTAAATGTTTGGTTGAATTATCTGGCTTTATTGTAGCAAAGTAGTGAAGTATAGGCTTAATGTTCGTTATGTGAGTTGTTTCTTGGGCTTTGCTGCTCCTACGTGTGTCCAACCACTCCCTCCCATGCTTTGCTGGATCTGGGCTAAGGCACTCAGTGCCTTTGAAGACTGAACCCTCAGTGAGCAAGCCACAGATGGCAATTTGTGCCAGAATACATGGCTTTATTATTTAACATCTCAGATGGCTATTTAATTTGTTACCACTTTTGGCTGGAAAACTAGCTGTTAATGTAATCAAACGCCTGCTTTCTGTCAGGCCCAAGGCATTTATTTTCATTACTGTGGTTGCCTCAAAGAAACTAGAGGACGGGTGTTGGAATTAACATCTTTGGAGATCTGTATGTCCATCTGGTGCGTCAGTTTGGAATAAATAATTTCTTCATTGTGGAAACAGGGTCTGATGCGCCCTGCAGGAGGTGTGCGAGCAGGATACTCTGTGATGGTCAGTGGCAAAGTTGCCTGCCTGAGGATCACAAGATTTAACTCACTTTGAAAGGATCTTAACAGAGTGAGGAGTCCAGGAGGCACTGAAATTCAGTGGAAGTTTTCACCCCCAGCCCCTTCAGTTTCTCTAGTTAGAATTTTTAGCTGGGTTTTCCAATTTCACAGTGTCTTATTTTCTCAAGGCTGTTGTCCCTCGCAGTCTTCAGTGGGATTGCCCACCCCTGGCTCCTGGCTCCCCTCCTGCTTCTCAGCACGGGACTCTCCTCCCTCCTGCTTTCTCCTGGCTGCAGCTGCAGAGGTTTGAAAAACAAAAGCAGCTGGAGGAGCCGGGGGTGTTGCAGGGCACCTGCAGCTGAAGGCAAAGGAGAAAGATAAAGATGACTGAAAATCAAAGGAAAAGGGGTAAAATGAGAAGAAGAGGAGGGAAAAAAACCCCATGGGACAGAGGGGAGAAATTAACATTGCAAGTGTCTGAGGGATGCTGTAACCTTTCTGGAACATCGTTTCCATTAGGCACTGAGTAAGGTACTGCTGATCAGGGAATAAAACAAGACAAGGGAGACAAAGCCTGTTCAAATATTTCTTATTTCTTAGATGAAAATGTAATTCTATGACATTATGCTAAATTACCCAGTTTAAAAGTATTAAAAAATTAGTTTGGTTAGAAACAAGGGAGAGACCTGCTAATGTTTGCCTAAGGCTCCAAAAGCCTACACCCTCCTAGCTTCACCAGAGCAAGATTATAAAATAAATGCCAAAAACCAGACAGGAAATGGGGAAGAAGGTAGGTGTTAACCCAAAGTCAGTGGTGGCCAGAAGAAAATATTTTCAATTAGTTGCTTTAGGAAACGGTGTCTCTCAGTGCCAGGTATCTGCTGCGCAGGCGCTGACCTCCCTCTCTTTGCCTGGAGGGCAGCTGGAGCCTGTGATTTGTCACAAGGTATTAAGGATCACACCTGTATCGGCATGTCTCAAGCCCTTGCACTGAAGATTAGTTGCTTTTCTTTAAATTTTCCTTCCATCCAAACATGCTGGAGGCTTTGGACAGATGAATGTGCTTTTCTCACTCAGAGCAGTGACTATAAGGCAGGGGTGGACAAGATGACGAATGCCAGTGTGTTTGTAAATGTGAACAGCAGAAGCATTTGCTCATCTATTATTTCACATGCCTATCTAGAGATAGAAAGAGAAGGAAAGTTACTTAGGTAAGTCCAGTCTGTTGGCCCTGTTGGTTTACCTGCAGAAAACTGTTTCTTGTTTACAAGTATCGTGGACAATATAATAACCCTAGACTTGGAAAACACTGAACTGGGGTGAGACTTGGCTTCATTAGGGTCTTGAGAGCTTTGTTACCTGTTTGAGCAAAGTCAAGCCTTCAGAGTCTTGGGCTGAAATGTTCATCAGGGATCAGCCTGCTGAGATCAGCTTCACTTCTCTTCTTGTACACATGATGGGGAAGAGAGGCAGCTTCTCTGGGAGTGGCCCTGACTTCTGTGGAGAAGGAGGTTGAATCGCATATTACTGTTCCTGTATTTAATCATCTGCATAAGACACATATCTTCCATAGGGTTTGAGGAGCCTGCGCTAACACAGGGAGGATTTCTAAAATTTTTATCATATGAATGTGGTCTGGTTTCTGCTGCAATTAAAAGTATATAGGAGGGAGCAGAGTCCCCTCTCTATGACTTTCTCAAAGGGAAGAGAGAGGAAGTTTGGTATCAAGATGCTGCAGCAGCCTCTCTTGTCGTGGAGCTGCTGGCCTTGCCCATGCTATGGATGTGCTAACATGTGTGCCTCAGCTCACCGAGCTGTAATGTATGTAGACAGACCTTAATTTAGAGAATCAGCCTCTGAAAAACTAGAAGGAAAAATGTCTTCCTTCCACAACTGATCCCACTTAACTACCAAACCAATATACAATGAGAGATGAAATAGAGATGAAACACATCTCTCTTGCCCCCAAAATCTTTCTGCAAGGTTAGTGACAACTTTGCATTTGCTTTATCTCTGACCACAAAGATGAAAGTTTAGACCTGAGATGGACAAGCCAAGAACTGTGTTGTAATAGGGATCAAGCCATTCCGTGCCGTAGTTCACTATATTATTATTATTTGTTGACATGTTCTGTGTAATTTAAGAAACTGACTGGTTTCTCTGACAGTGAAGTCATATGGGTGTCTGGGATTTTCTGTCCTGTACTTGATTATTTCTTCTGTCTATACAGTATGAATCCAATCTGTTGCTGGATTATGTAAATTTACTTAGCAGAGAGATTCTAAGATTGAAACAACTGCATGAGAACTGTCTGCTGAAATCCTAAAGTCTGTGAAGATGAAATTTTGTTGGGGAGGGGGTTGAATAATATATTGTAGACAGCACAGCCAACACAAAAGAAGCAAACAGTGAAGGCAAGTAAGTCATTCTTTTCTCTCATATCACACGTGTTTTATTTTTAATCCAGTGTATAGATAACAAGGATGTTTTAGAAAACAGTTTGCTAAGGAGTTTCTCTGGGTTGTTTTCCTTTTTACAGTGTAATGCCTATGATTACTTTTTTATGTCTGTCATTGGCAAAAATCACTGGAAAATGAAAACACTGGGATCCAAAATGCATGATTGAGGCTGAACTGAAATGGTGGGGAAAATTGTTGGCCAGTCAAGGCAAAGGGTCTTCCATAGCCCTAGAAGTGGCCTGTGGTGCTACTCATGCTCTTGCCAAGGAGTTTCACTGGGGTTGGAGCCTGTCTGAGAAGGTCAGAAAATATTATGCATAGCCCAAATCCATAACAACATAGTTGGAAGTGGCCAGAAGAAGCTTCTGATGGATCTTCTATAGTATATTTTCTTTCACAGCAGAAAATTAAGCAAGAAGATGACATGAAATGCTGATGTATACAGCAGCTGAGGTTTCTTTTATTTCTATTTCATAGTATGGATTCTCAGTCAGTGTACTCTCAGCCCCCTCTTAGCTCAGGAAAATCATTATTTTCCTCTAAATATGACCCATATCACCATGATCATTTGGAGGAGGAAGTGTAGCAAATAGCACAGATGTTTGTGGGATGACTCCACAGCCAGAGCTTCTCCAAGTACACTCTTGTATTTATGTGGGGGAGTGTGTGAGTGGCTGCGAGTGACTGCAGGAGCGCTTTGACCTACCATGCAATGTGACATCTTCCACTGAGCTCTGGTCTCAGTCTTGCTTTACCTCCAAGTCCTTCTATGGCTTCTCGGAGGTTATTAGTTAGAGGCACAGAAGATGCAAAGGGTTGAGACCTCAGCAACAGATGGTGGCTTCTTCATTGCAATATACCCAGGAGTTTAGTAAAGCCAAACAGGGCGGTGATGCAGCAGATGTTTATGGCTATTTCTCATTTTAAATCAGATTACAGTGATGTAGTGATTCAGTCCATTAGGGATTGTCCTAAAGTAACAAAGGATATTGTATGTGATAGCTGGTTCAGACAGCACCGCAGCAACGAGAGTCGTGGCGTCTGCTTCCAGCTCTTCCCAAGCCAGACTTGCTAAGCAGGCACTGATTGCACACCCATAATCTCTTCCTGCAGCTCATAATTGTTTGTTCCAGCCTTTGTTCAAATGGCTTTAAGTGCAAAGCATGGGAAAATGTTTTACTTGGCCTTTCAAAATTAACCAAATATTTTAAAAAATGCATGAGTTAGAAAAATTCTCCAACTCTGTAATATAGAGACAATCAAGGAGGACGTACAAAGGGCAATTCCGTTGCATTTAGCTGTGTGACTGATTTGCGGTACCTGGAACATTCATGCCGTAGGTTTGAAATCCCTTGCAGTTAAAACATGACAAAAGCGGAATGTTCAAGCAGAATCACAGGACTTATGAAAAAATGTCTCAAATTACTCATCTATAGAAAGGTTGAAGGACCGGTCTAGAAGGCCAAGAGATCAAAGGTCAGTGTCCAGTCCTGTCAGCAGCTTTTGTTGTATCTTTGCCCAAGTCCTGTGAGCTATCATTGACGTAGTTTTAAAAATGTAGATTTAAGTGAAATGAGGGGTTTTTTTCTACTTAAGGAGTCAAAATGAAAAAGATTTGTCATAGAAACCAAATTAAGTCTAGAGGAAGCAGTTAAATCACTGAATGAACTCTTTTCATCAAGCAGTATTGCGTTTTCAGAATTTTCTGGTTTCCTAGGAAACACGTTTTTGCAATCACCCAGTCTGTCCATGTCCCCTGGCTGACTGGGTGAGCCCACTGATCGAGTTAGGAAGCTTTAACAGCAGCTCTGGAGGGGCAGAGCACATCCCAAACCTCTGCAGGCTCTTGACTGCAGCTGGTGCAGGTCACTGCAGAAATACTTGATAGGGCAGGAATAGGAGGGGAGGTGTGAAGGAAAGACACCGTATAGGTGTAGTCAAGAAATCACAGCTACGTTCTCTGTTTTCAGCTACAAAAATCAACTCTAGACACATCTATTTTGTTAATGCTTTTGTTTGTGAAATCCCATGGTTCTTACTCTTCTGACTATCTCTTGAGTGGGTGTTGTAAGAAACTATTTTCTTTTAGAAAGGTTGTATGAAAAGATTCCACTTTTGGGGGAGGATTGAGGTTTTAGAAAGTAATAGGAAACCATAAAAACATCACAGGCAAAATGGGGGCAGATTTTGTCTGTATAAACTTCCAATTTCCATAAAATAGAATTACAGCAGTATTTTCCTTAAATAAACTATGAGGAATATTTATTATTTGTAAGATTCTTGGGTAGAAACATATGTCTACTTTATTAAACATATAACATAGTCAGCTGCCCTCCACTGTTCCGTCTTCCTCTGGGTATTGCACTGGTAATACAACATCAAGTTATAGTAGATCTCTCTGGCTCTTACTCAAGTTGATTATTTTAATGCAGACACTATAATACAGGTAACTGAGACCACAAAACTATTCATTCCTAAATGAGTAGGCACCCTGAGAAAATTATACCTTAAATTAATATAATTTTTCATTTGGTAAATGACAAATTTTTGAAGTAATTTCTTGGTTTGTTTTTTAATGATTTTAAAATTAATTTTCAAAAAAAAAAACATTGGTGGTTTTCTAGAAGGCACTAATTTTTCCCTTCAGTATTTTAGATAATATCTCTAGCGCAAAAAATGTAAATGCTACAAACAGGAACAAAATGTTTTCAGATTACAGGAATGAAACTTTTCACCAGCACAGAAATGACAAGAAATCTCACTTCTGTTCCTTGAAGATTTTCAAAGTGTTGATAGATTGTCCTGATGCACAACGTGAAACATTTCCAAAATCTTACAGTTCTTCGGGGAACAGGAAAAATCTTCCCACTCAGTTCTTGTCGCAACGGAGGTATTTCATACTGAACTTTAAAAACACTGACAGATTTCTTCCTTCAGTCAAAGGAAGGCAGAGTGAGTTTATATGTTTCAAAGAAAATGGATATTCTGGCAGACAACATTAATGTGTGTGTCTTTCAAAATGCAGTTGTCATCCGATGGAATTGTACTATGAATCATATCCTGAAGAGTTATATAAGGTTTGGGCTATGATTAAAATTTGGGGTTTATTTCCCAAGGAAGATTTGAATCTAATTAAAAGTTAAGTATATTATTATTTGAGATTAAATTGCAACAATTACTGAAAAGCGGAAAGCCCTAAAATTAGGAGCCTGTCCGAGTTCAGTATATTGCATTTATAAATGGATAAGTATCAGTGTAAAGGGGGTGAGTTTAGAGAACAGCTTTTCTAACCTGAATTTAGAAACCACTCAATTCTGATGATAAATAAGAAAGGTCCCCTTGGTTATGTAAGAAGAGGGAAGCGTCTCACTGAATAATCCCAACAGATTATACGGTCCCAGTGAAAGTCCAGTTTTAGCCACCAGCCAATAGCTTCACATCTGGAATAGGGAGCCGAAAGTCAGATAGTGGGTGGCATTCATTAAAAATAGATCTGCTGAACAGTTAAGACGATTATCAGCCCTGATTTGCAGGATTAGACACAGGGAGCAGTCTGTCAGGCTATTTCTTCACTTGACTACACAAAAAGCTTCTCCAGGGCTTGGAGAGAAATCGATTATAAAGCCAGATTTCCCTAGGGAGGGGAAAGGAGAGACACCTTCTCTGACTCCTCTCACTTTGTGCTCCTTTGAATAGTAATGTTTGGGGTCAGAGCTGAGTGTGTAATCAGTCCTGCAGAGATTTATACGGCTTAAACACCATAGATGTAAATCATTAACATGATCTCCCTGACTGATGCTGTGAAATCTTTGCAGCTGGATTTATATTGAATTTATTCAAGCTGTGGGTGTCTGAGGAATTTGCAGGTTCCTCGCCTGGGCGATGAGGGTGGCTGCAGGGCAAGACATTCTGGGGACATGAGATAGACCCAGAGTGGTGGATGCGATTCATAGCTTGAAATAAGACGTGTCAGCAGGACTGCCCAGTGTAGTGGCCATCTCAACAGAAATAGAAGTATGCAGTAACCTGACTGGGAAAGTCTCGTTTTGCCTGTTTCTGCTTCTTCTTTATGCTTATTTGCGAAAGTTCCAGTTTGCAAGAATACCTATTTCTTCTTTATGCTTATTTGCAAAAGTTCCATTTTGCAAGAATACACTTAACAAATATTGCAGGGGAAGAACAAATTTCCACTCAAGAGACGGGTAACTATGCACTTTTTGTGAGTAAACACACCGATTGAATAACCATAGGTATTTATTTCCTGTGAGTCCATTTCCCTTCATTTGCTGGGACAATGATAGAACAAACAGTTTAAAATAATAAGCACATTCAGAAAAATTACATGTGCTCTCTGCCAAGGGGCAAAAGTCTCATTCATCAAAGAAATTATTATGGGTGGTTTGCCCAGATCATGCTAATTTCAATAGGTACAGAGAATTTCTCATCTAACTCTTGTTGTATGTGTTAACTGATGGCAAATAAATGTTCTGTTGAATCATTTAAGCCTTGAGCTTTCAGCTGGATGTTAATTTAACTGCCAGACAATCAGATCTGTACCTCAGAAATGCAGATTCAGGCGGTTTATTTGGTAATTGTTTCATCAACAGTTCCTGCTGAATCGCTCCATGAATTTTGTTTTGCCTGGGGTTGTGTCATCTGTACTTACAGTTCAGAATAACCTTTCAGCTCGAGCAGATATTAAAAAAAAATACTTTTATAGTTGGGTTTTTAATGCTCCCATCTGTGACTTGGACAAAATATTTAAAGATCCTTTTCTACCTTCATTCAGATACTCTGTCTCCTAAGGGGTGAACATCGGTCCAAAAACCCCTAGCCATCAACAGCAGCCTGTCCCTCCATCACAGAAGCAGATGGATGGGAAGGGGATCCCCATCTCAGCGGCACTGATAATAAAAGAGAAACCCAGAAACCCAGTTATTGAAGCTATTACGGGCACTGGCACTTCCTAAGCCTAATGGCTGCACACAGAATGCAATTTGGAGACAATCTCACTCGGTGCTTTCCCTGTAAATAATAATAAGATACAATGGATCTGTGGGAATTAAGTTCTTAGGAGGCGGTGATGTCATCTCTACAGATTCACTTGCTTTTGGGAAACATTTTATAGTTATATAATATTCCTCAATCCACGTTTTCTGGATCAGCTCTGTTCCATCAGGCTTTTCCCATTACTCTAATAACTTCTGTCCCCAGGTTCACAAGTTTATTTGAAATAGGCAAGTGGATTAAAAAAAAAAAAAAAAGAAAAAAAGAAAAAAATGCAGGGAAGCCAGCATCTTCTAAACCATGATCATTGCTCACGTGGATATAAATGGGCTGTTTAACTGAGGGCAGCTTATTTCTTATCAGCAGAAATATTAATGGCCTCCCTGTTGTCTAATTCAGCATAATGTAAGGAGATTTAGTGGAGATTAAAACAGAAAGTGGGAGAAGGATTTATACTCTTTTGGGCAGCGCTTGTGCTCCCAGGAGTTTTGGCATCACTTCCATTCGGAGAGGTGATTGCTGAGGAGTTAAAAAGAATTGGAAAGAGAAGCCTCCTCTTACACTGGAGTGAAAAAGTCCTGCAGAAAAAAGAAGCAATCGTTCAAGTTTCCTCCTGCCCTGCTGCTGGAGGGAAACATCTTTGTTCTCAGACCTGGGTCCTGAGAGAAGGCCGCTACACCAGCAGCAGTTCATTTTTAACACTCTGTTCCTCTGCTTGGCACAGAAATAGGCTCTGCAGAGATTCAGTCCCTCTGGATTGTACAGCACAGCCAGACAGTGACAAAGTACAATTCTGTAGTATTATATTATCAAATCAGTAAAATTATAGATACAGCTCCTTAGGGTGCTCCAGGTTCTGGGAAAGAGAAAGGCTGTAACACATACAGGCTATATATTCAACATTCCCCAAGTGAATGGATTAAGGTTTATGAATATGTATCAGTTTTATA
Source organism: Pedionomus torquatus (assembly GCA_013398155.1). Classification (NCBI taxonomy): domain Eukaryota; kingdom Metazoa; phylum Chordata; class Aves; order Charadriiformes; family Pedionomidae; genus Pedionomus; species Pedionomus torquatus. Next base: position 186,085 of record VZRU01009153.1, on the reverse strand, counting down.
CAGGGAGAAACTTTATATACATACATTGGAGGAGCTTTCTCAGAAGTACGTTTCTATTTGTCCTGAACAGTTTGATGTCATTTGTGGTGTATCTAAGGATCGAGTCCCCGAAATTACCATAGCAGTCAAAAATCCGAGGAAGTCTGCGTACCAGAGTGCCTATTTCTAATAACAGCATGAAATATTAGAATAACATTTGCTCGGCTGCTCATCAATCTCAGACCATAAAGTACCACCTTGTTTTCCAAAGGTTGCATATTTCCAGAAGCATTTTGGAGAAGCGAGATGAGTCTTTTCAAACTTATTTTTCATAACTATTTTTTTAAGCAGAAAAGGCTTCTACAAGGTCAACCACTATTCTGCGGTTTTAGTGAGATTTCAGCTAATGCCAGAAACAGACTCATAAATGGACTGGGAGCCTGATTGTGTTAAACAGCCTACATGGTTTTCTTTAGCATCGCTGACAGCAGCTCAGATTCTGTGTAAAATGCAAAGTCGACTTTTTTTCCCCATGGATGTGACATTGGTAGGTATGCACAATTATACCTCGACGAGGATGAAAAAGCGATACCTTCTGAGCAGAATTAAGGCACCAGACTATTTATGACATTTGATCTTACGGTTATGCTGAATGTCATTGCTCATTTTGGTTTTCACTGAGCAAAGGCAGGTTAGAAACTCAATGCTTCTTGTTCTCGGCTGCACAGTGAAATGAACGCCGTCTTTCCACACCCCTGCAGATATAGCAAAGGATGTTTGAAGGGCAGCAATACACTTCAAATACGAACTTTCTCTGAGAAAGACTGCCTATACAGTCATCCTTCTGCATCCTATGAGTATGGAAATTGTGTGTCTGTCCTTCCCGGGACTGCAGCAGTCCATTATCTCTCTGTCCTTCTTGACCTGGGATCATGAATATTAGCTGTTTTGAAGCAGGTTGTGGGTAAATCTGTCCAGATCACTGGGTTTTACAGCCTACTTGTTTTTATTGCTTATTATTCTAAGCAGAACTAGTAATCCTCTGGGAGGTGAAAGAAAAAGTCGTCCTGGATAAAATAATATAGCCGTGACTGTGCTGTACACTCCTTTGCATTCACAAATGGAAACTTGTATTTTGTGACAGTGAAGGTGGTAGCCATTTTTTGGTCAGTTTAATGCAGACAGTGATCCCATAATCCATGTTACATTTACTAGCTTCCCCTTCTAATCGGTTTGGAGTCGGCATGATTTCTTCCAAACGTTAATGACAACCAGGGAGCACTTACTCAGGGAAGCAAATGGAAATAAAATCCACATTTCCAGCCATTATTACAACTAGTGTCTGACTTTGGGTTTATGTTGCAGTGTTATGTTGAGCTCAGCTTTCAGCCTTTGTTCTTTTCTGACCATGAAAATTGTTGCTTAGGAAATCACAGAAACAGCTTCCTATAGAAACCTCAAATCTAAACAAACTTGTTTTGTTTGTACTTTCTTTCCAAGAAATAGGAAAATTATGTGCCAAGTATCTGAAATTCCTCTGTTTATCACCCCATTTTCCCTCTTCAACTGTGTGCAACCTTCTTGGGCTTCTCATGAGCATCTTTTAGATCACCCCACTTTACTGTCTTTTATTCCTTCCCCAGTGCATGGACATCCCTGCATGGACCTGTGAAGCCACTCAGTGGATTCTCACTAGAATGTTTTTTCTGGAACAGCCACTGCCGTGACTCCGATGCAACATCTACTTCTGGGTGTGTATTTGTACTCTTATTTGTATTGTTATTGGAGCTCACTGTCAGAAAATAAGTGAGATGTTGTCTTCTATTCCATTTCTAAAGCCTGGAGGTCCTCAGAGGAGAGGTCTGGCAGACCTAGTAAATCAAGTGAGAATTCATTGAGTGATAAATGAATATAAGGCTTGAATAGCCTTGCTCTTAGGGCTAAGCTAGTCCATGAGTTGGGCTGAGCTAGCAGTGGTGTGACACAGCACTGCAGTGGGTGTCATCACCTTGTCTTCTGTGGGTCCAAAGACCAGAGACACATTTCTGGTCTACTCACAGATTTTCGGGAGGGTGCTCAGTTCCCAAGAGCACAATCTCATTTGACTCAACCGAGGACACTGCTGAAGAAAAATGGTCTGTGTTCATTAACCTGATGGCAGACAAAGGCTGTTTACTTTTTTGACTAATTTGCACTTGATGTGTTGTCCATCTGAAGGCGTGTTCTTGGGTGACTTGTGGTTAATTTGCAGTCTTCTGTAAAGTACCATATGTGAAGTAATCTGACTTTCATCAAATCTGAAGTGAGGACCCTAAATCAGGCCTCCATTTCAGTAGTCTGCAGCAGGTTTCTTCAACACCACCTCAATTTAGTCATTCCTGACTGAATTATGTGTGGAGACGCTGAGTTTAATTGTGTTATTCCTGGCAAAGAAGGGGAAAAAAAGCCTTGGAAAACTAGTTCTAACAATCCAATTTGTGAATTATAACTGTACACTCTAATCTAATCATGTTTCTCTTTCCCCAGATGTGGAGAATTTTAAGAGGGCCTCATTACCGACCACTAATTAAATCTAATGTGAAAGAAATGTTGGAAGAAATCCTGCCAGCATTGAAGTTTCTGGCAAAATTCCCATTGACTTCAGTGGAACTCAAATTTTGATTTTTGGGTTTTGAACTCTTCTGAAGATGATCATTATAATTATTTGTTATCTGCTAGCATCTGGGATCTCCAGCTGAAGCTCAGACCTTGTTGCATTGAGCAGGTAAAGTGGCTATTTGGGTTTTTTTCAGATCATTACATTCAGTGTGACAAGCAGAAGAAGCTGTTGAATGAAATGGCTAAGCAAGGTGGAAAGAGATGGGGAGAGGGAGCAGACCTTGAGACTAACAAAGTTTGTCGTAACAGTGAATAGTTTATTAAAAAACATAACAGTACTTTCCTTTCACTGTGGGTAAAATGTTCCAAAGTGCCTGCTTGTCACCAAATTATTTATCCCCAGGGCCAGCCAGCCCTCTAATGAGAAGAATTATCAGTCCCAAATGATAAAGGTTTAGTGGTTCATATAAAAGCCATCCATCCTGGGCAATCCTGGCTGGAGTTATGTCTGTAGGTGTTATGCACATGTATGGATATGGGGGCTCATGCAAGAGGAATCTGTAATGACATCCATAACACATAAGAGAAAGGAATAATGAATGTGGGCTTGAGGTGTATGATCTGCACAGGCATCTTGAAGAGCTGCAGCAAGCAATATAGGTGAAAATCCATTATATTGTTGTGCTCAGATCTGTGATATTTACAGTGTCCTGGCTTGAGTGTGACTTTCCTTCCTAAAATTTAAATTCCTCACTGATTTGTTTTTCTCTTCCCTGTAGCTCTCCTTGATCTATGTAGTTCAATTAAAAGGCAGCATGAGGGCAGTATCTACAAGAAGTTGTTTATTTCTGCACTTCGTTGCAAACAGAAGTTCAGAAGTTCTAAGTGCTCAGCATCTAAACCAAAATATTTTCCACTTCTTTTTATTTCTCTCTCTCCCAAGCTGCTAAAACTTTGCTTTAAAACTGCAGTGTGGGTTAACAAATGTGTGCCCAAATGCCTGCCTGGTGGTATAAAGCAAATTTTCCATTAGTGGCAACTCACATGATATGTCAGAGTAACAGGGCAGATACAGAGAGTATCAAATTTGGGTTCTTGATTCTCCGTTTTGCTCACGGCAGCACTGCAATGAAGGAGATTTTTCTAGGTGTGTTTCACCTTTCTCTTCCATCAGCAGTTTTGGACTACATACCTTCTTGTTTCATCTGTAAGGTTAACTGTGGATGAAAAAGGACATAATTATGTCTCCTTCCGTGGCAGTGCAGTGTGTTTGTTGCCTTTGGTGGTTTTTTATATGAGGGTTTCACTGTGTCCCTATCAGTTGCTCCCACGTTAGACTCAGAGATGAAGGTCTCAGGCAGAGCCTTATCTCTGGCTGCACAGGGCAATGGGGGAACCTGGGAGAAGCAGAGGAGCATTTGTCTGAAGAGCAGATGTGTCAGGATAGAGCTTACTTTAAGAATATTCTTAAAAAGTCCCCACCAAGCAGCTCGTATGAAGGTATTTCTTTGGTGATGCTGAAAGTCAGACATCTCCCACCAGCAGGTTTCTCCGAGACTAAGTAAATATTTTGTTTCGTATGAGCTCTTTCTGAAGTGCTTTTCCTGCAGTTAGTGTACATCATAAATCTTTTTCTGATTATGCATTAAATATAAATGAGTGCTTCTTTACATCATCAGTTGAAGGGATGTGTGTGCCCTTAACCTGTGGGGCTTAGTTTGGCTAATTTCAAACCTGTTCAGTAATTCCTTTTTGTTTGCTCCAACTGTTTATGTCACTGAAGAAAGATCACTTACTTTGTCCACACCACTCAGCTGTGGAACATCACTGCGTGGCCGTCAGAACAGTCCTTTCAACTGTGAGCATCTCTACTTCATGAGAAAGAGTAGCGGCTGCTGTAGAAATTTATCCAAAGTAGTCGTGTGTGGTGTTGTGTTAATGCAGCAGCTCTAACTGCTGCAGGGGAACTGCTTCTGTCTGTCATTGAAATGTGCATAGATTTTTCTTTTAATGTAATGGAAGAACATGAGTTCCTGTGAGAAGCCCTTTGTCTTAAGCCATTCATATATCCAGCTGAGGTTAACAGATCTCCTAATGTCTGTGTAGTGTCTCCTGTTCCCAAATGGATATTCAGTGGTAAGAATGGCAGTACATCAATATCAGGTTATATACTTAGAAGAACCAGTATGCAATAAAAATAAAAAATCCCATTGCCTTTCATCTTTCCTATTTTCTTCTGTAGAAGAAAATAAACCTTCTTCTAGGTTTATGTCTGTGGAGACAAATCTGAATCAGAGGGTTGTGAAAGTCAGTGGAAAGCTTTTAGCTGACATTAATCAACGCTGTAAAAGGCAGAAAAATAGATGGTGTCCCAGGTAGCTGAGTAGTGCAGCAGAACAGGAACCAGTCTGTAGAGCTGAACTGGGTCTGAGGACCCAGATGTTGGTGAGGACCCAGCCTTCACAACATGGGACTTTATGTATCACTTGCTGTTTGGAAGCAGGGGGTTCTCAGGCAGCTCCTTATTCTCAGTTTGCATAGCCAAATGTTTTCACAAGTCATTACAGGGGCAGCTGTATGCAAACAGCAACAATATCTTCCTCCTCCTATTATGAAAGCATCATATGCATGAACATTGCGAAATCTTAATTTAAAAAGCCTTTGTTTTGGTTGGGACACTTTTAGGTGTCTCAGCAAGAACATTTCCCAGGCTAATTACAAAATGGGTCTGAGCCCCCAAGCCAGTCCTGGTTTGCAGTGCTGTGCCGTGCTTTCAGAAGGTAGAGGATCCTTGTATTCTGGAGCAAGGCTCTTTCTGTTGTGACATTTTCTGTACGATAAAAACACTCACCCTTTCAAGTTAAATCAACAGTTGTAGCAAAATGGCTAACAACATTGCAGTCAGCTTCTCAATTGCCTTTAAAAGAAGAGAAAATGCTGTGACATTTGAGGATGACAGTAACAGCATCACTAAAATAAATTAAATGTATGTTATCTGTTTTTCTGAGTGGCTTTCAGAATCTTTAGAATGCTTTTTGGATTGTTACTGCTGAATGGTATTAGCAAAGTACCAAACATCTATTTCTGTGCAATTCATCTTTTGCAATGTTTGATAGCAATTGTAACTTGAAATGGAAGAAAAGAAGGAAATCAGGAAAGATAGGATGCTATCAAATAAGAAAGTAAACAAGTTTCTGAAATTAGAAAATGTGAGTTTGCAGCTTCCAGTACCTTACTCAAACAGGTGGGATAATGCTGTCTGGGGTCAGAAAAAAAGATTTAACCATGGCTGTTAAGCTGCAAAGAGCTTGCATAAATAGATTTAATTAAAAAACAAACAAACAAAAAAATCAGACCTTATTCAAAGTGATTCAAAAGCTTCTCTCTATAGTCATCCCCAAATGGAAAATTCCTGCAGAAGTTTGAGCCCTGATTTCTAGCCCCCCACTGCAGGTGCTTATGGTTTGTACACACTTGCACAAAGCAAGCCTGGATTTGAGTTTAAAGCTAGAGTCGCAGAGCAGGTGAATTTAAGTTTTTATTCTTAGCTTTGTCTAACAACCTAGGGTACTCTGAAAAAAAAAAAAAAAAGAGTAAAATATGTATTTTGACTTATGAAAAGGATTAAAAGCTAGAGATAACATAAATCATGGGTAATTGTTTTAAGGAAGAGTTCAGTTCTTCAGATGTGCTGTTCTCAGTCTGCAGTGGCAGAGCCTAAAGAATTTCAGTCATCACCTTTGACTGAAAAGGATACATAAGCCATGTTCATTTTTCAGACTGTGACACCATGGAGGTACTACAGCATCCCTGGGATGGCGAAGGCCCCAGTTGTCTGTCCAGATGTGCCCTCCATGTTTTCAAAGCAATGCAATCAGGAGCTCGGGAAAACATAAGATCTTGTCTGAGCTCACTAATCTGAAAAGCAGTGGTCGTTCTTGCCCCATTTTATACACAACAGTATAATGCAACACTTTCCAGTTTTTGATGAGGTCTCAGGAGTCCCTGAATGAAGTCCCAGTGAAAGGACAGCCCTGATCATCAAGGCACAGGGTCCCCAGAAGGAGCCTGTTTGTGGAACTGCTGCATTACAATTAGCTCAGCTCAATCCTTCCATGAGGAATTACAGGACCTTATTTGCTGCATCTGTCAAAATAATTGCACCTCTTGGTGATTTTTATCCCTCTATGCCTTGTTTAAATATATTCATTAATTAAATGGCTCAGCTTATTTCAGTGTGGCCCTGAACTGAAAAGAGCAGTACATCGTACTTGTTATCCTCCGAACTTACTGCTTTGAACTTGCACAAATTAAGAGGCTTTCTGTTTGATCACCCTCTTTCTCCGTGCCTTTTCTGTTTCTTTGCTTGCTCTTGTTATGGAGGCGATACCATGAGTGGAAAGGCAGAACATTGCCTGTTGGGTTGTAGGTGACAGGAAAGCACCAGGATGCCAGAAGGACAGAATGGCAGGGCTGTGGGCACACAAGATGTCCAGAGGTTCAGTGTTTGGGAATTAGGTGCTGTTTTCAATCTGGAGACAGAGGAATCTTACAAACTGGGGCAAGTCAGGGAACATGGGACTGGGGAACTAAATGGAGGTGTCAGACTGAGAGGCAAGAAGATGGAAAGGGGCATGGAGTACCAGTCCTTGCTGGGAAGAATGGTATGGGGAAGGCCAGGATGGGAAGGGTGCAGGGCTGTTGGCCCAGGGAGATGTGGGCACACAGGGCGGGACAGCAGGACCTGCAGAAGTTCACTCTCTTCTGCTCCTCAAACATCTCTGCTGCAAACACTCAGTGGGAAAAGGCAGATGAACAAAATTGAAATCATCTGCAAAAAAACAGTAATTGAGGGATATTTTAATGCAGTAGTTTTAATGGTTTCCAGTTTCTTGCTAGGAAATGTGTAACTAGTTCAGTCTGTGACATTTGTTTAACTCAAATAATACAAGTGCTTCATGTCATCAGAAGTATTTACTAAACATGCATTTTCCTGAGGTGGGGGTAAGAATTTGTAAATAAAACAGGAAAATAGCTGTTTATCACCTTTCTGGATTTCAGATAAAGCTGTTGTTGACAGGGACAGGACTTCTTTGAGACTTGAAAGTAATACTTGTTTTAAGGTAAGGACTCATGTTTAAAGTTAGTCAAAGGGATAATTCTTGTATTTCCACTAGCAGATCTTGGATAAGTGTGTGCTGACTTGCTGTATTGCTCACTTGCACAGTTTGAAGACACCTCAAGGTGCTGCAGGACTGAGCAGGGGCTGAGATGGGGTTGTCCAGCGTTTTAAGGCAAGTCATCCGTTACTTGATCCTACCGAGACATTTTACCTGAGGGCTGAATACAAAATTACAGCCAAAAAAAAAAATAGTATGAAGTCCTGGAAGTCTCAGAATAAACAGTCTCAACTGGTAATATGAAAATTACAGCAGAGTTTAGGATTAAGCAGGGATTGTCTTAAATACTCAGAACAAAATGGTCCGGCACAGCTCTGTAAACCAGCCCCCATTATGGATGCAGCATCCCTCCCTGGCACAGCCAGTGCTGCTTTGAAGCACTTTTGCAGCCAGAATAACTCACAGAATCATCTCTCTGTAGAGAGGCTGCCAGCTCTCAGGTCTCATTTTGCTTTGAACAAGCATAATCTTTTGCACCACTTGTTGCCACCTAGTACTGATAGTGCCCGTGTCTCACCCATGCATGGCAATTGTCGTGACTTTGCAGGAGGCAGCAGGTCTTTGCCACGGAGCCAGCCGAAAGCCGGGGGCTGGTGTCTGCCCTTAAGACAGTCTTTGCCTGTGTGTGAAGGTGAGGAATTTGCTTGGTGTCTCCTCACAGTGCAAGGCAAGTGTGCCAAGAATTTGACACCTACACTTCACCGCTGGCCCACGTCACATAGCTCCTGGCAAATCTCATCATGTACACTTCACTGCTGGCCCCCATCACATACCTCCCAGCAAATCTCGTCATGTCTAGTCATGCAGAGTGGCAGGGGACCCTCGAGCCACATGTTTTGCTTAGTCTGCCCATTTAGCTTCAGTGCTCGGCACTACTTGATTTATGTCTGGTTTCCCGGCAGAATCTGTTGTGTCTAATTGGAGATTATTCCAAGTGTCACAGCAGCACCCAAATCTGACGGTTCAGCTGAGCACTGAAGTAATGAGTTAAATAATGCACCTTGGAAAAGTTAATCCTTAAAATCCATTAGACATACCTTATTTTCCAGGTCAAAGCAGAACTATGTTTAACCTTTTAGAGGAATTCAAGAGTTTGGGGATGGGGGACATGCAGAGGACAGAGCAGTTGCTCTGAGAAGTGTGTAATCTCATCTCATGGTGCAAAACACATTTTCTCCTGTCGTGGAAGATGCAACAAAAATTGGATTTTGTTTCACTTCCCCAGATCTTGTCCAGCAGATGACAGCCAGACACAGAAATAAAACAAAGTACCTTACTGAAGAGATATTAAATCTTGCTTGCCAACAATTGGCTTCATTTTTCTAGTTATTGATTGCTGTCAAGGTCCTGTCTGGGGAAGGATACAGAATCCTAGTTTATGACAGCTCATAGAAACACTGAATCTTCAAATTCTTGCTCTGAGCACATTTCAATCTTGCTGCTTAAATTCTCCCACAAACGCTGTTACTTCACTCCCCTGATCAAGAAATCCAGGTAGGCATGAAGTTGTACCTTGTCTCCAGTGGGACAGGAAGGCAGGCTGATGGAAATGTCCTGCTGGTCAGGCCGTTTCATCTGAAGTTACGTGACTGAGAGCGTGTGTCTGTGACTCCTCTGTGCCAGGAGAGCCTTTTTTTTTTACTCTTCGATTTCAACAGCAACTTCAGAGAGCCACACAGTTTACCACCTAATTCCCCAAAGCACTTGGACTGTTCTATGCCATGTATGCCTACAGATGTGAATACAAAAGCCGTTCCATCCTCTCCCATCTGGAACCACTTCAGCTTAACCACTTCTCCCAAGAGGCTAAAGGAACCCATTTTCTCCATGGAGATGAAAGAAGTTGGCAGCAAATGACTCAGGCCAGTAGTTGTAGCAGGTTTGGGGGTTTGAAGCAGTCACAGGACAGCAGTGAAATCTTTCATTCCCCAGTCCTCGCTGTTAGCCAACAGCAGAGTCTCTTTACCAAACGTAGGGAATCTTTCATAGATTGAAACCCCAGCCATTGTTTTCTGACATTTGTTCTGTTGTTCTCTGTCCATTTCACACATGGAGACACAAGCTAGTCCAGTGTACGGCTGCTTCTTTGATCTGTGCACCAGAAAATCTGTATCAAGTCTGCCGCACATTTCTAAAGAGATTAAATTTGCCCTTGCGGTTCATCTGGAGACTGGCACATCTCCTTTGTGTGTTTTGCGGTCCAAGATCCCAAACTAGACTAACCCTACAGCCCATCTGTAATTTTAAGCATATGAGCCCTCAGTCTGTGGGACTTACTCATTTAAGGTTAAGCACATGCTTAAAGCCTTGTGCAAACAAAATGCTCTGCTTTTATGCACTTATCAGTGTATAATCTTCACCTGAAGAGTATGAAGATTACTGAAATGTTCTGGGCTTGTAATTTGGTTTTGTTTCTTGTTTTTTTCCCTTGGGACTGTTTTAGGATAGTGAAAAGTGCCGACAGTCTTCACATGAAGAGGTAAAGGCCCTTCGGCGTTTATGTGTGATGGAGACATAAGGACCTGACATAGGGCATTAGTTCAAAAGGCAAGACAAGGACATACCTAAGCGTTTTTGAGAAATTGTGTGTGGCAAGAGTATCTCCTCTTTGGCTCCATCAGGTTACAGGTTCATTTTCTCTTTCCAACCTAATTTCAAAGGAAGATACGTAGCCAAGAGAGGGACCTGAGGTGCAGGAAAGTGTGAGGATTTGGGGGAGGATGTTACCAAGAGTCAAAGTGACGTGGGACTTGTGATTGCAAGCAAAACTGCTTATCTCAACAGTAACTGGGAAAGGTCCATTTTGGGTATCTAACATCTACCCCCAGGTTCCAGGAAGCAGCTTTACTTCAGAAACAACTTTTGAGAGAGATAAAGGCTCTTGAACAAACTTGAGGTCTACTGAGCTCATCTCCTTCCCATAATTAACCACAGAAATGCAGTATTGTCTTCCAGATCTGAGCTACTTGCCCACATGGCAAGGAAAAGAACTAGAGACCATATAACATAGAATCATAGAATGGTTAGAGTTGGAAGGGACATAAAAGATCAAGTTCCAACCCCCCTGCTACAGGCAGGGATACTTCCCACTAGAGCAGGTTGCTCAAAGCCCCATCCAGCCTGGCCTTGAACACTTCCAGGGATGGGGCATCCACAACTTCTCTGGGCAACCTGTTCCAGTGTCTCACCACCCTTACAGGAAAGAATTTCTTCCTAATATCTCATCTAAATCTCCCCTCTTCCAATTTAAAACCATTACACCTTGTCCTATCACTACACTTCCTGACAGAGTCCCTCTCCTGCTCTCCTGTAGCTTCCTTCAATACTGGAAGGCTGCTATAAGGTCTCCCTGGAGCCTTCTCTTCTCCAGGCTGAGCAGCCCCAGCTCCCCCAGCCTGTCCCCATAGGAGAAGTGTTCCATCCCTCTAATCATCTTCATCCAGTGGTCAACATCATAAGAATGTGTTTGTCAACTAATTTGTGCAAACTTTTTCTGGATTGGAAACCAAAGCTGAAGGGCTGCTGTGCCTGGTGAAATTGATGTCTCGGTACAGTTTTATAAAAATGCCTTTTTGGCTTTGAGTTGCTATATTTAGCCAAGCGTATCCTGCAAGCTATATTTGACTGTCATTCACAGTAGAAAATAGTCTTGTGAGGTCAGGAGCCAAACACAGAAAGGAACCACCCTCAAAAGCATTCTTCTGGACTGTGAACATCCTCTCTCATCAATGGAAATATTCCCATTTTGGTGCAAGTCATTTATCCGGCAAATGGCAAACGTCAAGGTAAAATATTATGAAAGGAGTAGGAGCAAAAGGAAACTGTGCCCAGTTTTTCTCTCCTTTTGCAATGTTTAGTAGCCTTTTTGGATGCTGAAATTTTCTCCAAAATATGTTTCCTCCAAATAAACTGCATGTTTATTTATGGTTTCTGATGAGAATGTAAGCCGCTGATAGCTTTGATTTGCATATTTATTTGGGGTTTTTACAAGAAAAATACAGAGCAGTTGCCTGTGTGGATCTGAAATCTATTACAAGCATCCCAATTCTTGACTAGGAGGAGTTCAGTGAAATACTTTATCTGAAAAATTAATTGTTCCTTCTAATCTTTTCAACCTGCCACCAAAAAAAA
>VZRU01009153.1:134382-174167 GCA_013398155.1 Pedionomus torquatus | reverse complement strand
AAAAAAAAAAAAAAAAAAGAAAAAAGGCAAAATGAAATGAAAAGCAACAAACCACTTTTCATTCAAGTGGGGCTGAGGGAAATCTGAAGTGATGGGGGAAACATCCTGGCTGGTGTTATTTGTGGGATCTGCAACCTGAGAAAGCTGAGGGAGATCATCTCAAGGGGACATCTTTGATTTAGGTCCTAGGGCTGAGGGCATAAAGGGATCTCTCCGCTAACATAAAGTTAGGATTGAGCAGGTATTTTATATCATTTTGATGATATTGATAAAGCCATTTTGACTTCTGGTGCCAGTGATTTTAATTGCTGGAGTTAGGCAGCCCAGAGGGCTATGCTAACACAGTGCCTTCAACATAGATGCTTCGAAGCCCAGGTCTAACTTTCCCCTTGTCTCCTGTGCCTGCACTTCCATATTTATAGACTGCACAGAAGTAAATGGCACTGAGGCTCTGAGGAAGCAGGAGATTTGTGTGTGTTGCTGTTGAGACTACATTTGGTATTTAATCTTCAGCCCATAAAAGTTGCAACCCATGCTCTCAAATACACTCACAGAAGCTGAACTGATTGAGCCGTCACTGCTGTACATTGCTAGGAAGGAAGGGAGGCAAGTTGCCGTGTTTTTTCAACCCTTCCTCATAAATAGCCTTTGCTTTGATGTTTCAGATGTCCTCAACATTGATCAACGGTTACAGCCCTCAACAGTTTATTCAGTAAGCTGGTGTTTGTAAATAAAGCAGAGATTTTAATCTACTGTAGCAAAAGGTCAGTGTGGAAAGGAAGAATGTCTTAAATGTATCCCGTCTCTGCTCTCACAGAACTGGGCAGCCTCTCAAGATGTAAAAGCTGCAGTATGTTTTTTTTCCCCCTAAAATCGGAAAAAAATTAATTTATTAGGATTGTGACATATTGCTGTGCTATCAAGGAAGCAATGGTGGGAAGGAATTTCTGGCAAATGCAAGTTGTGGTTTTAGTGAAGCATCTTTTGTAAAACAGTTCCACGGTCTTTATTAACAAAGCTTTAAAACTCTGAGAGCCCTCCTCATCCCCACACATCTCTTTCTTTGCTCTTGACGACCTCTGTGTGGGAGCTGGCTCCTCTGCCGAAATACGGTCTTCCTCAATCATTTCCTGCCAGAGGTAGAGGTTGTGGAAGGGATCCCACAGGGAAAGGCGTTCCTGGCAGCTGCCTTTTCTTTCCCTGAGCCACAAGCTCTTTACTAACAGTTTTCTAGCTTTTGTGATCTCTGGAATTCATCACTTTCAGCAAAAAAAAAACCTAGCATCTGTGCAGGAACCATGTCCTTGGTAGCTTGGCATTGAAGGGCTGTGTACACGTAAACCACTGATAACCACAGTAAACAACCCAGAACTTTCCTCCAGCTCTAGCACTGATGACAGGGAAGAGTAATCTCCCATAAATTACAGTTGTACTTCTAAAAAATTTGTAAGCAAACAGCTCTGAATCTCCTTTGTTTTTCACAAGGGCCTTCTTGTGTCATGTGGGGAGGGCAGCCCTTGAACTGCAGAGGATGCCCACAGTCAGGGTCTTCCATGAGTGCCACAGCTATGGGACAAGCAGGTGTCTCCCCAGACACAGATATTGTGACAAAAAGGAAAATGGCAAACTTTCTTAAACCAGATGGCCCAAGTTCTTTCTTAGTTTGCAAGAAGCTGGTTGGTGAGGATAAGCCTGGTGTTTTGCTGACAACGTCAGGAAGGTTTGCATTGGCCCGGGCCAGCTGAAGGAGCACTGGGCTCCCTGTCTGCCAGTGGCATCTGCCGGCATGTCTGGCCTCATTACTGTAAGTTTTATGTTAGTTATGTCTCCTCCAACTCTGAGTGTCCATAATGTCCCCAAAGCCCATGTGGCTGGTGGTGCGATGGGTACCCAGTGCTGCCCCGTTGCTGTCTCCTCCTTGTATGTCTGTCTGCAGCTGGTTTCGCTGCTGGCTGTGACTGGTGAGGAGCAGCGGGGAGCTGCCTTACTCCCACAGCCTCCTGCAAAAGTGATTTAACCAGCCCTGAAGCATGAGAACCAAAGGGCCAGATCCTGCCACACTGCTCAAATGGATGTTACAACGCATCCCTGTGGCTCTCTTCACTGTCAAAGAGGAAAACGCTCTAGTACTGGCTGCCAGCCCTGTCTGGAAAAAAAAACCAAACCAACACCAAACTACACCATTATTTTAAGCAGTGGTTATTTCATTACTGTAGCAAAAGAGATTGTGGCCATTTAAAGAACCATGATAGAGTCTGTAATATAATTAGATGATCCTGAAAAAGCAATACTGGAATTCAATCACTCCACATGCACTTCCTGAAGGTAATCAATCCCTGTGTCAAAGGAAGCTTATTGTTCTCCGTCCCCTGGGTCTCCTTCTCCTACAATGTACAAAGGGCTTTTTTGTCATGACCAACAAATCTACTTCCCCAGCTTTGCTAAAGATAAGAAAACAATGCCTGGACTATCCAAACAATTTGTCTTTCTTTATGCACTTTGCTTTTTTTCTGTCTAGGCTTCACCATTTCCCTGTTTTGGATACTACTTTCCCTGGGCTGATCTTTACACCGGTGTAAAGCTGAAAATCAGTGAAAAACATTCTGCGTTCAGAACAGGGTACTGAAAGGCAGCATTCACATCCCTAACTCCATAGCTTAAATAGAATTGATAAAAAGTTATTAAAAATATAAACCAGCATCCAAGCTCCTTCTTTGGTGGCCCTAATGTAGAATTAGGCCTTTTATTGTCCTTTCCCACCTGTGTGCTGTGAGATTTGATTTGTAAACACTGGCCCAGGATTCAGCATTCATTCATTCATTCTACCAAGAATGTTCTGTTTTGTAACCAGAAAATTGAATTAATTCCTCTATTTAATTTTAGTACTTTTCACCTTTTGTCTAGGAAATTGAATTATCCACGTTGGTTTTCTTTTTCCGCTGTGTAACAATATGCAGCTTGTCTGTGTTAAAACATATACAACATCCTTCCAGCAGGTAAAATTCCACCCAATTCATACGTGTCTGAGCTTGTTGAGGTTAATAGGAGTTACATTAGTGAAAACCAAAGCTAGAATTGAGTCAGTATCTATCTTTTGTGGAAGGCCTCCAGGGCTTAGACAGTCTGGGAGAAGTAAAATGAAGTGTCTGGCTCAATGAAGCTACCATTACCTAATGCTTCTCGATTGCAATTGATGCAGTTTTTCTAAAGGGAAAACTTTCCGAAGAATCACATCTCCCCAGCAGCAGTGAGAACCCCAGTAGGCACCCTCCATAAACATGCAGCGCCGCAGCAGTCAGAAGAGATTAACGGCATTTCCCCAAGGCTTCCCAGTGGAATCAATGCTTGCTAATCTTTAGAAAATTACACTAACAAGCTCCAGGCCTGAACTGCAGGAGTTCGGTGCACCAGTCTCTGAAATCACGCACAGGCCATTAATGTATCAAAGCTTTAATGAACCAGAAAATCTCTACTAAGCAGAAGCCAGAGGGATGCTTTAAAGTTCCCACCTCTCCTAAGCTGGTTTTATGACAGACAGTCAAAATTGAAAGCAAAAATGCTGCTTTTGGGACTGGTCCAATCTGGGCAGCAGCCCCAGGTCCTCACAGGTATTTAGGCTTTGAAGTCCATGTGTATGATGATCAGCAGCTCTTGAGAAATCCTGAACTCCAGATGGCAAGGTCGGGAAAGACTGCTGGTTGTTGTGCTATAGATGCTGTGTGTAGTTTCAGGAAAAAAAACCTCTTTTCTCCTCTTTCAAGCCACCAGGCAGAACTAGAGGATAGCTGGCCAAAATGCAATTGCTGGAGAGGCTGACAATGTGAATGAAATCTCGCTTTCGCCTGCATTAAAAAAAAAAAAAAAAANAAAAAAAAAAAAAAAAAAAAAAGCTTTTTCTTCCTATCAGTCATAAAATCTACTTGTTTCCTGAGCAGTGTACTCATTTGCTTGATGCTTATGAGATATATTGCCCGTTTTCTATTCTGTTTCCTATTGGGCAGTCTGAAAGGTTATCTAATCTCTAAAAGAAATAAGCATCTGTTTCCTTCATGGTCTATGTCTGATTTAAGGCAATTATATTCATATTATTTAAAGTAATTATACTCCTACGCAACATATCCTAGAGAAAATAAGGCCAACCAATGGGTTTAGTTGTGGGTTTTTCTTCCTCAAAAGATATTTTAACTTGCAATCCAAGAGGACCATTCTTTAAAAGACAGAGCCTGAAAAGTTTTGTCCTTGGTCAAGGGAAGAGTTTGGTGAGCCAGCTGCATATCGTTACCATGGAACGGGTACTGATGTCTTTGCAGAATTGGCACCCAAGGGGCACCTGTCTTTAAAGTTCTCCATCTTAATGCACCAGCAATTGGAGCAGCCCAGGGCTGCGAAGGTAGAAATAAGCAAGCTGGTTCTTTTCAAGGGAGGAGACAAAGAGTGACAAAAAAGCAGAAGAAAAAAAGCAAAACGTTGGGAAAAGGGCAGAGTGCAGGAGGCAAAACCTTGGAGCTAATTGCATCACCCTGTGGAGGCAGGCAAGGCTTTTTGTCTCGTTTCTCCATATTTTGAAACACTCTGACTAGGTTCTCTGCGTGTGTTGGCACATCAGAGTCCTTTGCTGAGCATCAGCAGGCAGACTCCCCTGTCTCCTTGTCAAGAAAGCCACGTGAATCTGCATCTTTATGTGTGGTCCTTATATTTGCAGTAATTAAGAAAAAATAGCACACAACATCTTTATGTTTGTTCTTTGGGGTCAAGTATTTGACTTTCAAATCCCTAGGGGTCATTTCTTCAGGAACAAAAAGCATTCTGTATCTCTGCTGCCCTGAGGTGGAGTCTCAGTTCCATTTTTGTTCTTGGATATGGGGCTTTTCTTCGTGTCTATGAGCAGCCATTGTTTCCATTCTGCAAACCCTCTCACTTAAAAGACTCAAACAAAGCAACTTTCCCATTCAGACAAAAACAACCAGGCACACATCTTAAGGATTTCTGGTTTCCAGAGGCCCTTAGCCTTGTGACCTCATTTCTCAGATTTTATAATCTTTTTTTTTTTTTTTCTTTCCTATATTGCTGATTCTGACATGGGGAAAGGTTAAGTATTAACTTAAATTTGGCTCTGAATTAGAAATGTTAGAGAACCAGCATTTTTTTTAATGCAGCCTTTGAACAATTGGAATGTTTCCTTGCATAAAATCCTCAATGAAAACTGTGTCTGAAGGCAATATTTCCCCCCTGCAGAGTGTGAAACCCACAGATTTCAGCACAGATGCTGCAATCCCTGTGCTCTGAGAATCAATAGCAATTTCACTTGCAAAGGGAACAGGATTTAATCCTAAAGTACAATGGTCCCAGAACAGTTTACCCCAGCCGAGGATCTGCTTCTAAGTGGGAAATTTAAAGCAGGAGGGGTATAACTTGCAATGTTACCACTTAAAAAAATGAATTAGAAATAGTTTCAAGTTTTTCTCTTCCTGTTGTCAGTTTTCTGACTTTACATTTCCCACATTGCTACTTTACAGGTTTTGGGTTTTACTTTGTTGTTTTCTGCAGTGTGCACCCAAACAGCAGGGTCAGTCAGCCATAGGTGAGAATCAGTCCCAAAATATTCCCCATGTATGAAGAGGGAGGCCAAGCACAAAAGGATGAATGCAGAACTCTGTGGTGAAGTTTGCTTTCTATAAACTAGAATTTCACTCGTACTCTTCCGTACACCCTTACTGCCTATCCTGGGCAGGATCGGATGGGATTGTATTACATTTCAGCGCCCTGACCCAGAGGAGCTCTTAGAGCCTGTAAACACAACCCTTACTCATCCCTGCCTCTTGGAAACACTCATCTGCTGTCAACACTGCTCTGCTGTCAACCATCACTGCTCTTCCAGCCTTTCACTCTTCCCTTTCTACCAGTCCATGACCCCAGCAAGGGTCAAAACTTGCGGAGTTGGGAACACAGGATAATTGCAATTCCAAGTGTTAATTGTGCTTTGGGGTGGGGGCCGTCATTGTGTTCATTTTATACAGTAGCTGGAACAACGAAGTCTTGCCCTGGGATGAGACCTCTCCAGTATTGCACTCATAACTTGAGATGTCAGCAGACAAAACTTTTCCACAGGGACATGTTTTTGGGTATATCTTGACACATTGATACATTAATTTTCAAGGTCTAGGCTGACTGAAACATAAACCACCATCTGCTTTGATTGGAACTGTTCACGTTAATGTTTTTCCTTGCCTCATTCCAGACCTAGTCGTAAAACCCTCTCTCAGTTTTTCTCCTTTCCTTAAATAGGAGTTTCATTCCCTCTGAGGAATAGCTGCAGATTCCAGGATTTGCCCTCGTCTCCCGACCTTCATCTCCCACTGCCTCCCAGCACGGTGGGAGGGAGGCAGCATGCACCGTACAAGGGCAAACAGCAGCAGCAATGGGGCCAGTCCACCCCCACTTTGTTCAATGGAAAGGCTCCAGCTGGCTCCAGTGGGAGCTGGACCAGTCCCATAACTGGGAAGGGTAATGATCTAGCCATTTAGCCTGGCATTTGTTGGACCAGAGCAGCAAGTACAAGTACAGACATTACTCATGTCCCAAGATATGCAAAGTTAAGGCCAAGATTTCTTGTGGATCTGCGGGCTCGGTGGGGCTCCTTGGGGCCCTTTCTGTGTCTCGGTGGTTTTGCCAGTAACCCCTCATCTTCTGGGCAGTGCATCAGGGCACTCACTCATCTCTGATCAGCAAACTTCTCCTCTAATGGTGGCCCCAAACCTCTGATCTGGAAGGAACTGGTTTACAAAGCCCTCCATCAAAAAATATGCTGCTGGTGTTTCAGAGAAACCAAAAATTATTCTTTACATCTGTTCTCCACTGAGCATGGAAATGTAAACCTATTTGAGTTAGTATATAATGAGAAGGTGAAGCTGGCTGAAATGTCTCTCGATGAAACTGGTCAGCACACTCTTGGCTTTTCTATGTGAAATTCCCATTCCAGGCAGAGTTGAAGTCCATAGGAATTATTTTTTTTTTCTGAAAATTTAGGAACTGATTAAATCTCTTGGCATTTAGGTTTATGATATACCTGGCAAAAAGATTTTTATCAAGAGTGAATATTACTATCTAAAGTATACATATTTAGGTGTTCACTTTAAGTAGTGACAATTTACAATAATTACTCCCCTTTTGGGGGGAAAAGCCATTAGTTATTCCTGTGTTGAACATATTTTTTCCATGTTTCCAGAAGCTGCTTTGTTTAATGAATCACTGCTCCAGTAGATGTATTGTGTCTAATGCATTTGCTTATGCATTCCTGAGTCTTTGCGTTTGTCCTAGCAGCCACTTGGAAACTGCTGACGGTGACTCTCCCTAACAGGCTGATCTTGCAAATACTCACTTGAAGGAAATTGTTTATATTCTCTGTTCTAAATCTCTTAGCAAACAATTACTTGCAATGCAATCAGGATGATGCTGTGTTACGTGTAATTGTATATCTAAGTTGGTGTAGAGGAGGGAAAGCAGCGTGTTTTCTTCCTTGGAGAGAGAAGAAGACTGCAGGAGCTTGGCTGCTGTGCCAGATCATGTATGACCTCGGTGTAAGTTATGGTATTTCTGACCCAAATTCCAATGTTTTCTCATGGATATAATGCTGCCTTCCTATAGTGTAGACTGCAGAAGGAAGTTATTCAAATTAAGGGAGAGTGAAGACTTATTAATTTGAATAACTTCCTTCTGTTGCTTCAAATAATGTTTAAATCTCTTTTTCTTGTTAGTTCTTTAAGAATGGGGAGTTGCTTTGTAATAATTCACAGTTACTGTATGAAGGCTGATTATTGATTATTTAAATATGACAGTTTAGATACTAACAGCAGTGTGAAAAACTGCCTGTATGGCAATTCAAGACCACAGCTCCAAACAAGACCTCTCCTTGAGGCAGCTCAGAAGGAATCCTACCTCTGACAAGTTTTTGCAGTTTTGTCACCATTGACAGAGTTGATGACAGAGTTGACTACAGAGAATGAATGGTCCTCTGCTCAAGTAATTGCTGAGAAGATATTTGAAGGAGGTAGAAATCTGCTGTGAAGTTTCTAGAAGCAGGACTATCCAGTCATCCAGCTGGTAATTGTCCAATAAATATCTATATAGAAGGTGCTAATTGTTTCTCACTCTTTAGAAACTTCTGTTCAAATTACTTGATACTTTGATTTGCATAGGCTGCCTCAGACTTAGGCTGTCAACAAGCTCCCAAAGGAAAGAGCTGGAGGAATGGGAACCTAAATGGAGCTGGATGGGTTTTCTACAAAGCTAATTTGGAAGAAATGTGAGTTCACCCCTTGAGACAAAGACAGGAGGCTTCACATCTGAGGGACACGCATCCAAAGAAGCAGAGACACAACAAACACTTCTGCTGTTATATTTCATTTATAAGTCTGGAAAAGCTCAGCTGTAAATGCTGTAACTTTTCAGTCACAGTCAGAAACAGCTGTTTAAGTCTGCAGAGAAAAGTAAATCTGCCCTGCTGCAAACAGCATGTCCTGGCTTTCTTTGGCAGAAGTGTTGAGTTAATTGAGACAGAAAGTTTGTAATAACCACAGGTTTTGCCGAAATGGAGCCCTGGATGAAAGAGATTTGTACGACATATGTCTTCATTACCTTGTTGTGAGAAAGATTTTCCCTCTACACATGTGTACAGGCTCAGCAAGACATTGGTGTGGGACTTCCAAAGCTCAGTGTCCAAAAACCCTGTAGTAGACTCATTGCTCCAACACTGAGTTTGACACTTCAATGCATCCTCCTTACAAGGATCCTTCCTGTGCCTACACCTGCTCCAAGGAGCCATGGGAGGTGTCCTTTGGCCATCAGCTGAACTAGTCTTACGATCTTGTCTCTGAATGACTTGATGGAATAGAAAATGGTTTGAATCCTCTGCTCCAGTAACTGAGTTTCCACTTAACTCCCAACACATTGTCTTCAGTCTGCATCACTCCTTTGACATACAGTCTGATGGGAAAAAATGTGCAGAAGAGGTTTTCACTCTGGGTGGAATAGATGAAGTTCAGAGCACCCAAATGTATGTGGGCAATAAAGGAGTTGGTATTTAACCACACAAGAAGCTATGATTAAATTAATCTACCATTCTCCTTTTTGCAGCTCTTTGGGGGAATTA
Source organism: Pedionomus torquatus (assembly GCA_013398155.1). Taxonomy (NCBI): domain Eukaryota; kingdom Metazoa; phylum Chordata; class Aves; order Charadriiformes; family Pedionomidae; genus Pedionomus; species Pedionomus torquatus. Next base: position 165,019 of record VZRU01009153.1, on the reverse strand, counting down.
GAACAAGAAAGTAACAAAAGAATGCCACAGTCTGCCAATAATGTAATTAAGGAGTCAAGCCACATCTGAGCTTTCTCTTGCCAAAGAACTTGCTGGATGTAAGTTGGAAAAAAAAGAAAGAAAAATCAAATTCAAGACTTTAAAGAGAAGATGGAGAGATATTGTGGAAAAGCATTCGAATATTCAGCTATTCACTTCCTCCAGTTCCTTTAACCCTCTCAGAATGCAGAAAATACGAATGATGAAATAACGCAGATACTTTGGGAAGACTAAGCAGAAACAAGTGATTTGTTAGGGCTGGCTATGCTCAAGAGTAGGTTAAGAGTAGCCTTTGAAAAACAGGTAGTCTTAGTAGAGGATCTGGAACTGATGCCAAATAAACTACAAATGTTTATCCCATATTATGAAAACATGCTAAAAGAATGGTCCAAACAAGCCAGATGTTCTAGTTTGGCCTGGACGCTTCTGGAGTGTCCTGATAATAATTTAGAGGGTCTTGATTTTTTCTTCTCTCTTGCCTAGGATAAGGCATTTTCACTTGCTCCCCATTTTGAGGCACAAGAGTGGGAACTTCACAAGCAAGGAGGAAGAAAAGACCTTAGCCTGTTTGATGCCTGAATGAACAGTGGGATTTGAGCGTTACTCATTGTATGGCTCCATGTGTAGACATGTCTCATAGCCTGATGCAGGGAGCAGGCTCCTCACCTCAACGCCTGTTTCAGACCATTCAATGCAGACTGGCAAAACTTTTATAATTCCACTGAAAAAAACAGCACGATGTCCATCAAAGCCTATTTGGCTCATGGGACTAGTGCCTCCAGTAGTTTCTGTGATACTTTGAGAATGTTCTCTTGCTCCTACTAATTAAATACCTGTTCACAGAGGGCTTAAGTTGCCATCTTTCAGGCTGGACAAAGTATATAATTACTTGCTCTGTAAAAATAATTTGCATTGGCACGTGTCTGGAATTGCTGGGCACTGGAAATCTCAGCAAAATCAACCCTGTAGTTGCCCAGTGGGACAAAACTTAAGTGTAAATCTGAACTCAAACTCTGGCAAGGCCTGTGCCCACTTTGCAGGTATTAAGCAGCCTGTATTTGGAAGAGCTATAATGTATCAAGCATTTGATGTACTGAGAGATTTGATGATGTTGCTCCCTTACTTTCTGAGGGCACTGGCTAGAGGGGCATGGACAAACAAGAAACATGTTGGAGATTGAAGTTTATGTATATGTAAACGGATATAATCATATATAAATACAAATATAAAGTTATATAATGTATATAGTATATAATATTTAACTAGAACATTGAACCAAAACTGAAATAAGCATTTTCCAGCTTATAAAATTCACATGGGGAATAGCAAAAGCAGCTGTGTCATGCAGAGCTGGGAGTATACTCTCATGAAAGTTAGAGATGTGCCCATCTTGTGCAGCCACATTCAGCGCTAAGTAATGACAGAACATGGGTCTGTAATACAGCCCAGTTTTTAGTGCCGCTTTTAATCTCTGCCTGGTGCTAATTGGGTGTTTAGAGAATTTTTGCTTTGTACTTGGCTAACAACATCCAGATTGTTTTGCTGCAGAAGTGGGGATGCCCGTTGCAGAAGTCTCCGTGCAATATTCATAACGTTGACTTTGCAATCGAGATGTCACCATTTCTCATGCTGCTGCTCTCCCATAATGGAAACATCCTTCTCTGTTCTCCTTTCCCTGCCTTGCCCAAATGTTTTGCTGCAGCTGCAGGAGAGTGGAGCGCGTAAAGCGAACTGAATGTGGTGGTGAATGCAAAGCGTCGACCGACTGCTGCTGAGGCACAGCGCGCCCAAAGTACCTTCATGTTCCCCCTTTATGTCAGGAGTGGGAAGCACTGTAATAGGCAACATCTGTGGCAAAACGCAAGCTACTGTCATCCTAAAAATGAGTGGCTCACTGGAGGACAATAACTTTCCCATTAAAGAGGCTCTATTCAGATGGAAAGTTTTGTGCGGAGATAAAAGGTGGAAACTCCGTGTGTGTCTCTCCCAGCCTGCTGAACAATTCAGAAAGAATTCAGCTGGAATACTAAACCTTGCTGTTTAGGACCTCACATGGAGACACAAGGGCAAGAAATCCCTTCTATTATTCTTCTTCCAGCACCTTCCAAAAATTAAGCTATGCCTGATTGCTAAAAGAAGTCCCTCGCTGAGCTGAGGAATGAAATTGGCCACAATACAAGCTATGAGATGTATTCTCTTCGTTAGGGGTACATACATCAAAAAAAGGACACTGCTTGAGGTCTCTTGTGTTTTCCTGCCACACTGAAGTTTGCAAAAGCTGTCTGTCTTTCCAGAGATCTTGTGGAGAAGGCTTACTCTCGGGTGTTCGAGAGCATGTGAGGATGTCAGTGAGCAGTTCTTGGAACTTTCCTGCAGGAAGTTTTTGCTTTGCAATGCCAGTTTTGCATCACTTGATTTCTGCTTTTGAAATGACATCTAATTCTATTTAACATCCAGGACAAGAGAGGATTCAAAAAGATGCCCAGATAGAGAGTGTAAGGATAGAAGCCAGAGTCTGATCTCTGTCTGGGTGCCAGAAGTTAGTGGTGAATAAGATCCAGCCCACTTGGCAGAGCTGTTGGACAGGAGAGAGCCTGCATGTCCCCTTCAGACCAGGCAGGTGATGGAAACATGTGTACTGCCTTCCAGACACTCTGCTGAAAGACATAAAAGGGAATGCTCCCAGATAAGCCCAGTCTGCAAAAGCTCGAAATACCGCTGCCTGTCTTCAACCAGCTTTAGATAAGGCTTTTATCAAGAGGTCAAAGGCAAGTGGGATTTTCTATGACTTGTTTAACCCTGTTCCTCAGATAAGAGAAGACAAGAAAAACTATCTGCCCTCTTATAACAAACTCCTTAAAAGCAATGAGATGATACAGCAAACATGACGCTCAGGCTCCATTGGCAGACACCCTTGGTTCTCTTCTAAGAAATTTTGAAGCAACATTACCAATTGCAAGTCTTAATATCCTTTGTGTGGCTGATGAGCTGCAGTGATGAGCCCTGCCCTGCCAGGTCCTTGCCTGGCTGCTGGTTCCTGCAGAGTGCTGACATTGTGTTACAGGAGATGCACGGCTCAAGATATGTACCACTAGCTCTTCTGGAGAGCCATAGCTTTTTCAGAGCTCTTAAGCCTTGTGGTTGGCCCTGGGAAATCACTTAATGTCCTTGCCAAAGTACTCACCGCCTCAGAGCAGCCACAGCAAAGAGTGAGGGAGTTTACTTTTAATAGTATGTGGGATGTGGAGGTTAAAGGTTTCATTAAGGAAATCATATGCAAGCACATTGCTGTTATACATCTGGTCCTTTTTCTGCATTGTTCAGTGTTCCCAGGTGCTACTGACAGGCAGTTTATCTATTAAATTGCTATTTCTGGTTTTAGGCAGGACACTTTTTTTATGGGAAGCCATCTGTCCCTGAGGTTACAGGCAGGCAGACTTTAAACTCAGGTAGGTGCAGCCCCCAAAACAAGCTGCTTGGCCCTGGCCAAGTCTATGTGGGTCAGTGCAGAGAGTCAGCCACCAAATAAACCTCTCTTTCAGTGTCATGTGTAAAATTGTGCATTTGCTAATGGCATGTACCTCTTACATGGTTTTATTAGTGTCAATGAGGACAAGACTGCATGTCCCTGGTTCTGCCTTACCATGGTCCAAGCAAGATACTACATGTCTCATCCTTCTTTGGAGCCCCCAGAGCACAGCTCAGTTTTTTCAGGGCCAGGACTCCTTGAACAGTCTGGCTGCCCCCAGGGAATTAAATCTGTCTCTGTGCAGGGAATGGTAAAGGGCTGCAGCTTTGCTGCAAAATCCATGTGAATCCCCAGACAGACTAACTCCCTGTGTCTTTCATTTTAGGGTGAAATCAGATCTCCGGGGAGATTTCACTGAGGTTTCCAGTCTGTGACTCAGCTTCTGTTGGCATAGTGTGAGAGCTTTCACGGTATGTTCCCCCCCCCATCCAGGCCAGTGATTCCCTCTGGCCTGAGAGGGAAAGGATCCCTGCTCTCCCCAGCTCCTCCAGCCTCTTCTTCTGCCTCCCTGCATGGACGTTAACTGCTCACAGAGGCCTCTTTGGAGACAAAAGACTTTGGGACAACAGTGCCTCAGAGGGAACTGGCACAAGGGAGCATGTGGGCAAAAACCGCAGCTCTGGTGGTCCCACCAGAGGAATTGTTTGGGATTCTCAGTGGTCTCCCCGGGGCACTCAGCATTGCAGCGGGGGTACAGCCACATGTTGCACCCCAAAGATGAGCCTCTCTCCCTGACTAAGTACCTTTCCGCCTCATAATTAATACAATGTTTTGATCATCCATTTGAAGACTTCATGCTAATTTTGTTAGTGGGATGCAGCACTCATGAGAGCGCTTCTCTAATAACATTCATCTGCTTAATTTGCATCTCATATTCAATAAAGCTAGTTAAAAGTAGAGACACTTTATATTGTTCTTTATAGGCCCTTCCAAATGGTCAGGGGCCACTTAACATTGACCTCTGCCAGGCTTTGTGAGGGCTTGAGACCAGATGTTTGAAGAGAATCACCTGTCTGTGTTTGGAATTGCTTTTGATCTTCTATTTTGTCCTATAAAGTGGAGTTCACTGGTAGCAAACGTCTGGCAAAGACACAGCAGCCAGCTTTTCCTGCTGAGAGAATGAATGAATCCATACTGAAAACCCAGATTTGGTGTCTTCCTGTAGAGCTGGCCCTAAAATAACTCCCTTAGTGAGAGGGTGTATCATCTGCATTCAGTGTCACCCCTCAAGAGATGCTGCAGTTTCTTTTATTTGTTGATTGTCACATTCACCCACCTGGGTGGGCACACATAAGGGACTCCTTTTCCTGTTAGTCCATGCAGTGAGCAATCCCAGTCACTGGCTGGGCTCTTAGGCAAGAAAAAGCAGTTACAATTACAATATTGCTGCTTTAGGATCTCTTACACAAACCACAAATTGGAGGGGTGACCATACAGGTAAAAGTGATGCCATTGATCGTTGCTGGAAAGCCCAGCACTGCCTATAGGTTTCCCTGAATTTCTCGTGGCATGTTTAGCTGAGGGAAGCTGAATCAGGGCTATGGTTTTTCTGTGCTCGTGTTCACAACAAAACAACTCTGCACTTACTCTTTTTGCTGATTTCCTAAAAGCGGGTGGGCATCTGACTGGGGAGCCCCCAGGGCTGAGCCTTCTCAAGGCAGCAGGGAGGAGTGTTAGCTTAGTTTTGTTGTCACAGCGGAGTTGTTCTCCTGCTGGATCTGACCCACACTGAAGCCCTGGGAAGTGCTTTGTCACCCTTTGCTCACCCCAGCAGATGCTGGCAGGTCTCTCCCAGGCTACATAAACCCCTTTCCTGAGTGGTACATCAGGCAGGACCTCCCGGGCTGACCACCAGCAGCTGGGTATGCAGAAGATGGGGGCAGGCAGGGCAGCTGTAACCTCACCTTCTCACTGCACCAGGTAATATCAATAATCTCTAACCTTCTTAACCCCCAGAAAACCATTGCCCTTTGCTATTGGCAAGAGAATCTGTTCTGAGCTGGCGAGGAACCAGCAGGCCTGCAAGCAGTACGGATAAGGAATTGCAGCAACCCTTGGCATGAAGGTACTGTGATTATATCAAGCTAAAATGAGTCACCTCGTGCTGCTTGAGTTGTGTGCTCTGAGGAAACTCTCTCTTTGACATAATCTTTCCTTAAAAGTCAGATCTTTCCTCTGGGAAAGGGGAAGTCTTGGCTTAGGCTGACCTACCTCACTTGTTTTTGGCTGGAGAAAGAATATTTTTTTTTTCTTGGCTGCACAAACACCCTGTGACTTTCACTCAGAACCTCCCTGAGAACATTTTTTATAAAACGTTATTTAATACATTCAAATTGGGCAGCACGAATCCTGGTTCCAAAAGTGATTTTATTCTCCTAGCCTGATGAAATGCCCATCCTTTTATTCAGATATGTCTTCCTTGCTGTAACAAATGATGCTGAAGGGTTCACAGGTCCTGGGGAGATGCTCGAGTCTCGACCATGTTCTCCCACTATTGTCTGACAGCAATTTATGTTACTGCAGAATTTGCCTTATTGAAACCATTTGTGGAATGGAAATGTGCACAGATTCATGCACAGAAGATGATGCTTTGCTTAGTGATGATGTATGAAGTGATCTCATTTAATACCCTTGAAGGCAGCAGGAATTTTGGGTGAGAAACTGCACCACAAATCTTGAAGCAGAGAAATCATCCTGACTTGGTGATGTTCTGCATATTCCCAGGGCAAGCATAGGAAAAAAAATAATTTTATTGTAAATGACATAACTGAACACGCTGTAAGCTTCCACTAGTAGAAAATTTGCTTGCTGCTTGGTTCACACACGTTTTGCACCTGGCCAGATGTGCTGGTTGGGCCTGTGGCTTTTCACTTTAAGGCTTTCTCTGGGCTAATTGCTAATCGTGGATACTGTTAGATACCTTACTATATTTGTCGCTTTTCTCCAGCTGTCAACCTAACTGCCTGCCAGAGGTTTCAGACAAGCAGGAGGCAAATCTAGCCAAGACATTATAATAAAACAAGGGTGTTTTATACCAGCATCACTTACTGAACTTTGTGTAAGAGAGCCCTACAGCACCTTTATGTGAATGTAACCATCACCAGAGGAAGTTGTTCCACTTAGAGTAAATGACTGTCCCAGCTGTTGTGCATAGGTAAGATGTACTTTAAGAGAAAATGGCAGTTAATTTTCTCTATGTCTGATAATAATACTTTAAAAAACATCCTATGTCACCAAATACCTAGCATTTAAAGTAATGCAACTCAGAAATCTGCCTAGCAGTAAATTTGAAATTTCTAATTTTTGCCAGTGGCTGTGTCTGCTAAGGATTTGTGTCTGATTCCTATAATGACTTCACAGATAGACTAATAGTTGGAGCTATAAACCAGAGACTTTAGTTGGACTATAGTTGGAGCTATAAACCTGCCGAGAACTGCTTTTTTAAACAAGAAATTCTTCATAAAGTCAAAACTGCTTCTCTCTCTTCACCCCCATTCGCCCCCTTTTTTTTTGTTTGTTTGTTTTCTGAATGGGCCATTCAAAAGTGAACTCGATAAGACATGAACTGCTCTGTAGCAGGCGAATGAGATCTTTACAAGTCTGTGGACTAAAGTCTCTCTTGGTTTAGGTGCGCACTGGGCTCCAAATGGGAGGGCAGTGTGGGTATGAAATGAGCTAAAGCTGTCTTGCGGTTGTCCTGTGACCACACAGACCTGCCAGGGACAACCAAGAAGAATATCCAGAAAAACATGAGAAATATATTCTTCCCAATGTTGACAGCTGAATAAGTTGTTGGGTTTTTTTTAATCCTATAAATAAAAATGTAAAATCTCTTGCCCAGTTTCCAGGACAGACTGGAAGTAGAAGCATGTCAGGTGTGGAAATGAGTGGCATGAAGAATTCCCTATTGAATGTGAGTACAGGTCATTGAAGCACAGAGCCCTGGCCTTGGCTGGGCTGTTAGAACTCCAGCAGTTTTGTGGTGCAGACGGAAGAAGGTCTAATTTCAGCAGATCACTCACCTCGTGCCTCAGTTTCCCCAGGTGATAGTGGGGATAATCTAGTCCAGACACTGCATGTGGTACTTTGGGAAATTCAGGTGAAACGATTGTTTGTAGGAGGCATAAGTGCTGTAACATCAGCATTCTTTTTTTATGTGAAGATCATGACCAGCTGTTGAAGTTTGCTCCTGCAGGAGAACTCTCACTTCTCTGGCATACAGTCCATGCACAGACCCTACTTTCTTCTGTGTAAATGTCAAAGCTGTATATCTGCCAGAAGAAAGGCCAGTAAATAGTGTCTGAAGTAACTATTAATCTTTAGAATTAGTTACTCTAAGTCCAGACTGCAAGTACACAAAACAACAAAAATGAGATTAAATTAGGGAGATTTATCACGACCAGTTGTTGTTTCGTGCTGGTTTGGGTTTCAGCAAGAGCACAGACAAGTGAAATATCAGCACAACATAAATTAAGTAGAAAAAAAAAATCTTGTTTATTCTGTACAACCAGCCGTGTTGTTTGTCACCTTACAACACAGGTGACATGGCATTGGTGGGAGCTCCTGGTTGTGCCCAAAAGGTGCTTTATCAAGATGCAGTTATTAATATTGCAACAAACAGGGGAGAACTGATTTTAAAAGGAATTGGAGACATCCTATTGTGTCAGACAAAGTTCTCTGAGCAATAAAAAACAAAGCCACAAGTTGAAGTCTTACGATAGCGATATGTTCCTTTCTGGATGCACTGAAGATGTCTGAGTGTGCCTTTTACATATTCTAGCACAACTGTTCATTTCGGATGACATTCAGGTGGGTTTTGGGTGGAGATGGCGGTGACCTATAGGTGCTGAGCTCTGCCTTCATCTGAAGGTAACACTTCAGTCCTTAGGGAGTCACTTTTGCATAGCTGTTGCTGACCTTATGAAATGCAGAAAAGAAGACAGCTGGAGGGAAATGATCTGTTCAAAGAAAACCTGTAATAAATACTGTTTTAAATGGGTGACTGCAGCTATGTGAGAGAGGAGAACCAGCAGGATGGTGCAAAGCAGGTGCCAGGGGCCTGGAGCCATGCTTTCTGCTGAAACACTCTTCTCGGCAGCCTGATGGAGGCTGATGAAGCCTCTGTGCCACAAAAGTCTCTCCAGCCCAAATGCACACTCCCTGTCCTCATCTTTGCTGTGGAGTCCCTCCCAGATCCTGTCAGCCCCTCAAAATCCCACTCACACCTTAGGGAACAACTCTAATGTTATTGCAGGAGCATCCTATGGATCAAGCAGTGATGAAGATTATATGAAAACAGAGCAATATACAATCATTGCATCTCCATAGAAATCCCTTCCAAGACACTTGCCATTGGAGTCCCTTTGGGAGTCCATACACTCCACACAGCTTGCGCTGCCAGTCCCAGGAGGACCTCCTTATATTGCTGCAGCTGGGAGGGAGGAGATTCTCCCCAGTTTAACTCTTCATTCTTTTTTCTTGCTGTTCTTTCTCTTTCTACCCATAACAGTAGTCCCTACTTGGCTTTCCTTACCAACTAAATTCCTTCAGTCATGAACTGAAGAACTGAATGGATTTTGTTACTCATACCTTTCTAAAGCAGTAGAAACATGAACAGGACTGCCCCAAAGAACTGTTACTACTAGAAACCTTGTAAACCCCTTATCTTTAAATAAATCAAATATATTCAGTTAAATACAGAGCTTTTAAAACCCACACCTCACTTGTTCTTCAGATTTCCATCGCTGTATTCTGGCAAGCTTGGAGATGGAATCCTTTGGCTGCCACCTACATGCAGCTGGTGACACTTAGGCATGGAACAAAGTGACTTGCAGCAGCTTTTTGATATAAGGAGGAATCAAAATATTTTTTTTTTTTTTTTTTGCTTTGGCCCACAAGGTCTAATACTGCTGCGCAGACCCATCCTACAGCAGATATACAGGAAATCCCATGTATCCATGAGGTTTCCCCACTGCTCTGCAAGGCTGCAGTTGGGGTATATGGTGAAGGAGAGCTTAGTGCTTGTATCTCAACTGGCTTTGCTGTTCCATTTCTTCCTTCATCTCAAGTGGAGGCTGGACAAGCTGCTGGAGGATTGTAAAATAGATAGCGCCAACGTTTGGCTCAGGAAACCCTGAACAACATTACTGAAGGCTGTGAAAGTATACATGTGCATGCATATACATCTACAAATACATATACTCATGTATATGTAACAGTTACCCTGTTCTCATACTTCTTTGGCACCTGCCTCTGTCAATGTCCCAGGCAGGATGCTGGGATGCTTTCAGCCCAGTTTCATAAGTCCATTCTTGTCTTTCAGGCACTTGGGTGTCTGAATGTCCACGTAGGTGTCTAGTACCCCATGTCCAGCCTCTCTGTCTCTCCCATTGTGAGGCACAGGCTGACTCATGTCCCCTTCCTCACTTTCCATTTGGTCATGTCGTTTGTAAACGGTCTTCCTTCCCCCTTCCCCACCCATGCATATGGGTTTATTTTTTCTCAATGGCCACCTCTTACCCTTCTTTGAAATCATTTGCAGAAAGCTAATGTCAACTTGCTTTAATTAAAGCCCCTGCGTGTTTATCATGTCTTTAAATCATTTCCTTCAAGCAATCTTCATATGAAGTTATCACTTTGTCAAAACGTGATCCAAAATCACGGTGGGAAGCACACAAAGGGAGAGCCGAGTAGCTTGGAAAGTTTGGGTGAGCTGTTTGCTAGAAGCTGCCGAGCCCACCCCTCCAAGACCTTTATTTCCCCCTGCGGCAGCTGTCATCTGATCCCACGCTTTGGCTTTGAATGGAGCGCTCTGAGGATGCCAGATGTTGGGAACAAAGGTCTAAAAATAATCTTTCTGAATAATCTTCCCATCTATCATTCAAGGAGAGCATGTGCTTTGTGTGAACATGTGAGCAGAGAACCTGATCTAACTTTGAGTAAAGAAGTTCAACAGCAGCTCCTGGCTTCTGCCTGTGGGCTCCTTTTTTTTTTTTTTCTTTCTTTTTTTTTTTTTTTTTTTCCCCTTTCCCTTCCCAGAAGCTGCGCAGCAAAAAGCGGCTCTTACCAGCGATCAGCCCTCGCTCTCCCTCCCTCCTTGCCAAGAGTCTGAATCGTCCAGATCCCGAAAGCTGGGCTCCTTGTTTCATCTCTGCTTCGGAAAGTGGATCCCAGGGTGCTGTCAGAGATGCTTTTCTGTAAAAAGATCTTTGCTGTAGCCTTGTGTGTCTTGGTTTTGCTGCCAGATTCAGGCTGTGCAAGGCATCTCTGGAAGCGTGCTCTACATCTGAAAATGACGGAGAAATATGATGTGAGTAAACTTGCAGTGGGGAGTGATGAGGGGGGAGCTGGGAGTCCTCACCATGAAAGGGGGGGGGTCTTTCTATGTGTGTGTGTATCATTTTAGACTAAGAAGTATTTGAATCGGCAGGCTGTCCCTTTTCAAAAGGGTTGCATTAAGTTTCCCAAGCTGTACTAAACTTTTGCCACCTAGCTGCTGCACTGGGAAACTTGTAAAGCTTCCCTGGAACAGGGAGACGACACTGGTACCGCAGCCTCACGGCTTTTCCTAGAAACTGCATTAGGGCAGCAAGGGAAGGGTGACTGGGGAGAAGGGGAATGCAAAACCTACCTATTTGGGGATAGATTTAGTGAAAAGAAGATAATGTGATTTATTGCTTAGAGCAGGAGGAGGGTTCCCTGCCCAGTTGCACTGCTTCTTTTGGGGATAAATTTGGGTAAACATCTCCATCTCCTAGTGATAATGCGTGCTAGAGGGATGGTGACATTACTTGGGGTTTTGTAAATCATTGGAGCACGGAGACCTCCAGATCCACAGTATCAGAATATCATGCCAGTCACCTAAACTGGTGTAAGGAGTCAATAAAGAAATCCCTTCTCATGGTTGTGCCTTGCCTGGCATGTCCCCTGGGAGCAGAGCTCCCCTCTGCTGTACGCACCATGGGAGCTCCTCGGGGACACCATCTGTCCCTGCCCGCTTTTGGCAGACCTGCATGGGGTACAGAGCGGAACCACCTTTTCCAAATCTGCAATGGTACTCGGAGCAACAGTGCTGGAACTGACACTGAACCAGCAACAAGTTACTGGGAGTGGCGAAAACAGTGGTACTTGGTCTTGTATTGGTGTGTCTGGGCCAAAAGACCATTAGAAATAGCCATGGAGAAAACTGGCAGGAAAAAGAATATAAAGGAAAATAATCTGATAGCTTGACATTCAGGACCTGCTGTATAATGGAGTAAGTCAAAACTTCAGATTCAAATTTTTTTTCTTTCTAAAGTCCCCTTAGAAACCAGAACCGACCCAAGGCTTCTGCCCCTTGGATCACTGGGTGGATGCCCCAGCCAGTCTGTCTCTCATGCTCAGGTTTCGTTGCATCTTCCAGCCATTGCATGTGCGAAAACAGCTCCTTGGTGTCACAGAGGGATTCCTCCACCTGTTTTCTGCAACCACATATAACAGCTTTTAATTTAAAGAGGATGCATTTTTGCCCGTGACATCTAGGGTGACGTTTAGGAGCAGCTGCATTTGATTCGTGTGATTGCTGACTCAGAAGCATAACATGGCACTTGCCATGTTATGAATGAACTGAATGAACTGAAATATGGGGCTCTTGTCTCCTTGAAATTTTGCAGTAAATATTTGAAAGGCACCCCAGTTATTTTACAAGAAGTTTTCTTCATTTCCCAAGGCCTCCCTTGGGACAGGATATCACCTGGTTTGCACTTTAATTGGAAAACAGTGACGTGAAGAGCTGTGTTTCCTGCAAAATCACTTACTGGAAAGTGCATTTTTTAGTGTGTTCTTTTGTCGTAGTTCAATGCAAAACTCAAATTCAATAGGAGCTATGAAGTAAATGACCCAGAGAGATAGGGCAGGAGCAGAACAGGAATTTACATGTTGATCTTCAGATAATGTGCTCTGTAGAGGCACAGAGCCCGCTCCCCTGAGGATATGTCCTCTTCTTTCAATCTGTAGCTCTTCAAAGGACTGTTTTCTCTGGCAACCAAGAATCCAGGTGCTACTGCTCTGGCAAGCGCAGCCAGAATTGCTCATATTGACAGAAACATCTAATCTAGGGAAAAATGAAAATGCTTTTCCTTCTCCTCAAAGCCTTGTAAGGAGGAAAGCATTTGCTCTCCATCCTCTTATCCACCAAGAGCCTGTTTTGGCAGCCCCTCTTGTTTCTCAGAGAGATGCTTTCTTTTCTACCAAGTGCTGTATGTTCCCTTCAGTTAGAAAATCAGAGGCTGTGGGTGGAACAACTGATTTGTGAGTCACTTGTATAGAGGGATAACAGATGGAGGTGCTCACGGCAACATCCAGCCGTGCAACAGACGGGCCAAAGACATCCCTGTGGGACCCCCAGAAGGACATGGACAAGGTCTGTAGGGGGAGGAGGTGGTGAGGGCTAGGGAGTTGACTGAGAGTGATGTTGTCTGAGTCCAAAAAATCTTGAATCTACGGTAGGAGGACTGCATCCACCCAACTGCTGGCTGCAGAATGGAGAGCAGGTGCTATGATGAGGAGCTGGCTTGAGGTCTGGCCAGGAGTTTTTCAGTAAGGAGTCTGAAGAAATGTGTTGGTTGACAAAGAGGGGTCAAGTGGGAATGGAGAAGGGAGAAAGAGGATAGGGAATGAAGTGAGAAGAAAAAACTGGCAGTCACAGTGGGGTAGAGGAGCTGAGCTTCCTGCTTTTAGCAATTTCATGTATTTTACAGCCAGAGGGACACTTGGCAAGTTTAGTGATTTGCAGCTGATATTCTGCAGCCCCTGTTCCCAAAGGGAAGAGGGAAGGACCTTCCTGGGATTGGGCTTCAGTTCATTATCAAGACACCCACATGTCTATTGGGGAAAAACTGGGGCAATCTTGATTTTAATCCAGTGTCAACTGCACTGAGCATTTTAGAAAAAAATCCAGCCTTCTTTTAAAGATTTCCAGAAATGAAAAAATTTCATTTCAGGGCAGGGAGGTCACGAGGTACAAAGTTACTTGGCTGAAATTGTTTTATTGTTCCCAAATGGAAATATCATTCATTGAGTCAACTGCTCATTGCAATTTTGGCAGCTTGATTTGTGAATCATCTGTGAAGTAATGGCAGTAATTGTTGGTTGTTTGGTTGGGGTTTTGTTGGCTTTTTTCACAGATCCATTATTTGCCAGTATTATTTTTGTCACATTTCAGTCTGCAGCTGACATTTCAAATAATAGAAAAATAAACTATGGTCTTCCAGGATTAATGCCCCTCCACGAAGAAGACATGTTGAATGTTAGGAACTGCATAGATTTACTGTCAAATGTTCTCTTATTTCCCAAAATTATACTTGGTCCAAGGATTTTCTCTGTTTAAAATCCAGCACCAGCAAAAAGACTTGAACTTGCAATAGCTTCAATTCAAAAGCATGTTATTTCAAAGCTGGGGTGTTTTCAGTTGTTGAGGTATGGGGTGATGTCATACCTTACAGCTTGTTTTACACTTTAACATTGAAAAATCATCAAAATCGGGAAATATTTAATAGGAATATTTGTTGTTCAAACAGCCTATCAGTTCATGAGAAAACACCTCACAGAAGGGTTTTGAGCAGCTTCTTTTTCACTGAATGGAAACAACTAAGGAAAAAGCTGAAGAAAATTGTTTATTGATATTAGGAACAGGGTGAGCTGATACTGGGAACAGGGCAGGAGGCTGTCGTTTGTGGAAATACTAAGATTTCTCTTAGCACACCTTCTAACAGAAATGAAAACTTTTTAGTCATCCTGACTTTTCTCTATACTTAGCCACTGGCTGACATTCCATGTCTGTGCAAGCAGGCAGCGGAGAAACTTTGCTGCTCTCCGTTTCCCTCTAGCTATGGCTCCAAGAACAGAGTTCAGCTTTGGTGTAAAACCCACCCCTTATCGATACGATTCCACATGATGTACCAGGTGGAATTTCTCACATCAGTAACCCCAAAAAATGTGCATCACGATTTCTTTAGGTGTCCCTTGGGATTGCCTTCATTTTGTACATTACAAATTATCCCAAGGGAAGGAAGATGATGTTGTTTTCACGCTTATGGATGATTGATTGCTGCTCGGTCACACATAGCAGCAGAGGCCAGCAGTCAGTCCCCAGGGCAATGGACCTCCTGGGGCCTCTCCTGGGACATTTTCTTGGACAGCACACGTGGGGACACGCTGTTTAGCAAAGGCACACATGCTCCACAGAAGCCGCTGGGAGATTTCAACTACGAGGATGTAGCAGCATGTAGATAAAAGGGGCTATTAGACTCACCTCGAATTTCTCCATAGCCTGATGATGAAATTTCCTAGAGACCCCCTCGGGGACGGTTGCACCACATTGTTTCTTGGAATAAGAACCCCAGTTGTTTGTCCTTGATTTCAAAACACAGCAGTGACGAAGCCGAGTATATGTAGGGCTCTTGAATTCAAAAGTGCATGGCAGCACACACTTCGCACCTTTGACTAGATGCTGATCACTTTTAAAAGTACAAACCCAGAATCCATTTTTTTTTTATTTGACTAGAGCTATTAATGTGTGTTAATTAATCTGAAAACCATTTGCCCTCTCTGAGTATATTGTGCTGCTCCAGGGAGCTGATCTGAAGCCCAGAGCTGAGTAGTTCAGCCATAGGTGAGAAAAGAGCGGGCTCAGTGATTCACCTCTCTGTCGGAGGGAGTTGGCTTCATGCTAAAATGCTGCCGGGGTGAATAATACCTGAATGCTGTCTCTTATAAATGTTTCTGGTAAAATTCTGTGCCTGTTAATCCACTTTAAATCTCTCTTGTCCTTTTGGTGTGCAATGAGCAGCTGGGATCCTTCCTGCTGTAGACAAACACAGCCTCATTTTCTTTGAGATTAAACTGACATCACCTGCACAGATCTCTCCCAGATCTTCTCATGTTTTAGAAATGATCTCTAATTTCACAGCCCAGGACCCCACACTGGGCAAGCTCGAAAGACTTTGTACCACTCCCCTGTAAGTTCTGGTCCAGAAGAAGGTAGAAAGAGCATATTGAGGAGACAGGTGCTACCTGGGACGTTAGTTCCAGGTCCCTTTGGGGACATAACCTTAAAACAATACAATATCATCATTTCCACTGCTTTGCTATCAAAAGCGGTTTGGTGTGCTCGACATGACGATGCCTGGAGTCTTTCTGTTTCCCAGACAAGTATAAAAGACTTGTAAGGATTATTTTTACCACCTCGTTGTCATTACAATAACCTTAATTATAAAATGAGTTCAACAAAATAGTTCGGTGGTTTGGTGTTTCCAAAGCAGTGAGCTAGGGTGATGATATAGCTCTCTCTTCGGTGTCCTAAAGACAGAGCTGAACAGTTAATTTTTCTCTCTAATGAAAACTTGAAAACCACTTTGAAACCCCCTCTTCTGTTTCAACTGATGGGATGTTTGGTGTTCACCTTATGGCAAACCTTTGTTTCCTTTTCTTTTCTTTGCAAGGATTATGAGTACCCTCTTCATTCTCACAGTTCCCACTACCAGAAGAACGACCGCTGCCCCCCACCGCCCCAGACCTTGCCTGACCGAGCCTGCGAGGTGCCCAGCTGCCGGTCGGATTCAGAGTGTGAAAGGCACAAGCGCTGCTGCTACAATGGCTGCATCTACGCCTGCCTGGAGTCTGTACAGCCACCGCCAGGTAGAGTGGACCCAGCAATCCTACTGGTGGAGGGGAGCACGCAGAAATGATGGTGGTCATCCCCACGTGTGTTGGGTCTCGGATGGTTTGAGTGTGAACTGAGGGTAAAGCTTCGGTCCCACACTTCTGGTTTCTGGGATGACTGCTGAATCGAAAAAATCCAGCTGGTGTTGCAAAATTTTCACTAGCACAAATGAATTCACTTGAGGCCATTTTTTTCCCCCTGGGATTATATATTCAGAAAAAGGAGTAATCCCAGTCTCAATTAGTGCTCACAGATGGGAGGCAGCCGTCCCCTTTGGTCTGTGCCATGGGAAACAACAGCTGCTTTGGCCTTTATAACACCAGGTTCTTGTGGTCCTGGATGACATCCATAGCTCTCTTGCCTGAGGCAACAGGAGCATGAGTGTACGTATTTTGCCAAAAACTTAATTCCGTCCTTCAGGAGCCTGCCAGCCTTGTCGCTGGCTGTTAGAGAAAATCTCTGACTTTTCCATAACGGTGTGCCCCATGGCTACTCTGCCTTGACAGTGCTTTCTTGTTTCTGTCTTTTACAGTTCTAGACTGGTTGGTTCAGCCCAAACCCCGCTGGCTGGGAGGAAATGGGTGGCTTTTGGATGGCCCAGAGGAAGTCTTACAAGGTACAGTACGTTTCATTGTCTTCTCTGCAATATCGGTGGTTATGCAAAGGCACTAAATAATATATTCACTGTACATGGGGTTTGCCAGGGATGTTGTCATGCTGGGGCTGATGGTGTTTGTCTGGAGTTTCCGTAGGAATAATGCTGTGTGATGCTGGGGGGTAGTTTCTGGTGCAGTAAATCAGTGTTTTTTTATGGATATGGCTTATCCATCAGAGCACTAGGAATACTCCGTGGCAAGGGAATTTGAAATAAATAGAAATTGTATTTTCTCTCCCTTTTTTTTTTTTTTTTTTTTTTTTTTTTTGAGAAAAAGGCTTTGTGAGCATACATATATTTTCTGCCAGCTTCCTAGTAGACTGTGGGCGGGCTTGGATTAGGAGATCCTTTAATCCAAAGAGGCCTCACTGCACAGGTGCCCTGGGCTGGGGCTGTGGCTCTCAGGTCTGAAGGCTGCTCTGAACAAGAGCCCAGCAAACTGCTGCAGAGTGGTCTCAAGTTGACATGGAGCTGGAAGCACCTAAACTTGGGAACTGCTAATGAGATTAGGCTTTTCAGGTTAACTCCATAAAGAAAGGTCCTTTAATTTTTCCCAATACCTCAAATTGAAGTAAGGAGGCAGAGGGAAGGTGGGAGGAGTTTTCTTCCACAAGACATTCACAGATGTATGTGTGCCTGAAGTTCTTAATTTCTTCATGGAAAGGCTGTTCCAGCTTTTGATCAGACACAGGCAGTGCCAATTTTACCCTCTTTGGTCTTACACAGATGGTATCAGACTCACCGAACCTTGACTTTCATCTATTATGGAAACTCCTAGTTCTTCAAGAGAAAATTCTGCCTCCAGCTCATTGGAGTTGCTCTGCTAGAAATAAGATAAAATAGGTTCCTCCTCATTCATCCTTGTCACTCTTATATTATTTGTTCTTATCTCAACACCTTCATCTCAGCTTGAGGGAGTAATTAGCGAAATAAGAACCATCAGTCATGGCAGGAGAATTACAGCATAGGTCCTTGAAATCAAAAACCTGGCAAGTGAAAAGGGTG
This sequence comes from Pedionomus torquatus, assembly GCA_013398155.1. Lineage (NCBI taxonomy): Eukaryota > Metazoa > Chordata > Aves > Charadriiformes > Pedionomidae > Pedionomus > Pedionomus torquatus. The sequence goes on along the minus strand of VZRU01009153.1, from coordinate 147,091 downwards.
GAGTGTCCCTGTGTAGTCTGTACATTTAATGGACACAAGCACTGCCTGTGAGTCCAGCTTTGCTTTCTTCTGCTGCTTTGCACTTGCTGGATATCTAGGGTTAAGGTGGTTAAAGCCTCTATTTGTAACAGGGGGTGGTACTGCCTTACTCCATAGTGAGTCACAGCTGAGGTTTAAATTCATCACTAAGTTCCTGGGTGTGGAGCAAAGAACAACGCGGTAATCTGCCAGCTTCCTGGTCACGTTTCCCTGATTCCTCACCCAGCCTGAAACACTGGCTGGAACAGACTTATGGCTGCTTGGAGGGAATAACCATATGGAGGGACCATCAGTGTGAGGGTGGTAGGCAGTGGTGCTCTGTTTTCACCGCTCTCCAGCCCTTGCGCAGACCCTGTACAACAGGCTGTATTCTTGCAAGTAGTCAGGCTGACCTGCACTCCCCATATTGGGCAAGTCACATCAGTTTTTATGTGAGGTGTGAACTGGATCACCTGATCTGCCCAGCTTCTTTGGAGCATTAGCTTCTTCATACCCTTGCAAGGGAAGTAGTCTGAGATCCTGTCTGGGAGGAGATACAGATGAAGGTGGCCGTGTTGTCATATTTCGGTTACCTGTGGGTGTTAAAGCCATGATTTATGATCTGCAGGCTTCTTTTGCAGCTGAGGCCTGCAGTACCACTGAGGATGGAGATGAGCCTCTGCATTGCCCCACAGGGTATGAATGTCACATCATCAACCCAGGTAACACAGCTGAAGGGATCCCTAACAGGGGACAGTGCATCAAGCTGCGTGGAAATCCAGGTCAGTTGACTAGAAATCTTCCTTCCCTTCTTGCTCTTGTTCTAAGGGATGGTGTGCTCTCACTGGCATGGTAGGAGATGTGGTGGTCCATCTGCTCTCATGGGCTTCCTGAGTTTTCTGAGTAGCCCAAGGCCCCACAGCAGTGTGTGACAGCTGGGCTGGGAGACAGCTTCCACGCTGCAGCAATCTCAAATCCCAGTGTCCTCTGGGATTGTGTAAGCAGAGCAGGTGCTAACCTGCATGTGTCATTATTACACATCACAAAAAACAGAAGTATTTTACTACAGAAATATATCACTACACACTTAACTAAGAAATAGGAGTTTCAAATTGCAGTTGTGACTTCTGGCCTTGCTTTCTGTGTCCAAAACATTGTTCTCTTTATTCTGCTGGCACATTTGCCCAATAAAGGAATTTACATAAGCCAAGCTGTTTTCCAGGAAAGCTCATAACGTGTTTTGGTACGTGTAACTTCATTGAAGCAGGGTGTGTATGTCTGCACTGAGCTACAAATCATCTCGGTGAAAAGACACGAGAAAACACTTTTGCCATTTGGTCACTGCTTCACAGGGAAGCATCAAATCACACCTCTGAACTGCTTCCATAAAAGGCTAAGATTTTTTTCCAGGGCTTTTTGATCATCTCTTTTGTTCTTTGGTAACTGTTGCTTTAATAACATCTGTAGTAATTAATGTAATGTATCGCTGTAGGTATACATTAGATATACTAGGTATATCTAAGAACAAACAATATGAATGGTAAACAGAAAAACCTAGCTAGAACTTGATTATATAAAACACTAATAGATGGCTTGAAATTTTACCCAAACTTTCTTTCATTGGAGAAAATCTGTGATTCCTCGACACGTAGCTACTGAAAAGAACCTAACATGCTAGTGGCCAGCAGTTAACAGCTCAGGGACGGTGAGTTGTGTCCACATAGTTGATTAATCCAAACAGTTCTGGAAGAGGTTTATAGCAGCCTATACTACTTCAGCTAGAGATCTTTTATTTTCCTTTAGTTTGTGAGGTTGTTACTTCCACGTCTGTAATTTCTCTGTGCTGCACACAGAAGGCTGGAGTTTAACACAAGGAATGAGGGCTGACTGGGTCTGTTCTCATTACGTACCTTCTTTTACAGATGGACGCAACCTGAGGCATAAGTATTACAAGGAATATTTTGGTAAGCCACTGGCATGAAGTGTTTGTTATTTTTAAGCCTTATAGTTGTTGTATTGCTTACAGGGAATGCGCTGGTTATGAAATGAAGGTTTGTATGTGGCAAAAAGAGATACTTCAGCCTCATTTAAAAATCTCATTTAAAAGATCTCATTTTAAAATCTGCAATGCCCTGACTGCGGATTCTTGAGAATCATTGCTTCCAGTTGTGACACAATGTATTCAAGGTGCAGCCTTCTGCCAGGGTTTCCGATTCAAGGGATGAGAAACACCCAATCCTATAACATTTGCTTATTTTTACATATCTTTTTGGAGCTTTCCTTATGGCCCAGGATTTCTTGCAGATGAGCACAGAGCCCTGGAAAAAAACCAGGGTCTTTTGTCTAGAGCTTGTATTGTAGTATGTGATAAGAGATGGCTGGAGCCCAGTGAAACAGTCCCTTCTGGTTATCTACAACTACAAGAGGTTTCAGCTTCCTTACACTAATTGGTTGATGTGGGTCTCAGAGAGCAGGAGGATCTTCCAGAAGGTGTCTTTGCTCAAAGCTTTTGGTTTCTGCTAACTCTTGGATCTAGAGGGAGACAGTCAGATCAGACTGGAAGTGATACTGATACAACTAGGCAACACCTTTGATATGATAAGATTTACAAACGGCCAAATTTGACCAGTTTAGCTAATACAACTATGAAATTATTTCCTTTCCTTTGTCCAGCAAGGAAAGGAAAGCTCTCCCAGAGAACTGCTAAATGACGAGACCAGTGAAACTACCGCTTAGGGAACCTTGAGAAAACATTTCCCATAGAGTAACCGAAAATCTAACTTTTCTGGTATTTGTTTTACAGGCAGCAATTCCAACAACGTGGTTGGCTATGCGAAAAACCAACAGAAGCATTTAGGCTAATCAGAAGCGTGCCTGGGTAAGTGCCCCGTGAATAAAGGGAAAGCTGGGTGAAAATAGCTGGTGCTTAGAATGCAATTATATTGAAAAATGGTCTGTTGAGGGTGAAATTACCTCTCTTATACAAACATAAGGACAGCACCTTAAAACTGCACACCTCAGGCTCCATGAATTGAGCTGAACCACCTCTGCTGACAAACAGATGATGCTGTAAAAGTATCCCAAGAACCTGTGGCACTGATGATTGAGCTCTGCAAGCTGTCTATGGAGAAGTTAATCTTTCCCACCTCTTACTCTACCCCTCCCATGTTTTATTCTAATTTTGCAAGATGCACCTGATTTCTTTGAAGAATCTTTGCCTTGTGGGTGTTTAGACTATGGAGTTATTTTTCAGGATGAAAAATAGATGCTGCAAGACTTTGTGAGCCTTAAACTTTCTGTTTAGGGGCTTCTTCTGATGCAGGTATAGCTGCTCCTCTACTTGTATCTGGCCAGAGCGAAGCCCGTGGGAAAGCTCCAATGCTTTTATCAGCCTTTGAATTAGGCAAGAGTGAAAGTAGTTATTTTACCAACAGTTCAGTCCCATAATAGTTTTCTCAACACTTTCAGCTTCGCTTTAAAACCAATTTGAGCTTAACTGCCAGTTAAGAAAACAAAGCAGTTCAGTGTGTCTTTTATGTACCTACGTCAGACCGACTGTTAAGATTGCACAGCTACATAAGGACAAGTTCTGTGCAAACATCCCAGGAAGGATAAATATTTTAATTCCTTCTTTTTTTTTTTTTTTTTTTTTTCTTTGTTTGATTTTCACCCAGCTGGACCATTCTGTTAAGCAGCTGTCAAGGAATGCTTTACCCAACAGTTTTCTGTTTTGGAAGAATTCTGGTCCCAAATCTCCATGAGCACGTCTCCAGCATTACCCTGATCCCTGCCCACCAGTGATAAAAAGGCTTCGCTATTCAAGGAACAGTTTGAGTCTAGATTTTAAGCCTATCAGGAGGGAGAGAAATGTGATCCCCTGAAAGAAACCACAACATTTATCAGCTGTCCTTCTACCCATGAAATGTAAATACCTCTGAGCAGATCCCTATAAGCCACAGCACCATTATCAGGCTGCTGGAACAGAGCCTGCCCTGTCTGTCATGTGACTGATTCAGGTTTCATGACCTCGGACATAACTCAGTATTATAAAAATGAAGTGACGTCAGGATTGTACCTCAATATTATATCTAAGTTGCATTAAAATAGGCAAGAATGTAAGGCTAAAGGGGCTCTCTGGATCAAATCCAGTGCCCGCCTCTCCCAACCAACTACTTGAAATAAGCCTTTTCATAAACTTAAAGTTTGAAGGAACCTTCAGGTTTATTCTTTTCCTGTTGATATTTACAGTTCACCAGGTTTGACACCCAATTTACAAGGATACACCTGAAATCTTAAGAATTAGAGGAACTCTGAGCTAGGAACAAACCAGGTTTTATTAATATTTTTTTTAACTTACTTTCCTTTAGCTTCCCAGTCTGGTGAGCTGCAGATCAAGAGATAATGATGAACTAGATTTCCTTCGACAATATCTAAGCAGACACACATGTGTGCCAGTCTTCTTCAGTTGTTTTTCGCCAGTGCAGTTAATACTCACAAAATGTGCAGCTGCGTATTTGTACCTGCAAAACATCAGCAAGAGGGCTCTAGTCTGGATTACTTGTTTCACGTATTAAAAAAGAAAAAGCAGGATAAAACTGTGTGATTAAAAGGATGGTCTGGCAGATGAGCAACTGCTTTTTGAAAGTCCCCTACCTTTATGTTGACTTTTATAAATCCTTAAGGTCAAGTTACTTGTATATGGGCCTTGCAGCTTCTTTCAGCTGTTTAGTATTATCAAATGGAAAACACATTTTCTATGGATGTTTTCCTTTTCTGTGGCAGTCTAAAGGGACAGTTGCATTTCATTTTGACAAATCTGCCAGAATTGCTAGGCAAAAGAAGCCATATATGCTCCCTTAGTTTGTCCCCCCATCTCCATGCATAAAATTAGCCTTTTAATATGCAGACTAATAGCGGTGTATGTAAATACCTAATTCACAAATACAAGTGCCTGCTTCCACCCCCAAACTATGGGTTTTTTTTTTCACTCACTGAACGTTTTAAGCCAAAGCTGAGATGCCTATAAAACACTTGATACTTTGCATATGACTTTTGCAGCTGGAGAGATGAAAGATGCCAAACTGCTCTTCTGTTTCCTAGCAAAAACAGTCATGGTCCTTGATGCATTACAGAACAGAGGAATAGATGAAGGGCTCTGCCTTTTGTGCCTTTGTTCCAAGTTCTAGGATGGAATTGGACAGATCTGTTTCTACACATTTTTCATATAAAGCTTCATAAAAAGCCATCTTAAGTCCCGCTGAGAGACAAGAATCCATCTATATTTTGTAATTCCAATTTCAGTTTAGGCCAGAAACTTGCCACTTTGCCACTGATGCTACTTGACAACTCATAACGAAAATCTTAATGCAGTCTGGCTCCTTGGTGCTGCTCAGTGAAATGGCTGGCTTTCTTCCAACATTACTTTTTGCAGAAAAATCAAATTCTGATTAAATCAGCAAAGCATTTCAGTGGTTATTACTAAGTCCCAAAGAGTAAATGCCAAATTGTTCTGCTTTAAAATAAAAAATTCAGTGCCTAAAACCATCAGAGGACACAGTTGAAGAACATGTCTTGAGCATATCTAGACTAAAACTTCAGATCTGAACGTAATCTTGCAAAGCATCCAAAAAGTACTTAATTTGAGTGGACACATTGACTTCAGGGGCAGATTTTTTGTAGCTGCAAAAGCACATACCTGACCACCTTGTTGGATGGGATTCAAAAGGAATTTTTAAAAAAGAAAATTGACAAATGAATAATTTGTTGATGAATTTCTGTTTACTGGGTGTTTTTAAAGACATCACCCTTCCTCGTGGTGCTATAATGCTTGGGTGTTGTTTTTTTTTCAAGTGCATTCTCTTCAAGTTATTAATTGTCAAACTCGGAAACAAAAGCCACAGCAAAGACTTGTGTAAACGCTGTGTTTTCAACACTGACCTCAGTCACACATTGAAAGGAAAACACAGGCCAAATGAGTTGTCCTCAGCGGATCTTCTCTCTGAAGACAAACGGCTTCACAACACCCTTTTGGAGCACAGTAGGACATCGCTGGCGTAGGTTGTTTTTGATGTTCCCATGTACACTTTAAAGCATGTTTGGTGCTATAACAGACTTTACGTGTGTCACTGTGTGCTAGCAATGCTCATGGCCTTACTGATCCTCGAGTATTCTGGTGGCACCAGTGGAGCTGCTCTGGTCCGCAGCAGCCGAGGATCTGCGGCAGCCCCAGGCAGCCCCTTCCTGGTTTGTGCCCTTGGTGCTTAGACATGTACACATTCTGCCACGTTGGTGCTCAATAAAAAAGTGACCAGTATATTTTTCAACTCTGCCCTGCTTCGTTTGTGCTTTGTTGACATATGCTTGACTTTGAATTATGAAAAAAAAAGGACAAATGTTTTAAATCTTGGTTGTTGGAAGAGCTCAGAAAACATAGGCACGAGGGAATAAAAGTCACTTTGTCCACTGGTGTGGAGGTGACAGACCCCCAAAACATATCTACTGCCAGTGTCCCCTTCCAGAGATGCCATCTTTGTGTGCCAGAAGCTCGCTCACTTCTTGGCACCTTCATTTCTGTTGCTCAAACACCAGCTGATGAGCAGTACTGTTAAGAGGATAGTGATGGTGACCCAAATAGAACCTTTTATGTGACCAGGCATTTTTGTGTTGACTGAGAGCTGTTGTTTGGTGCCAGATGGGTTTGAGCTGCCAGCTCAGGCAGTTTGCACTGCACGGGCAGCTGCTCAGACAGCTTTGCAGGAGGCCAAGTGTTGCTCAAAGGGTGGAAAAGCAAACCAAGTCAGAGGCCAGCATTGGGTTGCTGCCCACTGCAGGATACCAGAGCTAAAAGAGAAGCTTGGTATCAAGAGGCTGGGCAGCTGAGCACTGAGCACTTCCAGGAGCCAGGCAAGACTTCACCATCCCACCAGCTCCACCCACACCGGTCTTGCTCTACCTGCTTGGCCAGAGAAGGCAGGAGTTGTTCTGCATTGCTTCCCTTCGGCCCTGAAACCACAACAGAGAAGACACAAATTGAGAAACTGCCTGTAATTTATCTCAAGATGGAAGAGCAGTGGGTTTCATTGCTCTGAAAAGGTTTTCTGTTGTTTTTGAGAAGACACCATCTAGCACTAGGTGTCAGGGTAGCTCTTCAGTCTGGCAGTGAAGTCATCCTTGGGATCGGTACAACTTTTCATGGCAATGGTCATCTGACCTGTTTGGATGGGGAGGTTACAAGATGTCTGTACTCAACCTTTGCCTCCTCATGTGAAGTGTAAGGTGGACTAAGTACTTTGGCTTACCAAAAGAAAGATCTACTTGGTGAACATCACAAATGATGTTTTGATTTTCACCTGTTTCCAAGTTAATGCAGGCAACTACGGTTTCTCTTGATGTAGCTACTGGTCTTTGTGGAAAAAAACTTCGTGTGATCTAAGGCATCATCTGCAGGTGACACTGAAGTGCTGTTGGTGCATCTGTGAACTCAGCAGCTGGAATCAACAGGACAAACATTATAATAAATCTTCAAGAAGTCAGAGGTCTGCATTAAAACCACGACATGCGTCTCTAGGTTGGCAATCTACAGAAGTTTTAAATACAAGAATTTTTAAAAAAAAAAAAAGCTGTAATTTTGACACTCCTAGTTCAGAATTCCATTCAGCTCGATGGTGCAGAAGTGTTTCAGTAATCTTCAGGAAGGTGTTCCATAGTTTTGTGAGGAATGAAGAAGCCTACAAGGTTGAGGCAATCCCTAGAAGAGTCTTTGGAGACTGACAGTTTCTCTTTGCAAGCTACACAGTGTGCAAATTTGTTCATTAAGGGGGTTGTTTACTTCTCCCACCTCACACTGTCTATGCAGGCTGGATTTTTCTCTGGAGGTGATGTCAGGTGAGCATTGATTGTCTGTGTGTGGCAAAAGGATTTACAGCATCATTTAACATCCTTTAAAGATAAATAAAAAAGGCACTTGCTGCTGGTGAGTCTCCAGAGGTAAGTCCTGTTTCTTCCCATTATTTTCTCCTTCTTGTTACCTTTCTATGTAGACAGTGTCAAGAACCACAGGAAAACCTGTAAAAAAAAAAAAAACAAACCCAAAACAAAAAAAACCCCAACTTTTGAGAGTTTCCAAGACAGAGATGTGGATGGGAGGGATCATTGCACCTGGCCTGAGCTGCCCCACCAGATGAGTCTCCCAATTTCAGCAGCAGGGCTGTGCAAATAGCATTTAAACAGAGATTTAATGATTTCCCACCTTCCTTAATAGGGGCAGACCTAAGGATTTTACCTACCCTGTATCAGTAGCATTAACAAGACAGAAAAGAACCATGGCCCAAAACTTTCTTCTTTGCTTTCATAATGAGGAGCAGCAGGTTCTCTGCCCAGGGGCCTGGGAAAAACCCCACCTGAAAGCAGAGCATTCAGGGGGTTGGGTAGCAACCAACTCAGTAAATTCTACCCATGCACCAGAGTTTGTTTCCCTCAAGGTGGCACAAGAGGAACAAAAGTGTGATGCGCCCTGGGGATGGGTGAGGGAAGCTGGTGAAGGGGCTGTGAGTTTTGAACTGAAAGCAGCACCCTGCCCTCACAGCAGCAAACATCTGGGCTCAGGTTATCTCAAATTACAGCTACTTTGCTGCATGTGCCTTTGTAACAGATGTTTCCATTTGGAAAAAAAAAAAGAAAACCACAATAATTCCCAAATAACCTACTTACACCTGGACTCTGACCCTGAGCTTTATTATCCAATTAAATAGGAAGCACTATAAAAGGCACTGTAATTGGGCTGCGTGTTATGTTTTTATAGTGTGAAAATTATGAATGAAGAAATACAACTTGTAAGCGTGTTGTTTTCTTTAAGTGATAGTCCTACTTCAGTTCACACCCAGCATTTTCTGAGCCATGAGATAGCAAAATATATGAATTTTCCATTATATTTCCTAACAGGCAGAAGTCAAAAACATCCAAAAAATGAAGCTTCAGTTCCCTCAGCAGCTTTGCAGAACACATGGTAAATAGCAACAACTACATTTTAGTTCTGCATTTGTTCAATTTCCTTGGTGCTAAAATGTAATTTCATGTTACAGAACTGCACGAACACAAAGAGGACAGATGGGGCCATGGTCCCAAGCCCAAACAATACTGTTTCTCCTGAGCTGCAGGTCTGCTGGAGAATAAACCACAACGCACCAATTATTATGGTGCATTATGATGCTCATCAACTCATTTCTCCTTTTCTATGTTCTGTTTGTCTTGTTGTTTTTGCCGTGGCCCTGGCTGTAACATTCTCCCTGCCTAAGCCGGGCTGGCAGCAGCCACACCAACTGGGATGTGACGCCTTGGCCAGTCTGCACGTTGCAGATGGATGTTGTTCCTCTCCAGGTTGTGTACACAGCACTGAGCTCCGTGTGTTTCCACAAGCAGCAGCTTTTTGACAAGAGGAGGAAGTTAAATAAGGAAACCATTGGCGAGAGCCTGTTGCTCCATTAGGCATGTTGTCAGCAGAGTGTGGCTAATGAGAGCCACGCTGGGGGCTGCGCAGTCCACGTGCACGTTACGCACCGCAGAGCCCCAGAAGGACACTCAGGCTCCTCGCGGGCAGCAGCTCCCCCTGCCCTCCGCCACCTTCATGGGTGATGGGTGAGGTTTTTGGGATGAGAAAAGCAAGAACAAAACCAAGAACATTTTTTTTCCTACTTGCCTAAGGAGAGGAAAGATGTTTTTCACCATTTTTCTGTCAGAGACACAAGGAACGAGTCAGAGTGATCACAAGGCTACAGCTACTGCCAATACACTCAGGTGAACAGAACAATGTGTTTCCTTGCCAGGCAGTGCCTGCTTTGCCATGCTGGCACCAGGGCAAGGCCAGCTGGCCATGCTCCAGACCCTTACGAAAGCTGCAGAAGGAGGGGACCAGTTTGAAAGCACGTGTGAGCTCGGAGATGTTTTGCCACCTCATTCTCATACGTTTCAACGAGGTCTAAAGCTCTATACACCTCTGGGAGCCTGGGCTGCCTTCAAGCTCTGGCTGAACATTTCACCTGAACTCTGGATAGGACCTGGACTTGAGCTGACAATCGGTGCCCAGTGTTATCCCTGGACGTTTTCCCATGGGAAGCAGAGCTGTTGCAGTGATGTTGGAACTTCCTCCATCTGCCTGATGCATCCAGTTTGGGTCATTAAGAAAGCATTTCCCAATCAGGAGCTGAGGGAGTTCGGAAGCCCCAGCTGTGTTTTACAAGAGTCCGGATGTTTGCAGGATGTTTTCCAATCCCTTCACTTTCCCCTCAGTCTCTGGAAAGAAGCCCTCCCTCTAGAGCACTTCAACAGGACATAGTGTGTCACCTGTAGCTGGTAGCTACACCGTGCTGGTGGGATGTCCCACAGAACTCATCAGTTTTTGCTGCTGGGACCGAAGAGATACAAACAGGCAAAGCTGAAATGTTCCATGGAGAAACACTGGTTTGATGGAAGTTGGCCGTTTTTTGGGTACCATGGGCTGTCACACAGAGGATCAGCCTGGGATCTTGGCCCTGTCGTGGTCTGACACCACTTCCACTGCCCCAAAGGTAGGAAGGTGGTACTTGGATGTCCTGGGAGAAACCTACTCTCCTGCAGAAAATGGCACATTTGTTTTTCTCTGACTGTGAATGATGTTTATTCCCTCAATGCAGTTTTTACTGTCAAAGGAGGATCTTAATCTCTTAGTTTGTACCTTAGAGACAATTTAAACCTAAGTGAATCCTGTAGTCATGATGCCTGGGGGAGGATGTAGGTGTCCTGGTGCAAAACAGAGCAGGATGCTCCCTGACAGGTGGCGATAAATCTTCAAAATGGATGAAACTGGTGAACTTTAGCCATATGTCGGGATTCACCGTGAAAGCACTCCCTTCTACTGAATTAAAAGCTTTCTTCTTTTAGTAAATGAACATCACAAATTCACACATCACGCATTTATGCCCTCTCCCTGATGTAAATACTTATAAGTACTGGCGTTGTGCTGACTGGAGCGTTTCTCAAGGAGGATTTCTCCAGCTGGGAAATTTGCAAACAGGCTCGGCGGAGTGTGTAACCCGTCTTGCCTCTGCACGCAGCGGCCTCGGCAAAACAACCCTCCTATCTGCTTGCCCGAGATGTGGCACCCGCCGACGCTCCTCCCGCAGCAATTTTGCACAGGGCGGAGGAAAATCATAGAGCTGCAAGACCTCAACCTGCTCTTCAGGTGCCCTGGCCGTAGATGCACGTAGGGCTCCCTCACTTCTCTTCTCCACCACGGGGCTTAAACACAGAGAGGCTTCCTCTGGCGGGGTTTTTATGGGCGAAGGGCCCTGCGTGGCTGCTGGAAGGGTGCGCAGCCTCCCTCCCTGCGGCACCTGCGGCCGAAGGCGTGACTTGGCGGCAGGTAAAGGCTGCCTCTCCCCGCCTGTAACCATAGCCCCGCGCTTGCAGGGGAATTCGAGCCAGCGCTGCCGGCAGCAGCCGGGTGGCCCCATCCCAGTGGCCCCATCCCGGTGGCCCCCGGGGGCGCTTCCCACCGCTGCGCAGCGAAGATGGTAGAAGGAGGTTTCGGCAAACTCTTCCAGAAAAAGTCGTTTTTCCGCTTCGCGCAGAAATATCAGCCCCTTGGAAGCGGCGAGCCGGAAGAGGAGGTGAGGATTGCCTGTGCCTCTTGCCTGGACCTGCTGAAATAGTTTGTGTAATTGGGGTTAATTTTGTCTAATTTGTCTGCTTTGTCCCACCGGAGAGCTGTGCTCTCCTCTCTCTACGCTGAGTCCTTCCCTGTACAACCGGGGATGAGATTAATGATGTTTACCAGGCAGCAGGGTGAGATGGGGATACTCGTTTCTATGCGATACTCCCAGGACGTATAGCTCAGGCCAAAGTCCTGGCCAGGAGTGTTGTTCTCTGCACAGAGGAGGCTCAAAATGAACAAAACTTGGAGCAGAGCAACTGCCATGTGGTCCATGGGTGCTGCGTGAGGCTTTCTGGAGTGCTTGGCCAAAACATGCACGCTGTCTCTGCAGAAGGGTAAATGAAGAGCAAGGCGAACTTCATCCCCAGGTGTACCCCTTGCCACCAGTGCGGTTCACTGGTGAATGGGCTGTGACTCCTCGGGCTGTCCTCTGTGCCATCGTGGCAGTCATCGTGGGTAACAAATGGCTGAGAAGAGCTTTAGCTCAGACCTGCAGAATCTGCTTGCCAATAATGCTTTCTTTGCTTGAAAAATACCAGGCACTGATTTCCCCCTCCCTGCTTTCACTACCTCTCCTCCATGCAGACAGACCAAAGAGTAGAAAGTGGTGGCTTAGGCGACACGTTTGCTGTTCTCCTTGGTTTTTCACTGCCAAACCTTCAGGTCTGGGATTATTTTATAAACCGTGTTTACTCAGGACAGGGATTTCCAGTACTCAAGCCCCATTTTTTAATCCCATGTGGCAGATTGTTTGGAGTAGGGATATTTGCCAGTTCAGTGCTACATTCAGGTCTAAATTACTATTCCATTTTGGGTTGAGGCTTTGTTCCATTTCAGATTTCTAAGCAATGAACATTAATCTCCTGGAACCTTTCACAAGCTCCGTATCCTCCCAGATATGCAGAGCATCCTTATAAGAACAGTTTTCTTATCATGCAGGTACTTATTTTTTTATGTGCCCTCAAAATAAACTAAATAGTACAGCTTTCCTTCCAGGACAAAAAA
>VZRU01009153.1:98015-134372 GCA_013398155.1 Pedionomus torquatus | reverse complement strand
AAAAAGGAATCCATTGGACTGCTTCTGCACAGCAGTGACAGCATTTTAACTTACACATGCATGTGTTTTCAGCCCCTTTGAAGCTGTAAAGCCCAATTTCTTACACCTCAAAAGCTTCCAGCAGGCAAATAGTTAATTTCCTCCAGCTCCCACAGCTTTGCAGGGCCACCCTCCCAGGAGACCTCATATACCAAGTTGCCTTAAATTCTTGAGGTTTGGGGCTTTTTTTAGCCTTTGGTGGGACTGGTTTGAGTGGGTGAGGAGGCTCCTCAACTCGGAGCAGTGTCAGCTGTGACAGGGTTTTCCTGCAGGGGTGGCAATGCCATCTTCCAGCTCAAGGGGCTTTGCTTTAGATTACAGGGAGCCGGAAAATCTTTTTGGTTTGAGGTTGGTTTTTTATTAATTAAAAAAATGAAAAAGCCAAATTTGAGCAAGAGAGTAGTGGGGGCGAGGGGAGTGGGGTGTGCATCTGGGGGCAATAAGCCTGTGATTTGGGTACTGCCTGCCCACCTTGAGTCACCCCTCACACATCCCTGAGAGCAACTTAAAATCCAGGTAATAGTTTTCAAACAGTTTTTCTGGAAAAGCTTTGACTTTTTGAGCAAGCACAGGATCTATTTTGAGGCTTATATCTGCAAGGAGGGAGACCAGAGGCTTCTTTTAATGTAATTCCATAGTAGATGAGGGGGTGAGCAATTGTGTGTGAGTGGAGCTGAAATGACAGTGGTGGGTGCAAAGGGGCTGGGGGCTCAATAAGGAACCCCAGGGAGGCAGCCCCTTACTCGCAGCCCCTTACTCAAGGCTTGGTTTGCTCTGGGTTGATTTCTGCATGCTGCTTGCACCCCTGTAATGCAGGTCCTCTGCTTGCCATGCGTACCCAAAACAAAAACGATTCAAAGGACTTTTGGGGGTACGGTTCAATTTATTCCTTTTATTAAGGATGGAGAATATGCAAGAAGAGGGTTTCTACTTAATGTTTTAAAGGGCTTCTCTTCTTAGACTAAATAACCCAGCCCACCTTTGACCAGATTAGGATGTACTGGCTGGTCCAAAGTAATCTAAGAAAAGGAGAAAAAAAAAAAATATGCAAAACCTCAGTAAAGGCAGAGGTGGGGGGGAAATCCTGAGAACTGATCTATTGGGCTGTTTGCCAGAGTACACAAAAAGGGCTGTGTACTAGGGAGAAAGCCCTGAGCTTTCTTCCTTCCCGCACGGGCTGCTTGGTGCAACAATTGATGGATTGTTTGAGGGTGAGGGATGCGGAGGCAGCGGTGCGGCGGGTACCAGCAGTGAGGTGTGCTGGGGCAGGCTCCTGCCTGGCTCCCCGCCACCACCAGCTGCTCTTTACAGCCTCCACCACCTCCTGATCTTGCAAAGCAATAGATAAACTATTACTTTCTTTGTATTTAGTTAACTCTTTTTCCGCTTCTCCCTGCCCTACAGGGAGTAGGTGCAGTTGTGCACCCTTGTGTTTGAGTTAAGCCTAAAGGATAAAAATGTAACGTTGATAGTCAACGTCTGGTTTACAGTGTAAATAGAAAGGAATGTCATGCACAAAGAGAGGTTGGTTTATGAAGGGGTTTGTGGAGGATACTGCCTTGTGCCTAGCGGACAGGGGGTAGGGTGTGTTTTCCATGTAGGATCAAGGGTTTCTGCACAGGCAGCGTTTTCTAGAGGAAGGGGGTAGATGGGGCTCTGGTGATGCATTTCCAACTTGTGCATCGCTGGAGTCGGTAGGGGTGCCGCTTTGGTTCAGGGAAAAATCACTTACAGGTGTGAGCTGATCAATGCAAGTTAACTCATCCCAAGAAAACGGTTCGATTTCACAACAGCCCCCAGCTGTAAGGAGCATGGAACTGCCAGCATTTCCATTGATCCCCAGCCAGCGCTGGCTGCGTACAGCTCAGGCACATCCTCGCGCTTTTGCTATTCGTTTCCTCCACACCTTTTCAAAGGTAAATATTAGTGATAGAGCTGGGGCCTGGCTTCCCCCACTAGCTCTGGAGGCATGTTCCCCTCGTGCCTGTGTCCCTTCCTGCCGTCTTGCTCCTTTATTTAAAATTTAAACTCCTTCTAAGCAAGGTTACAGCTTGGCACCCACATGTGTCACCAGATATAGAAACCACATTTATCAAACCTGTACATAACGAATGCGAGGTATGTTCCTATATGTGGCAGCCCTGTATTTTCTTTCCAGCAAGTCCTTCCATCTCCTCAGATACATGGGTGGCTTTAGGTCTTGTAGCATCTGGGTGTCAACAAAGTTGCACGGAACTGATGAATTTGCACAAGAAGGAATAAGTTACCGGTTATAAACATAGAAGGTCTTTTTTGTCACTTCTAGGGATGTCTGTTAAGGAAATGCTGAAGTAAGAATGATGCCCAGTGCCAGTACATCTTAAAACAGTGCAGAAATTTGGAGCTTCTTTGGCAAAACACAGTCACCAGTGTGAGTGGTGCAGAGAAGCAGGGAAAATCCTTGGAAATCTTGGGCAAATTGCTGAGGTTTTGGAAAGGCAGGTTGTTCTCGGGGAAAAATGGCTTCTAATGAGCAGCACTTACTAAGGCCAAGGAATCCCAGAAAGCTCTTATGCATTTCCACTGGCAGCAGATTGGTGCCAGTATCTCCTGTGTTAGCAGCTGGATTGTGGGTCAGTAAACAGTGATTAAAAGGGGGCTGCAACATATGGAAGTAGCAAAAGCCTTTTTAAAGACCAGGGTTTAGTGATTTTCCTATCTCATCTGCTTCGAGCTCTCCAGAAGTCACAAGGCAGAAGGCAAATTCTGCATATCAGCATGATGGAACAGCCAGAGGAATTGTCTGCATTTATCTCAGGCTTTAGATTGCGAAACACTGGATGTTCCTAGGAATCTCCTGAATATTCATAGAAGGGCTTCTTTTCCAAATGCCACTTCAGGCACCTCTGATGTCCTCCAAGCCCTTACTCAGGTGCTGCTATGAGCTGGCCAGAACGTTTCCCCCAGCAAACACCCTAAGGGTTCTGGTAGCGGGGAGGTGGTGCCAAATTCCTCCCACCCTGCTGAGCGAGAGCTGGCCCTGGGCTGAGCTCTGCCAGGGGCTGAACACTTGGGATCTTTCTCTTAATGAACATGTGCTCTTGTGCTTTATGAATGAAGGTAAATGGGAATAGATTCTCCTGTCCCTTGGGAAGGGTGAGGTTTCTCCTGTTCCGTACTTCCCCTGCAATAGCAGTTAGACTGCTGCTGTCGTGTGCCTGGCTGAGATTTCAGGGCGTGCTGCGGCTCTGGAAGAAGCATTTTGGAAAGGAGTCAGGGGATCCCAAAAGGGAAGAGAGGTCAGGGTGCTGGGAGCTCAGCACAGGGAAGGTTTTGTCTCCCTCAAAGGTGTTTGCAGAGCTGGCAGGGGAGGAAAACAGCTGTAAAGATGGGAGAGACACTTGCTTTCTCCTGCTGGCTCAGGGGTTTTCTGTCTCGCGTTTGCTGTTCATTTATTATGTCTTTACCAAGGGAAAGTAGGGATTTTTTCCTTTCTGTCAGCATTAAGTGTGCTGCAGGCTGTGAGACACTGGCATGGAATCTCCTGCTCAGGCAGGATACCTGTAACCAGCAGAGCCCAGCAACGTTTTCTGACCACGGCAGTGATGTGAGTTGGTCTTTTTGGTAATCCAGCTCCTAATAGCCTCTCTTTCTGCTACAAGAATGTGCACCTGGCTTTGAGGCTCTAAAAAGGATTAATTAGGGAATGTTATAAAGCTCTATGATTTAGGAAGTGTTTCAGCTAACTGAAGTCATGCAGCTGGCAAGGTGAGGGAAGGGAATGGGATTAAGGGAAGAAGCAAAGAAATGCTGAAATGATTTTATGAACTGTGCTCTTGCCTAATGATTGCTTTATCTCGTTTATTCAGACCCATGAGGAGTGTGAGCTGAAAATAATTGAACAAGAGAAGGAGGTGACCGTTCTGCCCCCGAAAGACGCATGTAAATGCCATAAAGAAGACTTGGCAAAAGCCTTATGTGTAAGGGTTTTTACAGGTCTTTGTGAACATATGAACATAGCAGAGCAGTCTGTGTTGCCTGACTCTGGGAAGAGATTGAGTTCTTTGGTTCCATGGGCCCGATGCCTCTGCCATTACATGGGATGAATCCTCACGTTGTTTGTGTTTGAGGCTCAGCCTTGGCCATTTGCACTTCAGTGAAATCCTCCCCTAGGACAAACTGAAGGGAGCAGCTTTTCATTGCAGTATCAGAGGCAAAACTCCTCACTTCTATTGTCCTAGACAACTTCCCAAAGGCTTGCTCACGGCCTCAATTGTTAGATGGAAATTCGCCTCACCATCCTTACCCCAAGCAAACACCAAAGCTGTGGCCATCGTCCCATTCAGCTCCAGAGCTGAGACTCTTTTGCCCACGCAGGACGAGGAGATCAGTCCTGGCAGGGATAGTACTATACTGGGGATAATAACTGTTCTACAGCATGTAATGCTTGTTCATTTGGTTTTAGTTTCTTTTTCTTTTTTGTTTTAATTTCACTCTAGGTTGATTTAAAAACTGGACTCTCTGAGTTTTCTGTGCTGCAGCGCAGGTTAAAACATGGCTGGAATGAATTTTCTGTAGAGAATACAGAGCCAATATGGAAGAAATACCTAGACCAGGTAAGGTTTTTCTGCACAGATTCTCATTTCCTGGCAAACCCCCCTGGCTGGGTTGGCCTGAGCTTGTCTCTACATTGAAATACTCAAGGTTTCTACTTCCATGGATTCAGCCTTGGAATAGGCTGTGCCCGGATACAGAAACTAACTGTTCCCCCAGGAAAGCCATTGTGAGATTCAGATGTGGGGTCATCTAATGTGAAGATAACATCCTAAAATAAAAATAAATCCTTTTTATCTCCACAAAGCCCACAAATCAAAAAACATAGATGAGTGACCTGATTTGTGGAGCGTATTTATTCCCTTTAAGGTGAGTGATAAAATAATGAAAGACTTGAGGAAAACCAGTGATAGCTGAAAGCTGTTGATTTCAGTTACCCCAGTTAAGGAAAGCCCTAAACCTCCAGAAAAAAACAGAGGCCATTGCAGGGCTCAGATGAATGTCAGTGTCTCTATTAGCAATACATCAGTAATGGATACATTCATATGTGGTGCCATGTGCTGTGAAGATAGACCATTTCAAACCAGCTGCCCACAAGAAGTCAGGCAGAAGGTGGTATTTGCTGTCTTGTTTTTCCTCAGCTGAGTTATGCTTGAATTTTGCTTTATTATTTAAGTGGTTCTTATCAGTATTGGATATATCCTGCACCTCTCTTTTAGACCTTTTAACTGAACAAGAAGGGTATTTTTTGTTGTTGTTGTTTATTTTCAACCAGCAATTTGACTGATTTTCTTCTTGCTTAGCTGGATTGTAAAGATTGCAGTTGCTTTGAAAGATTTTATTTCATGGCTCATCCCTTTTTTCCTCTGTGATCAATATTCTTTTTAATCATCACTAAATCTCTTCAAGGATTCTCTTATTCTAAATAAAAAGTGAGATGGAGGGTTTTTTTCTGCTTTTTCTTAACAAGTTGTTTCTCCTGTGGGGACACGAAACGAACTCTTTAGTGCTTCTCTGATTCTTCTACAACCTGCTGGTTTCTCTGGGAAAGCTGCTTACAGTCTGACACTATTCACACCTCTGCACCTGAGCACAGTCCCTCAGCAGATTCTTGAAGTGGCTTCTTCCACCTGCTATTTTTGTAAAACATCCCCTTTGGCTCAATCTTTCTAAAGAGAAATGAAGGGACTTTCACCTTTGGCTTCAGCAAGGAATAAGTTTAAACCTTGGCTTTGCTACCGTGCAACACCACACATCTGTTACCCAAAACAGGCAGCTTTGTCTTTGCCCGATTTAATTCCTTTACACCCATTAGCTTACATCATTAGCTAAGCAGAGCTACAGCTTTCTCAGGTAGGAGAATGGTCTTTAAAATCTGTGTTTAAAAGTGAAAACAGGGAGAATCTGATTCCTGCAACCCTGGGCCCAGCACAGAGTTTAGCAGATTAATTAAAGGCAAAAAAAAAGAAAAAAAGAGGATTTCTGGTTTCAAATTTTAAAAAGACAATAAAGTTTTTGTTTGTGCCTGTCATGCCTCCAAGGAGATTTTAGACTCAGTCCTGTGCTGTGTGTCTGCAAACATGAGCCTTGCCTATGCAAGCAGGAGGAAAGGGAGGAAACTCATGCCTTTTGGTGTGAGCCTTGTCCTGCTGGTCCCTGATGCTGTCTGTCTCCTGTACAGAGGGCAGGATCCAGTATCAGCCCAACCACAGGTGCTGCACCCCCTCTCGCTGGCCAGAGCAATACCGCTCTCATGAGCAAGGAGGGTTCCTGCAGCAAAACCACGTCTAATCCTTTCTATATGAGACCTGGGGCCAGCTCAACTTCAGCAGCTTCCTATTAGTTCTATATTACGAATTGGTTTTATTTTTTCAGTTTAAAAATCCCCTCATTCTCTTGTTGCTGGCTTCCGCTTTGGTAAGCGTCATCACGAAAGAATATGAGGATGCTGCGAGCATCACCATGGTAGGTGGTACCTCTCCTGCAACCCAACCCCTTGCTCTCTGAAACCACTGTGCCTGCACCTATAATGCCTCTTTCTTCACAGGCAGTGCTCATTGTGGTCACCGTGGCCTTCATCCAGGTATGTCAGGTGGAGCTCAGCTCCGTGGCCAGGGCTGGCGTGAGGGAGAGCACTTGTGTAACTTGGGTTTCTTCTCCTTTCTCGTTCACAAGGAGTATCGCTCGGAAAAATCTCTGGAAGAACTTAACAAGCTGGTGCCCCCTGAGTGCAACTGGTGAGGCATGCCTGGGTCAGTGGGTTTTAGCAGGGTTTGGGTTATAAGGGCAGAATTTTTGAAGCAAACACCAAGTTGAACTGAAAAAATGCCAAGAGACAGGAGGGTTCTGGAAATGTCCTGCTCCGCAACCTGCATAAGAGTCCCTGAAGCCTCTTGTGTGTCACTGACTCCCCATGTGGGAAAAACCTCACCTGCAGGGTTTTTTTGGCTTTAGGGTAGTTTTTGCCCCTGGTTGAAAAGCACAAAATGAGCAGAGGTGTAGATGGGTGGGTTTCCTTGCTGTGTGTACATGCCGGGCATGGGCAGACTGGGTGTTTCTCTGGGGATTGGCCACACGTGAGTGCAGTCACACCACTGCCCAGGGAGCAGTTGTAGGGTGTATCAGACACCACTTCCCTCACTGCTTTGATGTTGAGTACCAGTGCTTTAGATTACGGGAAATGCTTTTCCTATTTATGTCCTTGCAAATCGGTTTTGTCACAGCCAGCATAAATACGTTGTAAGGCTCGGGGAAACCTCGTGCTGCAAAATGAGTGTGGGGTTTTCTTCTGGTCAAAAGTTCACCCAGGTTTGACTCTTACAAATGCCACTGTTCATTCTTTATTCATTTATGATGTGATACCATAAGCATCTAGCCACTTGACAGGCTGCATTCTTAGTACAGTAGTGAAATGCCAGCAATAATCTTAGCTTTAAAAAGCTTCTTTTTAGGTTAAAGAATCAGCATTTCATTATGTAAAGAATGAGCCACAGGAAAATACACCATCTTGTCACTCCTATCTACTGTATATGTATTGTTTAAGTCACTTATTGCAGAAATGCAGGTCTTCTGTAACCTGCCCATCTGTTTGTAAATTAAAACCGAGCCCAAACTGAACATAATCATCTCTCCTAGTCGTTAGGAAGATTTTATGTTCTTATTCACATTGGAAGCTCATTGGAGCAGGGCTCTTGTTTTTATTGCCAGTCTCATTTCCAAGCCTGCAGAAGGAATAAAAACCTCACAGCCTGGTTTCCTTTCTTCTTTTTCCACTTGTCTAACGTAGCCTAAGGGAAGGAAAACTGCAGCATCTTCTAGCGCGAGAGCTTGTGCCTGGAGATATCGTATATCTGTCTGTTGGTGACAGGGTTCCTGCAGACCTCAGGCTCATAGAGGTAAATACAACCATACATACAAGAGCCAGTTTCAGTAAGTTTTTCTCTTAATAGTGCCAGAAATGTGCCTTTTTAATTAGGTTACAGATCTGTTGGTGGATGAGTCCAGTTTTACCGGAGAAGCTGAGCCTTGCAACAAGACGGACAGTGTCTTATTGGCAGCTGGAGACATAACCACACTGAGCAATGTTGTTTTCATGGGAACCCTGGTGCGATATGGGAAAGGAAAAGTGAGTCTTGTCAGCCTCGATATTTTCCTCAATGTTAATTACAAAGCCTCCAGATTTTCTTCATTTCCTTCTCCTTTTTTTTTTTCCTTGCTTTTCAGGGCGTGGTTATTGGGACAGGTGAAAATTCACAGTTTGGAGAGGTGTTCAAAATGATGCAAGCTGAAGAGGTAAAGAAACCTCTGTGTCTGTCTGGAAATGGTCGGTGTTTGGGATGAAAACTTTTAAGGAGAAGCAGTTCCAAGAGTTAATGCACTGGGTTGATTTCTGTTTCTGCTGCAAAATGCCTGTGTGACTGAGGGACATCAAGTGCTGTATCCAAAAAAAAAGATGGTTATAAGCAAGATTCAGGCTTTGAAATCTAGACTTGTGGTGCTTGGCTTGTGTCTAACTTGGTAGTCACCCAAATGTTGTGGTTTCTGCCCCCTCCCTCTGCCTTTCCACTAAGTATATGAAATTTTACTTCACACATGCCAAAATTTTGTGGGCCAGAACTCTGAGCTAACACAGAAGAAGGTCTAGAAACTCTTGATCCATGAATGTGTGAAATCACAGCAAAGCAGAAGCAGATATTTCTGGGTAATGTTTAGCATTCTGGGTAATAGCAAAGTGCCTGGGACAGGGATGGGGGTCTAGATGCTTCATCCCTGTCCCAGAGTCATTGCACACACATTATCCAGTCCTGGACTCAATTGCTAAGGTCCTCTTCTGATTTAGCCCTTCGTCTGGCTCTGCCTTGACATCCCAGGTATAATTCAATATAATTGTTCTTTTTCCTCCCATTTTGCCTGTCTTGAGTGCATTGAAGCAGAGAGTCTTTCCTGTGGGATGGTCTGTGCCCAGCAGATAGCCCTGGTGACTGTGGGGATCACAGGACTGTGTGGGTCAGTCGTTCTGGTCTAGGTGTCATCTTACCTTGTGTAACAAGCAAAGAAAAACAGCTGTTTTTTAATGTTTCCAGACTCCCAAAACACCTCTCCAGAAAAGCATGGACAGACTGGGGAAGCAACTCACTCTTTTCTCCTTTGGCATAATCGGTGAGTCAGATGCAATGCTTGTACTTGCATGGTCATCTGTGAAAGCCCTCTGTGCTCCAGGGCTGTTTCTTCCAAAAGTACTTGTTGATCTGGACTTATCTGGACTTCAAGATTCAAGCAGAGATATTTGGGAGAAGAGATATGGGGGGCCTCATTGCATCCACCGTTCCCCAATAAATGGGTTAGACACTTATGAATTTATTGAAGTTTTTTAATCAGATGGTTTTTCCCCACCAGGTTTGATAATGCTTATTGGCTGGTTACAAGGGAAGCATCTCCTCAGCATGTTCACGATTGGAGTTAGGTGAGGACTGGAGAGCACCTTTCTTTATGATTTTTACTGAAACATGCCCCAGGGAATCCCCTGTTCAAAACAATTGACATTTCACAAAAGAGAACTTGAGAAAGATTCTTCATAAATACAAATTGATCTTGCACTGCTGAAATTAATGTGAGCTTTACAGCAGAGTTTCGTAGGGAAAAAAAAAACAACAAACAAACCAAACCCGAAACAACCAAAAACCAAGTTTGAGGGTTTATTTAATTCTAGAAATCATTATTTTGAAAATCTTCTCTGGCTTTTCCACCTCATCCTGCTGTGAATGGCCTTTCCCATCTGTACTGTGAATTTAGTGGGAGTGTAGCAACAGCAAATAGTAATCTTTGCAGTTCCTATTGGGTTTACGTCTAACAACAGGAATGTGCATTTCATGCAGCATAAAAAGCGTACACAGCCTCTTAATCAAACATAATAAACCATGTGTTCTCAGTAGTACCCATAAAACCTGGTGTCGTGGCTCTATAATCAATCTAGGGGGAGGGTGGAATATGTGGAAAAAGAATGAAAGAAAGACATTCTCTGTGGAAATAAAAATAAAACCAAAGATGAGGAGACAGCGGAGAAACCAAACTGGCTCAGTGCCCACCTTCCTGTCTCCTGGAGGGATGTGGTGGCAAAGAGTTCTTTGGTTCAGTGATTTGAGTTTTGGAGAGCAGCTTATGGTTTCCAAAGTCTTCCTTGATCGCTTTTTGTGTATACCTTGAAGTGCTCAGAGTTACCCAAGGAGTAACTAAGGGACAGATACAGGATTTTTCTAGCATGTCAGGGTTTTTGCAGGTTTTCATGCTGCTCTGATTCAGCACATGTAATATGAGGACGTAATTCTGTCCCCCCGTAGCTTGTGGCTACATGTAAGAGAGGAGATGAGGGGCTGCATATGGCCAGGAGCCAGTAGCCAACGTGTAAGCCATGATGCCAAGGAACACACAACTTCCGTCCTCAGAAAATTAAATATATGAAATGAAACCCAACACTTAAATTCTTACTTAGCCAGAAATTAATGTTCTTTGGCAATGTAAAGAGGAAAAATAACTGCTCTGTCAAAATAATCCAGAAAAAGGCTGAAGGGTTGCATAAATATCCTGCTTTTGTACTTCTGGTGCACCAGAAGTCTCAGGGGTTAGTGCTGCGTGCTCTTGTTTAGATACACACACACAAGCAGGAAAACTCCCCCCCATGGAAATGTCCCTTTGACGTGTTTTGGTCGGTATTTGTAGTTTAATGCCTGTGTTGAAGCTCTTGTGTCTCTGCTGTCCCCAGCTTGGCAGTGGCTGCCATCCCAGAGGGCCTTCCCATTGTGGTCACCGTCACGCTGGTGCTGGGCGTTCTCCGGATGGCCAAGAAAAGGGTGATTGTGAAGAAGCTGCCCATAGTAGAAACCTTAGGTAAGGCTGCAAAGGGGCCAGAGAGCTTGGTCATCTGCCTGCCAGGCTTCCAAATCTGAACTGAACAGCAGCAGGGTGGCAAAGTGAGCCTTGATCTGATTAAAAAAAAATAAATTTGGAATATGCTTACTGGGCTGGAGCAACACAGTCAGACTTAAATAAATTTTCTGCTCCATGTTTCTCACCCTTTTCCTTTATTTTAGTGATATTAAGATGCTAGGAATGGTGCAACCCAGTCCATCGCAGTGCCCTGTGGGGAGTAGAGCCCCTCTGCAAACGTGCATGCCCTGATTGGGTTGAAAGGCTTGGATTCTCCTTTCTCCCTGTTCTGTGGGATCATCCTGCAGGTCCAGCCTGTCCAATTCTTCAGCGCCTGGTTAAAAAAATCTTGCAGCCACTCAAGTCGAGCCTGCAGGCATAAACAAAATCATTTGCTCTCCCATAGCCTGTGTGGCCATCTCCAGATGGAGTGCCATGGAAACATCCTGAGTGCCATGGACATATCCAGAGTGCCATGGAAAACAGGGACAGAGAGGACCTAGAGAAGGCCAGCCCATCCTACAACTGCAGGGCAGAATGAACTGTAACAAAATTATTCTTCCACCTTCCCCCATCCCTGGGTCACTCTATTCCAGGCTTTGCTTCTCTGGCACTGGTCAGTATGGCAGTTATAGGAAGGAGAAGACATGCTGTGCGTTTAGTACCGCTCATTCAAAAGCACACTAAATGCCAAGCCTGAACCTTACAGTCGCAAATATCTGCTGCACAGCCCACTCCTTTGGCTAAAATCTGTCTTCTTTGGAAATGCTGCTGTTGTTTGAACTCCCCTTGTTTGTTCTGCAGTTAAGGAATCTTATCACCCTTATTTAATTGTCTCTGCCCTGACCCAGGACATCTGAAACGGCCTTATCTCATGAAGAATTTTGTTCTGGTAGGGCTGCGCCCAAATAGGCGTAACTGCCAGATACCCCGGGTTCTCTGCAAGACAGTCTGAGCACAGCAAAACCTGCTCTCCCACACGTTAATTGTGCCACGTCTGTTAAACTTCTGAAAAGGAGAAGAATAATCCTTCTTCTTTACCTGATTCTTTAATAACTAAAAATGGAATACTGGAAGTGAAAGTTTTGTTCTGTGCTAATCCTTCAAAGCTGCAATTAATTTAATCACAGCCCAATCTGCTTTATTCTCTTCAGGCTCTTCCATGGTGGTCATCATGCTCTCAAGGGTGTGTGCCCAAGCTGTGTGGTCATCTCCACAGCCAGAAAAGATATTCAGATTTAGAAGCAAGCTGGAATCTGATTCTTTTTTTGCATTAAAGTCATTTCCCCCCTTCTTGGGAGTGGAAGCTAGGTTGAATGTGGTGATGCTGCTAATTGACTCTTGCTGTATCATGGTGTAAACGTGCCCTGGAAGAAATATGCTTCACTGAAGCAGTTTTGTCACAAAGCAGAGCATGAGTGGGAAAAGTCCTGCTCTTAGATGTGATTTTCAAGTATTTCTTGTAGCAGTCATTAACACACCTACCCTTGTGATCCCTTCGTGAGGCAGGGAAGGGCTATTATTCCTGATTTGGGAAAGCAAGGGTTAAGTGGCTCATCTGAGGAAGCATGTGGCAGAGCAGGAATTCAATACGTCTTCAGCATAGAACAGCTGTTCTGTTGTGTGATATTTCAGCTGGGAAACATTGACTAACTCCCTGGAGATCGGTGCCTTCTCTGACCACCCACCATATGACACTCAAGATGACGTGGCCCTCTTCTGATGTCTCCTATCATATCTTGCATCCGAATTATATGCACAATTCCCTGACGTGCACTCAGATCCTTTCCTTATAACGCCCTGTTAGGAAACTCATTCACCTCTTGATATTTTCTCCTTTTTCTCACTGGTGCAGTTTGAGAAACCTTAGGGAAACACGTTCTCCTTCTTCTGGAGCCCTGAATCTCATTATTCAGTTGCATTATTTATTAGTTCTGATGAAAAAACTTTCCTGCATCAGGTTGCTGCAATGTCATCTGCTCAGATAAGACAGGCACTCTGACAGCCAACGAGATGACGGTGACTCGTCTCGTGACCTCGGATGGGTTCCAGGCAGAGGTATGGACAAAGGGGTAATACGGAGTTCCCTGTGCAAGCTCAGTGGAGTCAGTCCCCAGACAAGTGGTTTCTTGCACATCACCGGTTCATTAAAGAGAAGGGACTTTTGCAGCACTGGAGACAGGCAGAGGTGGGGCTGGTTGTACAAAAGCTGCTCAGATACCATGAACAAAGATGTTTGTTGGCATAATCTGCTGTTCTCTGCAGTTATTGTAAATATTGAAACCTGCCGTTGACCCTTGACGGTCCGTCTTCTGTAGGAATATTTATTGTATGAGTGACTTGATCCTTCTGCTTGGTTCACCCTGTGTGTGAAGTGGGTAAAAAACGCGGGATGCAAACTGTAAGGCAGTGGAGGCACAGGCTAGGCGTCAGCAGGGTAAAACCAGTGAACCCACTGCGGCCAAAGGGCTGGAGCTCTTGGCTGAGCTGCCGGAGACTTCTGAACTCATGGCGAACAAGTCCCGCAGAAGAGGGGACAAAAATATTATATTTTATTATATTTAATAAATTAAATTATTATTTATAATTATTAATTATATTTATTATACTACAGCAACAAAAATATTATACTTTCATTATCTGCAGCCTTTCCTATAAGCATTGCTTTTTGGGCTAGAAACAATAACACCAGCATGCCTTCAAAAGCAGAAATTTTGATACCCTGATGTTATACAGATGTAGCATGGTCCTGCCGGGCCTGGGGAAATTTGCTCTTTGTGTCTCCCTTCCTCAGGTCAGTGGGGTGGGATACAATGGAGAAGGAAACGTTTATCTTCTGCCATCAAAGGAAATTCTTAAAGAATTTTCCAACGTCTCAGTTGGGAAGCTAGTGGAGGTAAGTATAAATTTTGAACCGGCTTGTCCTATTTACATTCAGTTTTCATTTGCAGAGGTTACTTTGGGTAATGACTGTGGGGGAAAAAAAGCCACTTTTATACTCTAAAATAAATGGCTTTGCTAGAGCATTTTCATGGAAAGTCTCTGAGTACCTGTGATACAATACCTGAAGCTCATGAGTGAAAGGTAGCAATTATAAAACGTGTACAGAGAAACCAGAGTCATCAGCTTAGAGTCTCAATGACATTTGGGATAAAAATATGATTCTGGCAGAGGAAAGACTAATTATTGTTACCACATTTGGGTTTTCAATGTGCACAGATTCTAGACTTTAGCTAGCTACAAATGTACTGTGATGGTCTCTGGGTTTCATTTTAGCATTAAATAAAATCTTGTACATTCAACTGTTGGCTAAAGCAGAGTGAAATGATCTGAGTTGGAATCTCAAATGGAGGTTAGGTCTGACTGCATCCACGCTGCGATAGTAGGGGAGACCAAGTTTTCATTTTCATAATTTATCAAGCTGGTTAGACATAGATCACATTTTGCTTGATGTTAGTTTATCCCAAGTGTTTCATTTTACCCAACTGTTGATGTATCCTATGGTTTAAGTGGGTTTAGAAAGCACAAGAACTTATCCCGAGACACTGCTGAGGGAATAGTGTATTTTTGGGGATGTGGCTCCTTTCATGCTTCAGTCTCTCATTTCATTTAAAGAGATGAAAAAGTTACAAAAAAATAAACCATGTAAATACCTTACTCTAGGCCGGCTGTGTAGTCAATAATGCCATCATCAGGAAAAACAGCGTGATGGGACAGCCCACAGAAGGAGCTCTCATTGCCCTTGCAATGAAGGTAAGATTGTTAAGAGCTAAAATTTTCCAGAAATTTTAGGGGAGAAAAAAAAGAAAAAAGGAGCTAGAATCTGGAATTGTCAGGTCTGACAGCAGTCACCAGACTTCTTTAAAGTCCCCAGACTGGTTTTAGTCTTTCCTTGTCTCTTCTCCCCAAGGTCATAGATGTACAGCTCTCCCACGTAAACCTCTTGTCACGGACAAACACCTTCCCTGAGCTTCTGTGCAAACAGCAATGATTGGTTTCCATGCTTAACCTTTGCAATTCCACTGCTTAATGGCTTTCTTTTGGGCTTGGGCCACACCGCCTTTTTTTTTTTCTTATATATATTTTTTCTGCACGTGCCAATTAAAAGTTCAGGAGGAAGACAAAAAGAGTGAAAAATGAGCAAGACCAAGCTATGTCCGAAAGCATGGCAGAGCATCGTCATCAATTTGGGTCATCTGCTAGCTCTTGACTATTTTCTAGTCACACTTTATGTAAAACAAGACTAGTTGATGAGTGCTGCGTTCATACTCATAGGCACTATGAGGTGCCCTAAAGCACCTCAAGGTATCAGATTGAAAAATTAGCTTTACTCTCCCCGTGCTCACTCTTGAGCTGTGTGGTGCACGACAGCCTGGAAGTGCACGGTCAACGGTCGGTGTTTGTAATATGGACAATATATACAAGCTTGGGCATTGTTCACTGTTGTGTTCTTTTTTTGTTTTACCTTACTTTAGATGGAATTAGCTGACATAAAAGATATTTATGTAAGAAAGAAGGAAATTCCATTCAGCTCTGAACAGAAGTGGATGGCGGTCAAATGCTCGCTGAAAAATCAGGTAAAGCAAACAGTGGTGTTGGCTGGGTTCACGTTTCTAATTGTGCACCTCAACAATGGGCTTGAAATGGTATCTCTTTAGCAAATAATGTTTTCATAAGATAACTATGTCAGGAGAAAAACTGAACAAACCTCAAAATTCCCAACTTGGGTGTAATTTTATCTTGTGAAGCTGTGTTTGAAATGGGGGAAGATAATACTTTTTGTATAGTGATTTGAGCAGGAAAACAAAAGCTTTTCAGACGTAACTGACAGGAAGAAAGATACTGTGTTTGGAAGAAAGCACTCCTCATTTTTCGCTGCCTGGGTTAGGCAGCTCGGTTTGGCTGATACTGCGCTGTGGTTTACAAACTCAGAAACCTTTTCCTTATGGTTCTGAACGTCAAGAATGGCTCGAGCAAAAATATCGCATCATATAAATAATACACACACCTGGGCATTTTACAAAACTAGTAAAAGAGCAAACAAAACTTCATTTTTATCTGAGATGTAAAGCCTTATGCATTATCAGTATTTTTAAGCGTCCTCTTTACATTTTTTTGATAAAGTATATTATCTCCTTACTTTAAAGGATCAGGAAGATATTTACTTTATGAAAGGAGCATTTGAAGAAGTTATTCGATATTGCACTCTCTATAACAGCGGTGGCATCTCGTTGTCTCTTACACCCCAGCAGAAAGCCTTCTACCAGCAAGAAGAAAAAAGAATGGGCTCCTCAGGTCTAAGGGGTCAGTCATTACTGTCAGTGTTTACAGGTTACTGTGCCTGAATGCTTTCCTGCTCTGCTTTGGTCGGGATGGACAGAGGCTCAATCCTCGACATCCCTTGCATGGTCTCTGCAATAATACCTGTCAGAGTTTGCCCAGGCTCCTTGCTTTTCACTAATCTTTTGGGTTTGTTTTTTTTCTGGATTTAAATTAGTGAGATTGAAAGGAACTGAAAATAAGCACGGGAAACGGTGGATGGTTTTCCTCCACAGAGCGTTGTGATTGCCTGGGCTACAGTGTGAACGTTGTGTTGAAAAGCTTCCCTCTGAACCCAGTCTAAGCACTGCTCTGCCAAGTTTTGCTTTAGAGAGGTTGTTTCAAGAGCAACAAAAGCAACTTTGAAAGGGGTTCAAAACATGAATTTGGGCACCGAGATTTCTGTTTGAAGTTTGGTTCAATTCTTTATTAGGACCAAATCTAACAATCTGCTTTTGATCCTGGCTGCATGTCAGTGCGCAGCCCCAGAAGATTTTATACATGTGTCGCTGCCTTCAACATTAGAAATGTCCTTTCAGAAACATCTCAGGCTTTCACACAGTAACAAAGACACCATCTCCTGTGCATGTTCCTAGGTTGTAAGTAGATGAGAACAAGTCTTGGCAGCCAGGTTTGGAAGCCGGTAGAGTTAATGTACATGTTCTCCAGCCCTGTGTCTTGTGGTTAGTAACTCCTGTACGGTGCTTGCTTTACAATATCTGAATCATCTGCCGTTGTGAATGGCAAATTGCTGCTCTGAAGAAAAGCGATTAGCTCAGGCAGCTGCTTGTGATTCAATCATCAAAGCAACACTGACACGAACCCCTGGCAAAATACCCTCCAGTGATTTAAGAACGATTAGATGATACGGTTAAGGCACCAAGAACAAAAACAAAATGTTCAGAGCCCTGATGTTTACATGATGGAAGTTTCACGGGTTTAACTGAATTTACATTTCACATTTTTAGATTAGGGGAAAAAAAAAAAAGTTTCAGTTTTTGCAGGAGGGCTATTGTTTAACAGAATTTAATTGCACTGTCCCAATTTAATGCATGTGCATTTAGGGAAGACTTTGGGAGGCAGCTTTAAATGAGAAAGAAGTAAATCCTAAAAGAAACGTGTGAAACAGAAATGCTCCCATTCAGATAAACCAGTATAATTTGTGTGGATGAATTTTTTTTGTCTGTACAAGATCTGAATATAATTACTAAATATTTGGTTTTAATGAGGTTTTCTGCTGGAAAACAAGTAATTTAATATCTCTTCTAAATGTTCATTTTAATGTATGGAAATACATCATTAATGATTTAGTCTTGTCTTCTGTTTTTCTCTCTGTTTCTAGTACTTGCTTTGGCTTCAGGTCCAGAACTTGGCAAACTAACATTTTTAGGTCTGGTTGGGATAATTGATCCCCCGAGGGCTGGAGTGAGAGAAGCCGTTCAAGTCCTTTTTGAGTCTGGTGTGTCGGTGAAGATGATAACTGGAGATGCCCTGGAAACTGCTGTGGCCATAGGTAGCAAATTTAGCTTCTTTCCTGTGGGTCTATGTTACGTCTATCGGCTCAGTCAAATGTTGCATCACTTAATAACCAACTTTGTCATTCTTTTTGTCCGTGCAATAGATGTTTTAAATGCCACTGTGTTCTTGCTTTTCCATTGAAACAAATCATATTAAATGCAGTAATAGAACAGTTATGAACTACGGGCCAAATCCCAGGGACTTAATTCCACTACTTTAGCAGCAGAAATGGCAAAATCTCAGTGTAAGACCCTTAAATGAGAAAGATGTCATTGCTGGGATTAGAAATCTGCTAGTGTTTGGAGTGTGAGTATTTCTGCATTTCCCACTTATGCACTTTGCCATTAGAAATCTGCAGAGCAAACAGCAGAGAAGAGAGCGATGGATTTAGTGTCAGCTCCAGCTCTGGGTATTGTATCACTTCCATAACTCCAGCTGAATAAGGACAGGGTGACCGGCTGAGCTCCGAGCCAGAGCTGAATGCCCTATCAGATGCCCCAGGATCAGAAATATTACCCAGTAAATTCTTTAATTGCTGCCTCTGTTGTTTGAGTCAGGAAATAGTTGGCTTTTTCCAGAGCTGACGAGCAGATCTCATTTGGGGCTTTTCTCTGCAGGACAGAATATTGGACTCTGCAACGGGAAGCTGAAAGCCATGTCTGGGGAAGAGCTGGACCAATTGGCAGAGGCAGAGCTATCATCTGCTGTCAAAAACGTAATGGTTTTCATTACAAAAACAAGGCCTGGTTCCATTTCCAGTATCATCCATCTAATAAGAGTTTGTATTTTTTAATTTTCAGGTTTCCATTTTCTTCAGAACAAGTCCAAAGCACAAACTAAAAATCATAAAGGTACTATGAGCTTCTTAAGAATCCATTATTTGCCTCAAAAAAGCAAGGTGTAGGGGATGCCCCTCGGTTCTCTACACCACCTGGGTCTTCCAAGACAGGATCATCTCAAACTAAAGGACCATAAAAGCCAGCCCCATTTGCATTATTTACACTTGAAGACATTAGCATTTCTCTTGTAGACCTGGCCTGGGCCATTTCATAGGCACTAGTGAGGTAGTAATAAGCATCATATCAACAGAATGATTTCTGAGGACTTCTCTGTCTGACTCCTGGAGTTGTGAGATTCCCTATACTCCTGAAAATCCAGTCTCTTCTCGGTCTGTGTTTTGTCCTTAGCTGGCTCCTGAGTCTGCTTTACCCTCAAAGCTGCGTAACACTTCTGCTCTCGCAGTTACATGCGAATCCTGTGACTGCCAACAGGACTCACATTCTTCTGGCTTCAGGGTCTCTCATCTCTCTGCTCTCACAGGCTTTGCAGAGGGCCGGTGCCGTTGTGTCAATGACAGGGGATGGTGTTAATGATGCCGTGGCCCTTAAATCTGCTGATATCGGGATTGCAATGGGACAAGCTGGTACAGACGTCAGCAAAGAGGCTGCCAACATGATTCTCGTGGACGATGACTTCTCCACAGTAATGTAGGTTCAGCACTTTTCTTACTATCAGACACTTTCTTACTTTGGGTACTTTCTGATGACCCATTGCACAAGCCTGTTGTGTGACTGGCCCTGGAAATAACACAAGGCACAGGACGTGAAAGTCAGCAGGCAGCACATGGTTATACCTCGTGTGGCTCTGCTCGTTTTCAGTTCCATACACGGCAATGAATTTTTTTGTTTCAAGTGGTGGTGACAAAGCTACCTTTCATCCACAAGCCCTGGTTTCTCGTTGCTGTAGCCAACCTGGGATGTGAAAGCGCCCAGAAGTCTGGGTGGATCACAACTTGTGCTCTCTGCCTCATCCAGGAAGCTCAGAGGAAAGAGATCACCTGCGATGCTCTGTTCATAACAACGAGCGGGGTGAGGATATAAATAGGCCACGTGCCCACTTTATGAACCAAGACTTGGCTGTGTAAAGCAGGCTTTTCTGTTCTGATGAAATCATTTGGACTGAGAAGCTGCACTGATGTCCTCCTCCCAAGCTGGTGTCTGAATTTCAATTGAAATAAGTGGTAGAGAAGACCACTTGATTTTTACGTGTTACAGGGAGCTCAATGTACGACAGTGTGAGTACTAGCTATTTAATAAACTCCCCTCTCCCTTCCAGGAGTGCAATAGAAGAGGGAAAGGGAATATTTTACAACATAAAAAATTTCGTGCGGTTCCAGTTGAGCACGTAAGTTCCTGTTTGCTTTGATTCCAGTGAGACAACCTTTTGGGTGAGGCCACGCAGAATAATGCTCTTCTGTGCTTTGCAGGAGCATTTCAGCTTTGAGCCTAATTACTCTGTCAACGGTGCTCAACCTACCAAACCCCCTCAACGCTATGCAGATCTTATGGATCAACATCATCATGGACGGGCCGCCAGCCCAGAGGTATGAAAGAGTCAAATGAGCAAATTATTCTTGGGTTTAATATGTCTGAATTTGGTTTAGGAACACAAGCCATTGTAATTTCTTCTCAATGCGCCTATCATTTGGCGGTTAAATAAGAAAAGTTGTATTTTTGGTACCTCCAAAAGCATTTACTTCAGGTTTACTGGAGGTTTTACACATTCCACTTTTTTCACTACATGTGGTCGCCCATGCTAGGTGCATCACCTGCTGGGAGCTCTGCAGATCTGAATGGCAAGGGAGTGCTGGGTACATAAGGGGGTACATGCCTCAAAATCACAGGATTTAGGAACACCATCCACCTACTAATTCTAGCTCACTACAGTTACTGCTTCCACTACGTGGAAGAGATGTTGGCCACCATCTCAGAGCTAGCTCTCCCTCTGTGGAGTGACAGCAGAATGATGTATGATAGTGGTCCAATATATCATTTTAGCTGCTCGTTATGCAATAAAGACCTTTGTCATAGGTTTCTCGGACAAATTTGGGGCCTCCTGTAGCCCTGCCAGAATTCTCTCTCTCATGCTATATTCCTAAGAATTTCATCCTCTGGATCCGTCCTGATTTATCAGTTGTTTTGGAATGACCCGCATTAACTGAACGTGTCCCTCTGCTTCTCTCTGGGCAGTTTGGGAGTTGAGCCTGTTGACAAGGACACTATCAAACAGCCGCCCCGATGCATCACCGATACAATACTCAGCAAATCACTGATCCTGAAAATCTTCATGTCAGCTCTAATTATCATCAGTGGAACCCTCTTTGTCTTCTGGAAAGAGGTGAGGAAATCTGCAATCGTGTCTTATTTTCATCAGGGTGGAGAACAAAGCAAAAGGCAATTTCTGAAACACTTGCGAAGGACTTTCTGAATTGCACGGGGTGGGGAGGGATCAGTGTGGGCAGAGGATTAAGAAACCAGGGCCAGTTCTAGCTCCTTTTTGCCTCTCTCTGTTGCCTCTAATTTAGAGCTTCCTATCTAGAATAGGAAAACTATTACTAGATACAGTCTCAATGGTTTGAGGTACTTTTCACCTCTAGCTTTCCATGTAAGTAGAAAATACCAAGTATGTAAATGCTATGGACTGCTGTTACTAAATAGTGACAGGATAACAGTTGAAGTAATGTAATTTTTAATATTCTGAACTCAAATTCCACATCAATTTAAGAATTTAAAACATGGTTGATCAGATCATAAACTCAACAATCAGCAGAAAGAAATTAAAGTTATTTGTAATGGTTAGAACAAGGTTTATTCCTCTGTTTTACCACCCTTCAAATCATCTGGGGTCATTAAACGGAATATTTAATTTATCTGTTGAATTGACTTATTTTTGTAGGGCTTAACTAACCTCAGAATTTTTACATATGGTTTCAGAACCCCAAAAGTGGCATAACTCCTCGAACCACAACAATGACTTTCACTTGCTTTGTGTTTTTTGACCTCTTCAACGCCCTGACGTGCCGCTCTCAGGTGAGATGGCTCTGTCAGCAAAACACTAGCATAAATATTACAATACTGGTATTTTGCATAGGAAGGGGGCTTTTTAAATGTCACTTAAAGCAGCGTTTTTATCATCTTTATTTATAAAATTACCTATCGTCGTCCAACTGCAACTACGCTTTCAACTGTGTAGTTCTGCCTAAGTTAGCAGTCGTGTAACTTCAAGAAGTAATGGAATTTACATGCAAGGGACAGTGGGACGTTCAAGCAACAACAGGAGACTGGGAAATGTTACATTTCTTTTTTTTTATCCTCTTTCCCCTTCTCTAGACAAAGCTGATAATCGAAATAGGCTTTTTTCGAAACCGCATGTTCTTATATTCTGTGCTTGGGTCATTTTTGGGCCAGCTGGCTGTTATATACATCCCTCCATTACAAAAGATCTTCCAGACAGAGAATTTGGGAGTGTTAGGTAAGTAGCAAAATAAAATGTTGTTGGCTTTTTTCTTTAAAGCTACTTTAAAAAACAGACGAGACCTGCCAAATTGTTGCACGAGAGCTCCCAACAGATTGCTGGTGGGGGAAATCAATCAACAGCTCCTATACCTATATATATACACACAGGTACACCCAAATAGTAGTAGTATTTAATGATGTTGTTCCAGCCTAGGTTTTGAATTTTGATTTACTGCACATAAATGCATGTAAATGGAGAGATTTTTCCACAAGCTCCGTATGATGATATTTCTTTACATAAATCCTACCTGGATCATTACGCAGTCACTGCAGTTTGAAAAAGGGGGGTAAATGTTTCCTAGTAGAAAGGCAATGCATATTTTACCATCTGAATCAGTCCAAGCGAGTCCCTACCGCACCGTGTCTCATCTATGTGAGGCGTGTCCTTAGAGGCAGGGTCCAGTTATCCCAAAGCATTAACACAGAGGTCACCACTCATCAGGTGGACTATCCCAACTGACTGTATGGCTATTCCGTGTTTATCACACTCATATCTCTAATTCTGCAGCTATTAAAAGCCCAGCTGGGTCATGTATCTGTGCTGTTAAACCACAAATATCTGCTGCAGGAAGGTCCTTAACTGGGGACTCCTGCCCAGCCCAAAGCCCAGCTCTCCACTGCATTCATCTCTGCTCTGTTTCTTCTTGGCAGACCTGCTCTTTCTCACCGGACTGGCTTCCTCCGTTTTCATTGTGTCCGAGTTCGCCAAATTCTGTGAAAAACGCTGCTGCCAACCAAAGCACACAAAGGGAGGCCATAACTGACGCGAACTTCCTCTAAGGAGAGCCTAGGAATGGAGCTGTGATGATGGATAACCCAAATGCACCACTTTCCGAGGATACAGCGGTGAATCTGTCCTGCTGGTCCTTCCTACTCCAGAGTCTGTTCTTCCTACACGCTCCGCCCAACCTGTCTGAGCTGCCCACAGAAACCTCCGGAAGCGGCTCCTGTTTTAAACTAAGATCAGGTATATTTTTCTAACATTGACCTATATGTGGAGAATGCTGCGGTAGTCCCAGGCAAAATAACACAGTTTCGCACCTGTACAGAAAAAAAAATCTATTGTGCATAAACTGAAATTTTATTTATTTAAATCAAAATGATTTTTATTAATAAAATCTACACTTTAAAATGTTACAGATAAGTATGTTAATAAGACTGTTGATTTAGACTCGTCCTTTTTATATTAAATTAAATGAATGGGAAAGACCTGTATTTACCAACACTTCTTTTCCTACAACCTATAGTGTTTCTGCATTCCCAGATGTCTGGCCTTGATTCAGCAAGACTCCCAGGGAAACTGTGGGGAGATGTCAAACAGAAAGCAGGGAGCAAAAGTGCCAACCCTCAGCTGTCAGCTTCTGCCAAACACTGCAATGACTTTTTGTTGTACCCGTGTAACAAACAGGAGCAAAGTGGACAACTGACCCGATGCACAGTAGTGGAGGGATGTAATGGTGAAGGGACTTACTTCCACAAGCGCAGGAGACTAAAGACAGCTCGGGGACATAGCAGGGACGGTAAGCTTTGCAGTTGCATCAACAGCTGCACAAAAGTGATTGAGAGATGTTTAGATCATGGCTAAGCCCTCTGCTGACAAACACCTCCCCAACATTTTTAGACGTGTAAGAATGAAGCACAGATTGCTCAATTGTTAGGTTACAAAAAAAAAACAAAAACAAAACAGGATTACATTTTGGATCCAAAGCCTAGAAAGAACCAGCTATACTGATACCTATTTTAAATCAAAGAAAACCTGGCCACCTAAATGTTTTTTGGTGAAGAGTAGTTTTGTGCAATTCACCCTCCCTGGAAATAGTCTGCAAAGGTGTCTGCATGCTATTTTTTAAAAATATGCTTGAAAATGGTTTCAGTCCTTATAAAAACCCAAGTCTCTGCCTTATAATGGGAGGAAAATAAAGTCTAGTTGTTTATTTTATGTGTAAGTGCAGAAATCCAACTATGTCTTATTCCTCTCTGCTATTCACTTCCAAGTATTTAGCATGCTTAGTCAGTGCCTAAGTGAAGAAAACCACTAAGGCTTATGGTGGGAGTCCAAGGATGTTAAAACAAAAGCCAGCAACACCACACTCAGAGAGAACATGTACTTGCTGTCTATATAGCACTCCCTACTTTGGACCATTTAAACTATACAGAGAAGAAAACTATACAAAAATATCAGTGTAATTGTTTTAATGCTTACATTTTTTTTATATGTTACAACCTGGGGGAGACTACCTGGTTTATTTAAGCAAATACAAGATAAGGACATTAACTCAGGCCTTTCACAGTATACTCTGTACTGGAACAAATGGCAC
Organism: Pedionomus torquatus; assembly: GCA_013398155.1. Taxonomy (NCBI): domain Eukaryota; kingdom Metazoa; phylum Chordata; class Aves; order Charadriiformes; family Pedionomidae; genus Pedionomus; species Pedionomus torquatus. Next base: position 109,867 of record VZRU01009153.1, on the reverse strand, counting down.
ATATGCCCCAGTCATTAGTTCAGGTAGCACACAAAATGCATGGCTGACTTGTAGGATGTCTGGCTGGAGCAATTTCTTCATGCTGTTCCTTTCAAGGCTAAATTCATATTGTTTAATAATTTTTTTTTATATGAGATTTACATCAAGGCACAAGTGCAGATTATTCAGAATAGTCAGATCTGGCTCCCTATGAAAACATCAGGTGGAAAAAAAAAAGGCTACATACAAGAAAGTGCTAAGGGAAAGAATCTGAAGGAAGGCCACGTGATCAGGAATTGCACTAATTTTACAGACTGTTACAGCACATTCCTTGCTCTAAGCTGCACGGAAGATGAACTCATGGTAGGACAAAGGGGACTGGATACAGTCCTTCTCCTTAGGAGGAGAAAGAGTGACCATCATGCATACTAATAACCAAACACAATTTGCTGAGTTGGAAATGACAGTCCCTGGTAGAAATTAGGGTTATTTTTGACAAGTTAATTACATACAGAATTAGCAAGGTCAAACTAATAATTAGTCATAGACATGAATGGGTTCAAGTAGAAAAAGCCCTGAGTATAAGAAACCTGACAAAATCAGGGTTGACTGAACAGCCGACAAAATAGAGCACAACCTCCAACCCACAGTTACGCTTCACATTGCAGGCAGTTTTTTCCATAATACAGTAATAATACATTGTATGGCAACAAAGTGTACAGAATTCTTTTTTTTAAATGTGTTACAGACATAACCCTGCTTTTTGTTGTTGTTGTTTTGGTTTTTTTTAAGAGGACATTTTCAGATAGTATTGCCAGTTCACTGTAGATGCTTCGTACTTTATCCTTTTTACAGCCTGATCTTTTACTCCAGTCTTAAGTGAGGCTACTAAGGAAGATACCTTCCCCTGAGAATTCCTGCTGGAGGTATGGCCTGGTCTTAGGATAAATATGGCTAAATGACTCCCAGTGGCTCTGGTCTGTAAGTTTCAAAAGCAATAGGCAAATTCCTACAGAAACCTCTTAAGTGAAATGCACTGAGGTGCAGTAGTGTAGAACTGGATATCGCACATCTTACAGCCTATACAAAGTCACTTGCTGAAAGTCTGACTTAGAAAACATGAAATTCAATGCTTTAACTGGAGCAATGCAAATTAATAGCATCATTCATATGAAATCACACAGACTATTCTGTTTACCAATGTAAGACATCATTACAATTTGCAAGCTTCACTGACTAATTTCATTGCATGCAAATAAATATGTACAGTTGAGGTATAAGAGCTTTAATCAATTACACAGTCTTGAACAGTCTTTATATAAATATGTATTAATTTTCCAAGTCAGTAAGCTGTACTGTCAATAATTTTGTCTTTTGTTTTTGATTCTGTATGCAGAGAGGATATATCAGGAATGCCAGCAAATTTGGCTAGAACTTAGAGATGTCTAATAATTAAGTAACTAATTAATTTTTCTGTCCTCCCCTCAAAAAAACCCTTCAGGCAGGATATTGTACTGGACCTAAATATTATGTAAGTACGAGGTTTAAGCTTCGTCCCAGATAATTAAGTAAATGTAAGGAAAAAAAATGAGGAACATACATTCTGTCTGAGGAACATTAACTCTCAGGAGAAAAAAAACCAAAAACCTGTTTTCATGTTACTGTGATTCTCTTAGTTATCATCATCCTCATCCTCTTCAATAGGTTCTCGTAGACCTTCACTCTGACGACTTTTTCCAGCCATTTCTAGTAAGGCCTGAGCCTCAGGGTCTACATCCAGGATACTCTTCTTACCTTTTGTCTTCAAAACAAAATAAAATATAGTCAAATTTAAAATGTCATTACAAACAAATCAGGCTACAAGAAAGAGACATACTCAAAAGCCCACAAGTAATCTGGTTTGCCATCTTGTCACAGTGAAGCACATACCCTTTCCAAGTATGGCATTTAAGATTCACTGGGATACTTAAAATGATTTTTATTGCTGGAGTTACACAAAATAGTCATAAACTTCGAAGAAGACTGTGAACTATTTCAGATTTATTCAGGTTACAAGCCAGCCAGAACATACTGGTTAACTTGACCTCAGTTTGAAGTGCAGACGTGAACTTTTTTAATGAAGAAGAGATTCAAGTACAATTCAACGTTTTTTGTAAACAATTTGTTCTGTTTCTATTTAGAGCTGTGTCCTCTGAACAGACACAGCACATCAATTTAGCATGAAAAGAAATATATATTAAAAAAAAAATAAACAAACACCAAAATGTGCAGGCCAGTTTAATAAGACAATAAATTACAGGGACAGAGGAGATTGGGAAGAAGTCTCCTGCTTATTCCCAGAAATAAACCAGGTGCAGAAAGATTAGCTTAAATCTATTGACATAAATCTACTGTAAAACTATGGTAAACTTAAAGTTACTGATAAATAAATCTTTTGGGATCTCTTCCTGAATTATAGATCAGGCTTTAGTTGTGAGCCTTCAGGGCTTGCTTTGTTTTACAAACACTGGGTTTCTCTGAACCCCTCCAAGGATGTTCCTTCTGGAGGCCTTTCAAAATTCAGAGTGAAATATGGGTTTTCTGACTTTACCATTTGATGGCTCCTGGTGTTATTTCTTGTCAGCAGCCTCAATAATTCCACTACTGTTTTGCCATTTCCTTGCTCCAAAATATACAGTATCACAGGGCCAGTTAAAGAAAACGTTATTAATTACAATTGACAGTCAGTTTAACCAAAAACCTGCAAGTTTTGGATTTGCATCTCCTGTTCCAATCAAGACACAATTTCACAGGTCAGTTTTGTTCACCTACCCCTGCGCTTTCAGGGAGGTCTCCCACTGCCCACACTTCCATGGCATCCAGTGTAAAATCCTCCTTCGCGGACAGCTGGGGACTGTTGTAAGTGGTACATCGAGGCTTCGCTTTGCTGTGTCCCTTCCCGTAGTCGCTGTCTATCCAGAGCCCAAAGTAGCTGTGCTGCCCTCCCATGCCCTGTGAACCAAAGTAGCACATGGAGTGCTCGCTGCACGTCTAAAACAGATCGAGCAAGTTACGACACCTAGAGTATAAATTGCCACACTTCTGCGGGTAGTGGAAAAGGATGTTCTGAATGAACCTGGGCTTCTGTACCAAAATCCAGTATTTCTGGAGACAAACAAGAATTTACTGGGGTGATACTGCCCTCCCTCTACACGCTATGGAATACCAGTATCTGAAAGCACTTCAGCTGTGCCTTGTATCAGAAATTTAACTCACTGGCTTTTGTTTATGGATTGACAGTTCCATTTTAAAGAGGGTGAAAGTGCTCAGTTCTGCAGTCTCTTTTCCATTTAGAAAAGTATCTATAGAAACAAATAATACGGTTTGATGTTGTCTGGTTTCTTTAGAGCAAACTTGGTACCGACTGTTACAATTCTCAGTTATGGGCACATAATGCTACAAAACCGTAAAGCAGTTTCCCAAACAGGTGGTGTGTTGTAGCTCTGTACAAATTTCTCTGCATCTGGAGAGCTCATTCACAAACCTGAGTAAAAGGGGCTTCTGCCACTGCAACACACACCAGCAGCAGTTCACATGCAGCTCTTGAACTCCGATTCTGTGGGGCTTTCTTAGCCTTCCATAACTTAAAACGCAGTTGGTGAGTCAGTGAGAACAGCCAGTGGAGGGATCCTCAGTTACACAGCTCAGCTGCCTTGTGCTGTGGCAGCCATGTGGATACAAGTGGGCAATTGTGCCAGACAGCAGGGAGTGGTGCTAGAAGAGCTTGTGTGATAACCAGACCTGGCATAAAGATTTCTTCCCAGAATCTAGATAAATCTAACCTCCATAAAGCCGTCCTACTTGGATCAGACGCAAATAAATTCCATCTTAGTTGATTCAGTATTTCAATATATATCAGCTCTAAAGAAAAGTATAGAGTCTATCAGAAGTGTAAGTGGTTCTCCATCGTTATCCATAGTTCACACTTCACACTGATACTATAATGCAAAAAAAAAGAAAAAAATCCTCCTACTAGAAGTGTGGTGCAAATAGCACAGAGAAGGGATGAAAACTTCCTTGGAGAATAACGAGTGAAATAAATCTCCTCACGGTAACAGAAGCAAAAAACACAAGACACTTCTGAACACCGGCCACAAACCCAATTTCCAAACTGTCATTTCTTAATACTTACAAGTCCATTTGGCATTGTTTGTTGGCCGTGGTTCAAATACATGTAGTGGTCATTATACCCTGTGTACGTGTACACAGCAAGAGAGGGGGAAACAGAAAACAGAAAGCATCTGTTGTCACCTGTAAACACAAGAGCATCTGAGGTCAGGCAATCGGCCAAGCAATAACTTGTGTACAAACAAGATACAAAAAAAAAAAAAAAAAAAAAAAATTAAAAAAAAAAATCGAAGGGCAGCAGAATAAATCAAAGCAGCTGCAATCTCAGAAAACCAATACCTCTCTCTCCTCACGATCTAGACCTATTGTTTATTCTCAGTTAACTCTGTGCAGGGTCACAGAAATCAATGTAATTTTATGACTGTGACCAAGGGCAGAGTCAGAGGCATGACTAGGACACCACATTACCGTGTAAGGATACACCTATCACAGCTTGCATTGTACTGTCTAAAACCGGCCAACTGCTAGACCCATACAAACTGGTAAGAGTGCAGACACCCTTATTTCTGATCCTATTGATATGCAGATCAGTGTAGGGACAATGATTAAGAATACAATTTTCATTATGCCCAGTTAGGTATTCAGCGGGACCTGCGGCGTGGTTGTCTAGTACGCTACTTGTATCAGGAAAAAATACAAGGGAAGTATTGTGTAACCAATGTAACATACCTTTATATTAACTGACTGAAGTGGTAATTATCAAATAATAATTAAATATAGTAACTGAGTTTGTAATGTAGCGAAAGTGAAGATTCCCAGCAGGACAGATTATCCAGAATCCGTAATATTTTTTTGGAAACTATCACAGAAGCTTTTACCAAAAAGTTGCAAAAAAAAAAAAAAAAAGCCCCCTCTTTTCTCCTCAGAGTTTTCAAGGGAACAGAAAGTTTAGCTTGTCCAAAGGACCCTTTTCCTGATGGATTTTAAAAGGGAAACAGACAGTGCATAAATGGCAACAGGAGGCTTGACCAGGTGTTTGGCTCAGCTGTTCTGAGATGGAAGATTGCCATCTGCTGGACACGTTACTTTAATTCATCGTCTATGCTGGATTTCCTTCATTTTTCAACCTATGCAGCTACGGGGACTGATAGATTTCCCTGAAAAGAAACTTGTTCCATGATTAATAAGTCCTACAATTTTAAAAGTCTTATCAAATAACAGGCAAACTATAAACATTAATCAGTAATATGCTTGACTGGGCACAAAGCAGGAATAACTTAGCACGTATTTTATACTTTTCAAAACCGAGTGTTATTATTGCTGCAGGAAACTACACTTGGAAGTATAAGAAATGCTGTATGTCATGAAAGTAAAATGACATCATCCATTAAATGGACAGGATTCTTGTACCTGTGCAGAATAGGCAATGTTTTCCAGAGCCATGAGATACCAGAGAAAGCAAAGTGAGTTTTACCTTGAAACTGTGGCTTCACCTCCCAGGAGTGAGATGCAAACCCACCAAAGATATAACCATCCAAGTCTTTTAAGATGACTATGCAAGGACCTTTGTTCACTATATGCCCACATAACTGTGAAAAGCTTTCTCCATGAAGCCTAGAAGAAAATAAAAGCTGCCACTTGTGCTGTAGCTCTGCAGGCAGATGGGAGTTGATGTATATGATGGATGGGATGTCCAAGAGACTGACAAGTCCTCTTCCTTTGATGCCTTTGCAGCCTGGAACCAGGTTGAGTATGTCTTTGGTTTGGTCTGAGAGAGAATGCAGAACATGGAGGCCTTGCCTGATAACAACACTGAGGAAAACTGAGATCTGTGGAACTCGGTACACCCAATCCTCAATGACACTTTGATCAAAATTTGTCTCCAGCAGCTGAGGACCCACAGGTTTTGTCCCATCTAAATAATAAGACACACAGGAACAGCAGTAAGTCTCCCAGTCTGGGAAATAATCAGTTAATTTTTAAGTGTAAACACAATATTTCATTATTTTAATGGACATGAAACCACACATGAAAAGAGTGTCAATTACATTAAGCAGATGCATCCATAGAACTGAGAAACATTTGCCTGTGACATTCACTGCTTGGGCTGTCACGATGAAGAAACATGGACTGCCAGTTACAATTTATGGGATGTTCTTTCCAAGACAGCAAAATCTATTATTCCAACAGTACTTTGTAAAAGGGCATACAGTCATAAATATATGCACAAGCATCTCAATGCCTGTTACCTGCAAGTCAGGTATTTGTAAAAATGACATGTTCCATGACAAATCGTTTTGCATGTCCACTTAAACTGGGACTTCAAACCAAAACTCTCCTGAATTTAGGGCAGAAAGATAGTAAGGTTATATAAATAAAATTCCCAAGTCATTTGCAAAGAAGTAAGCCTGAAATACTGCTCACCTTTTAAATTCAAAGACGTGACCTGAAGAGAAACATTCTTGTGAGATGAGTGATTACATGAGCTCTGTGCCACTCAGGGATATACTACATCAGCGCTGCTTACCTGCAAGCTTCAATTCTGATAGCAGCTGAGAAGCCAGAGCCTTTACTCCGCTTGCAGAATCCCTAGTTTTCTCCAAATTCCAACCCCTCAGTTCCTTCCTGTAGTTCAGTACATGGACCACAGACATGATCAGGTCCTCTGTGAACTGAAAAGATTATAACATCACCATTTTGGCATTTCTTAAAGAAAATTGCTGAGACTTTCGAAGGACATTCTGAAAATAAAGTCAAGGAATACTGAAGCTGTAATCCCAATGGCAGACGCTTCTCATGAAGAGTCAGAAAGAAGTGTTATTTCAGTGCCGTAAGTCATGAAAATGTAATTTTTCAAGACATTTTGTAAATGTGATTTCGCAAAGCACCTCCATAAAATTTGGTATGCTAGAGGGAGGAGAGGTCCAAATTTTGCAGTGATAGAAGCTGCAAATGATTTACTATTTTGTGAGATCCCACTCTTCCATCTTGCAAGTTACATATTTGATTCAGACATCTATCCTGCAATCCAGTAAGTAGTTTGCTCAGATCCTGGAAGCAGCAGCCACATCACAACCTTTGCTGGCTGTTCAATACAGCAAGTCTCTGCATCCTTCACAGTGAGCCTGTGAACCATCAGACAGAACAGTCACTGCACTCCACAAAGTCCAGATCTTGGTTCTCAAAGTAGGCAAAGTCAGCAAGGAAAAGCCCATGGCTGAATCACTCATCACCTACAACCTGCTTTGCCTACACTGGTTGGTCCGGATCAGCAAGTAAAAGGGAGATTTTAAAAAATACTGGTCAGAAATCTGTGCTCTAAAGATTACCTTCAAATTACCTAATAGTCTCTGTTCTCTTGCTGCCTTCACCAACACACATTTAACTGCCTGTTTACCTCTTGAATTTGTTTGCCCTTCACAGGCCCTTCTGTCTTGGAGATCATTCTCATTATGATGGGAACCTTCTCATCTGCATTCCCTTTTAAGAGGTTTGACATAAAAATTACGAACTGCTCCTTAGCAATCTGTTCACTCAGCCCAGACGATTTCCCGGTCAGGTCAATACTTTTCATCCCGTTGTATAACCGAACAGTCATTTGCTCTGGTAATGGCTCCCGCACATATGCCTACAGCAAGAAAAATAGCAAAGAACCTCCTTTAAAAATGAAAAATAATTAATATATTACAGGTAATCTAAGATATACCACTATGAATGAAGGATTTCAATACCAGATTTCTACTATTGGCAACAAACTTTTGTCAAAGGACTGGTTTTCCAAGAGAAAAAATAATATCTCTATTTTATAGTATCTGTTTTCCAATATGATTTAGCAATTTAAGTTGATACTGTTTTTCTACAAACACCATGGACTTAACACAAACAACTCTGCTAGTAAAACATTTAGAATTTAGAAAAAGAATAACCTTGCTTTTGACAGCAGAGCTCACAAATCCTTAAAAACAAAGAGAAAGTAAAGTTTATTCCACATCTTATTTTCAGCCTCAAGACAATGCAGGCAATGTGTTTAACCCTGCATACAGCAATGTCTAATTCAAGAGTGGAACAAAACTGAGATCACCTGATTTTTATAAGAGACCCCTGATGTTAAGGCAGTTGCAATCAAAACTTGTCCATCAAACTTGCATGACTGGCCCTTTGAATTGAAATCTAACTGGTGTACAGCACCACGCCTCACGACGCTGTGGGAAACATCTGACTCTGGATTCAAGAAACTTTCAAAGCATTCAAGATAATTACACAGTTTAAAAATAAATCATCTAAAATACATTCATACACTAGGACGTGATTACACAGCGTCTTCTCTATGCAAAGTACTGTGCATTACATGCTGAACACCTGATTTGACTCTTACCTGCAAGGGTGTAGCACAGCGGGGACTATGTTGAAATCAATGGAGCTCCACCTGCGTAAAAGCACTCCAGCTCCATTCACTGGAGCTGCTGTTACCAATCCATTGCTGGCTCAATACCACTCCTATTGAAGCCACCAGGGCCGTTCCTATTTGATGTTAATGGCTGTCGCTGTGCATATAAGGGTCATATCCAATATGACAAGCTCTACCCTGTTTTTGTTGACGTCAGTGGTAAAGGTCCCATTGATTTCTGCAGAATTAGCAAGCAGCCACAGTCTTGCACATTAGAGTGCTGCATATTGAGGGAGGGATGGTCACAGGGGGTACAGCTGTCTTTAAAAGGCTTTCTAAAAGTGCTACATGAGCCTGAAGTGAGACAAGCAGCAGGGAACATAATTAAAACCACTACCCTCAAGGGCTTTTAACTCCACAGTGTAGCATTACTTACCTACTCCCTACTCCTTCCCACCCAAAACTAATTTTGTTGCCCTGTTTTGTTATAGCTTACAGCTATTCCAATGAGTAGACCTGGGGTGCGAAAAAAGAGGACTGTAAAAAGGGAATCTTTAATAAACGTCTAACAAACTCACATCTCTGACAATTTAGAAAGCTTGTCTTAAATGGCTTCCAGAAATCTATCTAGGGATACAGGCTCTACCTGCTTTCCAAGCTGTGCAGTGCAACCAGCTCCGGTCCAGAAGCTCCTTCTAGTAAAGCACGGAGCCTAAGCAGAGTACATGAGGTTATGCTTGAGGCCCTGTCAGTATTACCAGACTGTGGCAAGATGAAATCTGCCACTTACTGGTCGAGCTCAGGCGTGAGCACAGACACCTAGGAGGCAGCCATCCCGTCACAATAGTCCCTGCATTAAGGAATTTGGCACCTACCACTGGTCTTAGGGTTGAAAGACTGGGAGCAGCAACACTGCTTCCAAACTGGTGACAGTTCATAGACAGCCAGGCTGGAAGAAAGGCTGGTCTATATGTAGATGCCTTGCTAAATACCTCAAAATACCCTGCTCCTTTCCTGGAGTTCCAATTTGATTCCCTTAACTGTGTAGCATATATAAAAATGCATCTTTAATACTACATTCATTTGGCCACTTGGTTCCTGCCTAACTGAAGTTATCAAGTATTGCAACAAATCATTTTTTTCTTGATTAGAAAATGAATGCAAAGGTAATCAGAAAGCATAACATATGTTAATTAGCTAAAACAGGGAGCCACAGCTTAATCAAGCAAAATTGAATTCTCTCATTTTAATGCAAGTGAAAAGATTAGATCTGATGCAATTGACGGAGAAAGATATAACAAATACAAACTGACTTTATGACGGCTTCTCATGAAAATCTGTAAATAATCACACACAAGATGTGACTAGATGTGGGAAGAATATTCTTCCCATTTTTCAGGTTTCTGTAAAAATATTTCCATACATCTCAACTCACTTCAGTAGGTAAATTGCACCCAACTGTGCAATTTAGGAGATAAATACAAACTTGAAATTCCCTACTCGTGTTAAACTGTCAGAAAAAGTTAAACACCCATCCTGCCTCAAAATATTATGTATTAAATTGAGACAAGCAATCCTTAAAAAGTAACTATTACCACATCTTTAGTTTCTTTCTGGAATTACGTTCAATGCACTACATCTCAGATAGACCAGGAATAACAGACTGTCTTGCCTGCAGTGCCGCCAGAGACACAGTTTTCTTTGTAGCTTTGCCATTTTTTGCTCCTGCTGAGCCACTCGATCCCGATAAGGCATCAAATACTCCATCAATGTCAGACTGCTCCTCAGGAAGAAATCTGGAAAGGTGGTTCCGATAGGCGTTGCTTTCTGCATTTCCCATTTTTTCAACCTGAAGCAAAGGAAAAGGAATAAAAACCCCAAACCAGTAAACACAGAAACGTATCACAATATTAATGAAAGACCTATCAAACAGACTAACATACCAGTGCACGTTTTCAGGAGGACCAAATGACTAGCCTTCCAGGAAACTATTATTTAAATGACTGTTTAGACTCTCTAGTGACTGAGACTTAATAAACTTGAAGAACATCTGCGAACAGTAACCAGTTGTGCTTTAAAAAATGACAATCTGTCAGCTCTTCACTAAGACCACCCTGCCTACCAATTCAAACCTCATTCAAGTCTTATCAAATGGAAAAACCAATGGGATTTAATGATTAAATTAGCTTGTACAAAGTGACCATGAGTCTGTCAGCTGGAATACATCAGTAACATGAAGGGAATAGCCTGATTATGGATTATTTATGACAGATTATGCTACATTTTTCCGATGCATTAATGGACTGAAGCGAAGTCTGCCAATAATGGGGCACTAAAACACAAAACACCGTCACTGTAAAGTCTCTGAAGATGACACAAGACTGTCTTTTCCAAGGGCATAATACAAAAATCATGCAAAAAGCTGCCAAGAAACACAGTAACAAAAATATTTAGGAAGGTAACTCAGGAGCCATCAAAAACAGCTTCATGTGAGGTCCATCAATTGTTGAGAGCTGGTACCCACAGAATTAAAGTCGGAGGGAGGGATTAGCTTGGGGGTTGTTTGTTTTACACATTTAATGGTACAACTACGATTTTTCTCTCTGTCCCTGGATTCACCTGCATTACAAAGACTAATTTTTTTGTGCTGTCTGGGCACGTGCTCTGGCTTTTCCCCTGTTGCAGCGCAGCACGGCCTAAACAGTGCCACACAAGGGCCTGAAATCCCAAATTCCACCGTGACCACAATGGCAGTCACCCTTGAAGGGTATCTTATCAAGGATAAGAAGGATATCTTATCAAGGATAAGAAGCAGAATATCATTTCATGTGGGTTTTTTTTTTTTTCCACAAATTCCTTACTGGCACCTCACTTTTGGTCGGGGTTGCCAGCCCCGTGGAAATATCTTTCTCCAGACAAGCTTGTCTGCTCTGAGCCTGCTGGGGGGCTGCATTTTGCCCAATCCAGCCTTTCTGTGGTTGGCAGATGCCAACTTCCATACGCGGCCGCGCAGGACAGGCCGGCTGGCGCTGCTTCACCGGCAGCTGAGCAGCGCAGGCCCAAAAGCCTTCTCTCCATGGGAGGAAGATGTCGGTCGGGGGTTTAACACCAAGGGGACCGGCTCTAACCTGGAAGACAAACCGTGAAGAGGTTATTAATGTCAGGAGCGAGCCGCCGTCGCCGGGCGGCCCTTCAGCCCTCCCTCAGCCCGGGGCCTGGCCCGCTGCGGACCCCCTGCTCTGCCGGGAGCACCGGGACCGGCAAAAGGCTTCCCGGTTTTAGCATTTTATTTCCCGGTATTGCTTAGCCCAGCCCTCCCCACCCGCTCGTTCACCCGTACCCGCTTCCTCGCCCCCCCGGCGATGGGCACCAGCCCCCC
>VZRU01009153.1:24226-97338 GCA_013398155.1 Pedionomus torquatus | reverse complement strand
GCGGTGTTAAAAAGGAGCAGAAGGGGTCCCAGAAGGGTCTGCGGGAGAATGTCCTGCTGGTCCTGATCTGTGCTGCAAACAGCTCTTGGCTTTGGGGAGAAAAAAAAAAAAAAGCCCCAAACCAGGTGTGTGTGGCTGTGTGTGATATATACACACACGTCAGTTTCAAGGTAAGCAGGCAGGCTCTGGTCAATTTCCACGGCAATAAGGAGTGGGGAGGAAACACAAGAAAATTCTCAATGGATAAAGTTTCTCTTCCTGGCCAGCAAAACAGTGCCAGGCTGAGAAGTAAAGGCCGTACGAGGGCTGAGGGACAAACGCCAGGTTATGGGGACAGCACTTAGGGGTCCACCACACCTTTAGTCAGAGACATGATTACTTGTGGGGAAAATTAACGCCTTGGTAGTTGTAAAATTGACCCCAGAACTCACTTTTTTTTTTTTTTTTTTTTTTTTTCAGGTCAACAACTTTCCATCTCAGTTACATTACTTCAGCAGGAGCAGCAGTCCCCTCGTACTTTCAGCCACAGGGTTTGGTTCCTGTGTATCAAGGCCTTTGCCTTCATGGCAGCAACGCCTCGTTTGCCCTGTGTCTGTCTGACTGGGGCTGGTTTGTTTGCAGCCAGAGCTCAGCATGAAACCTCCTTCCACCTGGGGGAAGATGTGCACATTCCCACAAAGTTGATGGTTTTTTTTTCATTCCTGCAACCAGATACCACGGAACAGGTTAGCAGCTTTAGCATTTAACTTTTAATTATAGTCTGATCAGTGTGTTTTCAACTGAAAGTATCTGTGTTCCTCTATGCGTACAAAGGAAAGAAAATTATCTGTACTAGCCATGGCAGAGGTCCTATTTTTTGGTTCTTTGGCACCAAGTAAAAATCCTGATAAAGTTAAGTTCAAAAAATATTCTCCCACCCCCCTCCTTTTTTTTTTAGTCTTCATAGTATTCAAAACTTCATAAAAATCTGTAGAATATTATTTTTGTTGCCACCTCAGGGTTAGAAAAACATTGTCCAGAATTCCAAGATGGTCAAGTTTGAATAAATGGATACCGAATCAGCTTTGTTATGGTCATCACTGAAGCCCCAGAAGTTAACTAGCTCTTATCAGCAGGACCCGGACATAGCAAGTAAAACCTGGGGAAATGAATGGTGAGCTCATGTAATGTGAGCAGAGTCATTAAAGCTCTTGTGGAAACTGCTTGAGACTCATTTGGCCACACGGTGGCATCGTATGTTTAGAAAGTTACCTGTGCAGCCTACGCTGAGTGCTTCAGCGCTGCTGAAAGGCTGTTTAGGTTCCCACCTTTACAGAATGCAAAGTAAAAGCTCCTGTATGCAATTATTTTCATCTCTTTCCCATTAACTCTGCATCATATGGACCATGAAGAAAACATTCCAGTCTCGGTAAAGTTCCCTCCCTGGGCTACATGAGTGGGTCCTGGAGAAAGTCTGCTGTGATGGTTCAGTTTTAATTCAGTATCAATGAATTTCCAGTTGATGCTTAAGAAGAAAAACAAGCTTTTGAATTAAATTTACGTTCTTCTTCTTTTCTTTAATTTATTTTTAAAGGCTCATGTTTCTGTGGAGGTATTGTTCCACATGCAATTGGATGATTTCGATTTTTTTTCTTTTAAGGATTATGTTTCATATTGTAGTTCTGTCTCTAGAACACCTTTTCAGTCTGGAAATACAGGACTAGAGATTCTAGACTAACTGACCTCATGCTAACACAGACTGACAGCCAGCTAAGATTATCAGCTTCTCAAACATATGGTGACTTCATGACCTCTCTTCTCTAACTATTGAGCTCAGAACCAGTTGAAATCTGCTGAAGGCTGCCTGGCCTTTCTTAGCTCCAAGCAGCTGCTTTTGCAAGGAAGATGTGTGCTGCTTTTGCCCTATTTCTTTCAGTCTTACCCATTTGTAACAGAGGTGACTCTACAAACTGTGGGTTTATTTGCCCTGCCTGTCACTCTAAATGGAGCTTCCTGCTGCTACTGGATGGCGTTTTGTCACTTGCCTGTGACACTAGGCTGTAAACTGCAAGGTAGATATACTTTTAGATCCAGAAGATACTAACACCCGTAATATCAGATAATGCTCCTACTGTGGGGGAATTTCCAGGTCACAGGCTAACACCCTTTCATAGCCTTTTTTTTTTTTCCCCAAGAGTGTATAAAGTCAAGCTAGAAACCTGATCCATAATGGTAATAGTTTGCCACACTCTTTAAACACAAGACTCTTTTTAGTCATTTCCTCTAGTGTATTTTTAGATGCTCTAGCTGATCTAGTTAGGTTTCTCAAGTCACTTTGTTTCTGCCAGTAAGAAACAGAGAATACACCAAGAAGCCTTTTAAGGGCATTCAAGGATATACGGGTATGTAAAAAAGAGGAAGCAGACACAAGAGAGTTACAGTTGTGGCTGATTTTGTGAACTAGTGATGGATGTGTATTTGTTTGCAGAGTGAAAAAACAAACCCACAAACCCCAAACTATTTTATTAAAAACGCTGTATACTTTTGACTTGCAGAAAATGCAGAAGGTTTGGGTTTTAGTTTGCCAATACTATAAAAAAATCTAAAAGGCCTTAGCTCCAGGTAATTCTAACAATACTGTTTTTCAGTTAAAGGAAATTATTGTAAAGTAACAACCTAGAATGTAAACTGAGTATCTGTGTGTTTATATCAAGCACACCCATTTTATCTAGATTATCTTTAATTTCTTCAAAATTAATTTTTTCCTTTCTTGAGTTAGAACAGAGTGAAATTTTGCTGCTCATCAGTCTTGTATATGTTAAAATCGTTACCCTCTGGTGGCAGTGGTGCAGAGCATGGTTCTGATTCATCTTTAATATGAGACATACCTTCCACCGTGTTCTTCTTAAAGGACAGCTGAGAGTGCAACCCCACTGAGCCAAAGACTACGCAGCGAGATGCAGATGATTTCTGTTCCAAAGAGCTTATAATTAGCTACATTCACACATTCATTGAGCACAAAACCAGCCCTCTCAGACTAAAGATGTCAGAGAATTTTGTGAATCCCAGGGAATGGTGATATAACATCAGTGATACTGTTCAGTGAGGTATTTTGGGGGTATATTCCCCTTTTGGGAACAGGAGATTGCACTATACTTTCAAACACACCATTGGGTTCCAAAACTCTCTTAGCCTAAGTAAGCAGTATTTGAAGTCATGTGGAGGAAACACATTTGATACTTTTAACTCCCTGGTTATTACTCAGCATTTTAGTTACATTGTATTGCAGAACTCTGGCCCTTTCAAAATAGGTCAAATGTGGTCAGAAGGACTTCTGGAAAACAGTGGAGTTAAATTATAAAAGACTCTTGTTCATGTTTTAGTGTCTAGTGAACACAAAAGTCATTATATCTCTTTTTAAGGTAGGTACGTTAGGCTCTGTGTTTCCTGTTTTGATGTAGACTTGAATTTTTCCGAGCCATCCACAGTCACGATAAGTGAATTTTGCAAAAATGTTGATATTTGATGAAACTAGTTCTAGGCTCAGCCCACTGGTCGTCTTGTAGTGTGACCTCAGCACAAAATTCCTTTGACTTTAAAAAGTATAGTCCAAGCCTACACATTGATGTCCTTTTATACATGTATTATTCAGCTCTGCATTTAATTGGCTGCTGTTGAGAGGCATAACCTTGCAGTTACTTACCTGATTTGTCTTCTGTTTTTTTCTGGGATTGCCATATATAGTTAAAAGAGCCTGACTGTGATCAGAACTGCATCCTTAGGTAGTCACAAAGGAAGTGCTCTGTTTTGCAAGTCTTTGCACTTCCCTTTACAAAACCCTCTGCCTGCTAGTAACCAACTCCCTTCTATAAAAGGAGAAAGAAAGGTTGCAGTGAAGAGGTGAATCTGATTGTGGGTAAAGATGATAATATATGTGGTACGTCTTAGAAAATGTACTTACAGGTGGGATAAAAGCCTCCTGTCATAGCTTGTTAACTGAGAGGAAACATGTCACCAAGATGCAGCCTCTTTATCTACAGCAAAGCTGCAAAGCCTGACTTCAGTAAATTAAATTGTGGTATGTCTTGTACGTATATAGATCATACAGATTACTCTGTGCTGTGGGTTAGATCCTGGTGACCAGAACAAATGCATGACCCTCAGTGAGGGGAGAATATGAATCTGAAGTTCTCCTAGGCTGCTTCAGCCTTGTCTCCCTTGACATATTTTAACGTGTTTTGAATGGGGGTTGGATCCAGAGTTCCTTTCCATCGTGTACTATTCAATGAGTCAGAGCTGTTTCATGGGAAGAGCCAGGTGGAATTATTTCATGGCTGGATCAAATAGTCAAAAGGTGGGATACGTTACGTGAAAAAACATTCCAGGGCTTATGTATAGAGCGCTAATGGAGATATGAGATGTCGGCCATGCTGACTTCCGGACTCCACAGAGATAAAATAACAAAAAACAGACTCTGGAGTAAGGAGAAGACATACTTTTGTTGCTTCCACTTTGGGAGAATTTGGAAGAAGACATTACTCTTTTGTTATCCAAAGTTTCTTTATAAAAAATACTACAAATTATCTTTATAAAAAACACATATAGTATAACAATCAAAAACATTGAACTAAGACTTACTTTGTTGTTCTTAGGAGAGATTTACATAAAATCTGATTCCAATGTCTTTTACAAGTTAGCTTGCTTTCAAGTTTTTGAATGTAGGAAGTGCAGGGCAGCTGAAATATGAGAGAATGTTGTCTGGGTCAGATGTTCACAAGATGTGAATGTGTAAGCAGTATAGCTCTATAGAGCTGCTCCCGCTGTGCATACAGTTGTGATTGCTCATGCAACTGAGAAACATGATTGTGCATCAAACTGGAAGAATATCCATCTACTTCAGAGTGAAGATGGGCTCATTTGGCAGAGAGAATTTAGTCAGGGTGCAGTCTGTCCCCTCTGTTCTTCTTTGGGCTTTATGGTAGAAACAGTAAGGCCCTCATGTGCCCAGGTGTCAGGCTCAGGCTGCTCTGAAATGGTACTTATTGAAACTGGGAGAACTCCTGGTTCACCCGGTATAAGACTAGCTGACAAGCTGTCCTAAACTTTGGCATTTCCTGGTTTTGAGATGCTTATGGGATACTTACATTGGCCATTTTAACATTTTTTAATACAGTTTGATATATGGGTGTTATGGTCCTCAAACCAGGACAACAGCACTTAGGAGTTAATTTCACAAAAAGGCCTATGGCCCAGCTTGGACGATGAAATCTTTTACTTTTAGAAACCACCTGCTATACTCTTCATATAAACCAGAGCAAATTTGACAAGGCACATAGTCCTTAACAAGAGAACCTTCTCCATGAAGTATGCAATCTGTGGTGCTTAGAAACTGTACATAACCATTTCTGTTTAATTTCTTTTTAGCCCAGGCCTAGTTTGAATTAAACACACCAGATTACTTACCGCACTACTGAACTCTCTTGTATTGTTTGTGATGGTTTGTAATCTGTGTTTAGTAAAAACTGTAGAGGAGTAGACCAGGTCTGTAACTGAATATAAGGGTCCAGTGGGAGAATTGTGTCTCTCACTGAATATCAACAATCCTTTGTTGTGTTTCTTTTTTTTGTTGTTTATGGTTTGGTTTGTTTTTTGTGTTTGTTTTTTTTTTGTTTGTTTTTGTTTTTTTTGTTTGTTTGTTTGTTTGTTTTTGTTTTTTTTAAAGGCTGGTTTCCATGAAGGAATTTTAAAATTTGTTCAGAGAATTTGTTCTAATAAGGACATTTTTCACAGAGTCTGACAATTCATAACTGTAGCTGTTTCCATATATAGTACTTCAGGATGAAAAGCAGAGGATCCTTTTGGTCTGGATGGAAACAGAAGGTTTCATTTCCTCAGAGCTCAGACTGCATTTCTTCTGTTTCAATTGTAATGTGGGCAACACTACGCATAGTAGCACTGTGGCCCAGATTCTTTGAGCTGGATAGGAACCCAGATAGTCTCCCGGTGTGCTATCACAATTGTGTTCGTGTGGTCAGACTGTTTGGTCTACTGATCCAAAACCCTGGAAGTGTTAACACTAGCACAGACAATAAAGTGGAAATAAAGTGAAAAAAACCCAAACGATTTTTGAGCATTGTATCTGGCAAACAAAAAAAAAGTGTTTGAGGAGGGGATGGGATAATCTCTGTAACATTCCTGAACTCATTTTCACCTTTGTTTACCTCCTCAATGCATACAAATTCTCTCTCTTTAACCAAACAGTGGGAGAAAACCCCTTACAAACATCTTAGATTTGTAGTTACTAGTGAAGGGAGTCTTTTTCAGCAGGACAGCTGTGTTTTTTGGCAGTATACAGTATTTACACCCACCATGTAACAAGAAACCAGTGTTTTGTCATCTGTTGTATGGAGAACTCTTAGGTTTTGAAAAGAAGTGATGGAAACGTGATTAGGGCTTGCGTGATTTTAAAAGCCATTAAGTAAACTAGTAAGTTTCTTGCAATTTTAGGGAATTTGAGCAACTAGCATTGCATTGCTTTGTTACCTGCAGCTTTTCCCATATCATTAACTTCTTCCCTACCACCTGGGCTAGATTTTATGTATTAATTTTCTTCTTGTGCAATGCAGTTGTTTGGGTTTTTTTCACTGTAGTTCCTCATCACCTGCTTCCCTTATTTCTGTCCAGGTTAAGTGCAGTGTGCCTTTCAGAGTCCAAAGTCCTTGGCTTACCTTTCACTGAATAAATAAGTGCCTATGATAGGATGGCTATTGCCCAAAGCAATGCTTGCCAAACCAGTGCAGATCATGGCAGCACCCAGTTGTTGCTGACTACTTGATGCAGGGTTCTCTGCTCCAAGAGTGTCTGGTGAAAGGTGAGACACCAGATTAAGGTATGAGAGATGAAGCAGTCCCTGCCTCATGCCTTTCCCAGAGGTTGCTGCATTTGTGGAGTTACATCCCTGCACATTTCAGCATTGCCAGATTACTCTGATCATTTACAGGTATTTTTCAAAACTTTGGGTTATAAAAGCCTGGCTCTGGAGCAGCTTCCTGTGGGGTCTAGCTGTCCTGCCTACCAGAGCCATAATCTCTGGGAGGAAGGTAGGGCAGTAAATTGCTTCCAAGTGTGTTTACCCCGTGTGTGGGTAGTCCAGTACCTTCACAAAACAAGTGTGACACGTCCATCTCTCACAGGTGCTCTCCAGAGCAGAACATACCAGCTTTCTCTTTATTTTCTGTTTCCAAGTTGTACTTCATTACATGAGAGTGAAACCATTGTTAACAACGGTCTTAAACTGTAAATCCAACTCTTCTCCACATCAGTGAGCTTTCTTGAAGGTCAGACTGGCTTTCTACAGCTTGGGCCCTATGATACATTACAAAAGAAGAGGATAAAATGTGCTTTTGTACTGAGTAAGGTACCAGTGAGATCAAAATCATAACAGAGAGCTGTGATAGCTTTGAAGGGCTGCCATGTAGAGGTGACTCCAAGCACGTGTGTCCCCAGACAGTGCTCAAGCTGCAGTTTAAAGCAGTGATTTACCAACATTAAACAGGATGTATGTCACAGGTCAGAGTCCAAACCAACAAGTTCTGCCAGGCCTTTAGGTTGGGCTCTCTGCTGGCAGCTGACGTGGGGAAGAGAAGATTCAAAGTCGGGGGAAAGAAGGTGAAGCGATACAACACTGTGTGAATGGCTGGGAGTCACTGGGGAATTAAAAATAAGCTCCTGAACTAAAAAGCAGAAAAATTCTGAATGTAAAATGAAAAGAGTTTTTTTGTTTGTTTGTTTGTTAGTTTGTTTGTTTGTTTGTTTGTTTTTTGTTTTTGTTTTTGTTTGTTTGTAAGGCCTGTCTTTGTCTTGCTGTATTTCCTCAGGCAGGTTAGTTGTTCTCTTGTACCATTGGTAGCTCAGGGAACCATGTTGCAAATATGCTGTGGCAGAGATTGTCCCTACAAGTATTAAAAGAGTGGAGAGCATAATGGCCCTGACTTTACTCAAGCGCTGTGGCAATATGCTTTCTAACAGCACAGGAAAAAAAAATAGCGTTGCTGTTACAAGGATCCCTGGAACCACCTTTTATTCTCCTCCTGCAGAGGGAAGCCCCCTCCCTTAGGTCCCTCCTTTCAGATGCAGCGCGCCTGCCGAGCAGTGGTGTTGTGCAGAATAAAACGTGCTGGTTCCAGTGGCTTGAGGTGCACCCGGAACCCCCTCACACGCAAAAGCAGCCACGCAGCTGGCAGGAGCGTCAGGCCACCACCAAAACTGTGTGTTACACTATATCTTATGCCACTCAGGAGCAGCCACCTGTTTCTATAGCTACTACTGCCTTTCTCTCAAACGTGTACTTTTGGTTCCGACAAGATCGTGTTGGGTTATAGAAAAGAATGATGTACTGCTTTATGCTGCAGCATTTCTTGAACTAGTAAATATCTGATCTCCTATAATAAAGACATTTTCCACTTCATGAGTTGTTATAAATGGGTAGGAATTTCCTCATCTCTGATTTATAAATGCATCCAGTTTGGCCTTGAAAATCCTTGTTCTGGTTTCCATGACAACGGGTCTGATTTTTGAGGCTATTTCTTCGCTTTACTTCATCTTGCGTGGGAAAGAGTTGCTGTCCCTTCCTAGTAAAAGTGTGATGGGCAAGCAAAATGATTGCTTTGAAGGAAACCAGAAACTTCAACCATTTTTTTGAAGCACGAGTGAGAAATGCATGAGAAGAATGGTACTGCAAACCTAGCACAGGCTTGAGTCAGATTTTTTTGTATGCAGAAAGTCGAGTGCATATGTAACCCCAGGAAATGCAGTCATAAGCCACTCGATTGTGTACTTAACAAACTGATCCCATAGCCTTGAATAACACTGTTGGCACGTAGGACAATAATCAAACAAAGAGGATCCAGCCAGTGTGTTCATATGGTAACTTTATAGATTATTTAGTACTGAATGCACTAAATTGTTTGAAATAGACTCTCACCAGCTATATTTTTTTCCTTCAGTGGATTCCATTTTCAGTTATAGGCTGCTAGGATGGTCTCTTTCATAAATCATTCACAGGTCAGCCATGTTCCTTCAGTGTGAGGCAGTGCTTTTGAAACTAGGTAGTACAGGCACCATAAATAATCCACAGCTGCTTTCCAAGGATCTCTCTAGTGGTGTGGGTTTTTTTTTGCACTTTTAACATTTCCAGGAAAAACACAGTACTCCATGGTACAAGTGGTTTCTCCTGTTCTAAAATGATAAAGAGGTGGGTTTTGTAAACTGCTCGCAAAAGGGTCTTGGTTCCCTTTTCCTGCAGAGAAGAATCATAATAGATCTACATCTTTGTGGGTAATAAAGACCTTCAAATGTGCAGTCCACTAAAGTTGCAGATGAAATGTTCTGCTTTTTCTTAGCACAGAGTTCTTAATTTATGTGAATAAAAGAAGCTAGGGAACATAATGTCTAAGGTGTCGTTGTATCGTGGCATTGTAATTTCATTTGCATTTGATCTGGGAGCAGCACAGTAAAACATCTAGCTGCTCCTGAAACTAGTACAGGGTTGTTCCAAGTGTTTAATCTGAATGCTGGAGTTTCCAGGCCAAATTTTGGACCAGAAGATCCAAGTATAGTTTAAGTATTCTCCATTAAGACAGAATGTGGGAATATCTCATTTAGGTGTGTTTTATTGAAACTATTTTAACCTGTGCAAAGAGAGATCAAATCTACATTAGAGGCTAATCTTTGATGCAGTAACTAATGCATCTCACAGTAGGATGAGATTGCCAATCACGCATAAACATCACCGAAAGCCAAGCACAGTTAAGAGGGAATCAATATCAGACACAACACAAAAGTGATTTAGTGAACGCTAAAGTGATTTAGTGATTGCCTTAAATAACCATGCACAGGTTTTCTCTTTTGTCGTGACTAAAACATGATGAACAGCCTGCTGTAACAGCAACTCCCTTGGTGAGAATGAAGTCATAGCAGTGCCATTTCTAGCTGCACAGGCAACTTTGAGAAACAATATAAATGCGCTTGTTTTCCATGCCCTACTGTTAAATGTAGGGGATTGAAAAAATGAGTCATTTGCTGGAAAACGTACTGATCCTGTGGCAGCAGGATGAGTCTTAAAGCTCCTGCATCCTGTAAAGGCTAATTGTAAGAGTGGCAGTGATAAATTTTTGCTTTGACTAAAGCAAGAAAGTAGACACAATTGAAAACAGTGAAACCTACGCCATTGCATGTGGCACTTCTAACTTTTCAGATATCCATTTTTCCTTCTCTCTTTTTATTGCTTTTATTGGAAAAACATGACTTTTACATGTTTGGGTTTGTCTTAAGTTTTCATGCACTATTGCACCCCACACAAGTATTGTGTTGAATTTCTAAATGTTGTTTGTGGCACCATCTGAAAGTTTCTCCAAACAGTTAACTGATTCCTGCTTTTCATGTAGCTCAGGGCAAGTTTAGAGAAAATAAATGTAACATGAGTTAGTCATCCTTAAATAATCTTAAAGCAGGGAGCCCTACATTAACAGCAAGCTGATAATAAGCTCTGCAGCGCTATCTCCAGTACAGCATTTCTCATGACTTGGAATAAATGCATGAGCTGTCATTTATTTGTTTGTTTTGTTTTTCTCTGCTGGAGAATTTACTGTCTGGTTGCTGAA
This sequence comes from Pedionomus torquatus, assembly GCA_013398155.1. Taxonomy (NCBI): domain Eukaryota; kingdom Metazoa; phylum Chordata; class Aves; order Charadriiformes; family Pedionomidae; genus Pedionomus; species Pedionomus torquatus. The sequence goes on along the minus strand of VZRU01009153.1, from coordinate 86,698 downwards.
GTATCAATTATTTTTGTAAAATTGAATAATACTGTTTTAGGATCATGCACGTAGAAGCTAACATAATTTGAGACATGAGAAAAATTAGTAAGATACCAACTCTGTTAAGACATCTGTGGTAGGGACCTTTTTGTGTGCTAGAGGATAATTCCTGTCTTAGAAGAACAGCAAAAAATGAGGTTAAAAAGAGCCAGAAGACTTGATCTAACCCTGTAATTTTTTATTTTTGCAGGCTTCTGCTGCCAGACCATCTGCAGTTGTTGTCAGTCGGCCACTGATGTGACCTCTGAGAGATAGAAACCCATTCTGTTCCCTAGTTGGTCATTCAAGTCTTTTTATTCTAGCATTTAAATTGGATTTTATTTAATTTTATTTAAATCCATTATATCAACACTTAATGAACAGAAGCCCTCCCACTCTGCTCTGTGGCATCCCATTGTATACCAGCATTTTATTCTTTTTAGTGTCCTATACATATTCATTTCCCTTAATCTTTCATGCTAATATATGTTCCCTTTTCCCTTTCTTTTTCTCGATTATTATTAAATGCCTGGATGAAACTTAAATGTCAGAAAAGCCCTGAGAAATGTCACATGCTGGAGGAGAGCACAATAATTTCTGTTTTAAAAAGCCCTGAGTGTGGTAATATCTGCTTTTTGGGCTGTGGGGCTGTTCTGGCCATTCCTCAGAAAAAATAGATCTCTTAAGAGAAATAGATTTATGTTGCTGATGGTGTTTTGATTTTGAACTTTGAGACTGAAATTGGAGGTTCAGAAATGAATCCTGTCTTCTCTCTGGTTCATCTCTGCCCTGACATGATAATGGGTCACTTGGAACAATCAGCTGGTTTCATTAATTATTAATGCTAACACATGGCAAAAGCAATTTGAGATTCACTGCATGTGTGTGGGTCTGTTGAAGAAAATGTAAAGGGGGCAATTATCAATCTGAAAAGAAATGAGAGTGGCAAGTGGCAAAGAGGAGGAGGAATTAGCAGAAGGCTTAGGTATGGCTGAAAGAATAAAAAAATATTTTACAGTCAGATGCATATGTTAGTGAGAACTCCTAAAGCAAGCCATGTCGTTCACATGAGTATTAGGTTACTTGGCTGAGCTGTGGTCTGTGCAAATATGCATTTTACAAGCCTTTAGAAGAATTTTAATACTTGCTGAGTGTACAGAAAAAGCAGAAAGATGTTCACTTTTAGGGAACTGTATACCTAGAGAACCAAGAATATAAATCTCATCCATGCATTTTAGTAACTTTCTTGTCTATCTATGCTGAGGGGAGAAAACAGAAGTCTTGAGACCATGGACTAAGAGCTGCTATACAATACGAGTGCTATTTGAAGGTGACTTTTTATCTTCACTATTTATTTATTTATTTATTTTTATTCCACTAATGAACAATGAAACTGTATTAATTTGCCCCAAAGGGTGATACAATGGGAGGGGTTATCCCTATGGTCTCTCCCTCTTTTTGCTGCATAGACTCCCTGCATCATAACAGGAGCCCATATTCTGGTAGTTTCAAAATGACTGAAAAAATCAAGAGCAGAAGGAGTTCTCCATGCATTTCTTTGTTGTTTTTTTTTTTGTCTCTCTAAAGAAAAAGACTACATTGGCAAGCTTTGTGCACAACAATAACATCTTATTTTAATATCTTAAAGACCCCTACTCCAGTTTGTGATGTGTTGCCAAGCTCTGCTGTCCTCCTCTATATGTTGTCTGGATTCAGCTTCCAGGAGAGCTTTCCCTCCTGACAGCCGGAGGCCCCAGTGACACCAGAACCATCTGTGACACGGCCTCAGATACATCAGCCTAGTTTTATTCTGCCTTTCCTGACCACAGTGGCACTGGAAGGTAAGGCTAGAAAGGTTAACAGCTCCCCCCACCCCCAAATTGCTAAGGAAGGACAGGGGAGAATAAAACATGCACCGGCTTTCTTTTGCTTAGGCTGCTGCAGCTCATGCAATGCCACAGATTAATGACACTCCAGGCTGTCTGATGAAGTTTTTCCCACAGAGCAAAATATTAACTAAGTGAATTGATTGCATTTTCATTTCTTGAGGGAGCGTTCAGCCCACACATCCTATTGTGTGTCTGATCACAAAGACATGCCTGCTGTAGCAATATTGTGTTATCTCACAGTTGCTGTGTGCTACATCTTGAGCTGTTACCTCTGATGTAAAAGGAAATGGAAATTCTTGCTCAGAAGACCTATCTGACAAAGAAATAAATTATTGTAAATTTGATGACCCAAACTTAAGAAATTACAGTAGCTGCTGCTGAAAAATACTGTGATAAATCCCTGTCCATCTGGACCGTTTCCGTAATCCACTACAGATTGCCAATTAATTGCACACTTAGTTCTATGTAATAAGGACAGATAATAGTCTGTATTAGTGTAAATCCCCCAGAGGCAGGGGAAATACATCACAATATTCTTAAATAGCATATTCTTATTAAAGGAATGCCTATAAGCTTCTGTCTGGTACTAGAAACCTATTGTGCCAGGAACAGTACATGTAATGAAAGGCCAGATTTACAGTACATAGCCCTATTTAGTGAAGCACTTAATTGCTTATTTCAAGTACCAGTTTAAATAACATGATCTCATCTATTTTCTAATTGAATGTGGGAAAATATAGTGTGACTGGTTGGGACACAAGAATTTTAAGTCCTCTTCTAAAGCAGGAGAAACTGTAAATACTCTGTTTTATGCTCTTAAGATTAAAATGAGACTTGTATTACAGAAAGACATCTTTAAAGAATGGTGTTTGAACTATTTAGGATTTTACATACATAAATAAATCATATATGTTTTGCTATTATATGGAGAAATTTTTGTGGCCAGTTAGGATTTAAACTAAAATTTCTATTCATTAAACCAGCTACCTAATGGGAAGATGTCATTTTTAGAAATACATATATTTCATTTTATTGGGATTAATTAGATTTTTTTGTGCTCTACTGACCATAATGTCATTGATGACCTTTTCTTGCTTACATTAGTTTTAATATTTTACTGCAGTGTTTCTGGGAGGCAACTCAGTAAACAGTAACTGTTGTCCAGAGCATATAAAAGGGAAAAACCTGTATGTTTTGAAATCAAGTCATGTTGCCACAACATTGTTAGAGTTGGGGAACAAAATGCCTCTTCGTATTTTATTTTCATTTATTGCTACGGTTAGTTGTTTCTGCATATCTGTGACAACCATGACAGTAGTGTCATTTTTTTTTGGTTTAAAATTTTCTGAACATTTTCTGTTTGTCTTGTATAACCGACAACATTCTAGTACATGAAGTTATAATACTCGGTATAACTCTGTACATCCATGTGAAAATCAGTACTGTAGTACCTGAGACGGCTGCACTGGTGCAGAAAGTTCATTTTAACTTGAATTGCTCTCAGAAAAGTTTTGGATTAATTCAGAATGCCTTGGAGGGCTCCCACTGAAATGCCTCTGCCTGTAGCTATAACCAGTCCTGAAAACTTTCTGATTTTTTACTTTCCTAACATGTTGCTCCTGTGTGTGAGAAGTTTCTCAGCAAGGAGAAAGCTGACCACTTAATTTGCCGCTATCAAGAAGAACCAGTTTTCTTTGTTGTTTCCTTCTTGCTCTTGAGGTTGCCACATGAGTAATGAGGCAAAAATTCTGTCAGGAGCTACTATGTGTAAGAAAAGCCAGATTGAGCCTGGACCTCTCTGGCTTCTCATGTATTATACATGTGAAACTCATGATAATTTCATAGGATTTCGCTCTCTAAAAATGGTATCTTCATGACCTAGGGCCTCGAGGTCTCCCTAGTAGTAGGAACCACATAAATTAAGCATTCAGCTCCACCTTCACTTTTGTGCTATAGACCCAGTTTATCTTAATTCCCAGGAGTGCCAAGCATGCATTTCCCAGTTACAAAAAGGGATGCTTTATTTATTACTCCTGGAAGTACAAAGCGCTTGTGTCCATTGGGAGAGTCATCTTGCATTTAGCCTCCCATAAGCCCATGTATAAGAGATGTTATTATTTTAGAACAATTTAGGTTTTCTATGTTTATAGGGAGAAATTGCTTCAATGGATAACAACCAGATGGGTGGGGTTTCCCCTCACTGAAATAGATGTTGTTTTTTTTTTTTCTTTTTCTTTGTTTTTTTTTTTTTTTTTTTCTGCAGTCAAAGGGTTTTTTTTTAATCAAACTAGAGAATCTGATTCCTCTAATCCAGTCAAAGATGTTACTAACCAAATTGGAAACTGCCACTGTCTCTTTTTGGTCCTGATGAGACTCTCCTTTTAGCTAAAATCCACCAGTCTGGGAAGCGTCTGCATTGCTTGTAGGCACTTGCCTGCCTTGATAGTAGGTTGCAGAAATGCTGATTAGAGTCATTTGATCTGGATTGGCATTAAAGCAGCTCGAGGAACTCCCTCCCACAGTGCAAGATAAAACTTATTGGTTCCTTACATGTGACAGGTTTCTTAGACCTTCATCTACAAGGGACAGGTTTCCTGAATCTAAAATCTGAATCTTACAACACATTTCCATCTATGTTTCTTCCTCTGTGATAGAAATAACTTTCTCCTAGCTAGTCTTTTCTTTTTTTTTTTTTTTTTTTTTTTTTTTTTTATGTACTAACAGAAAAGGTACCTTACTTCTGACGGTAAGAATGGATTTTCCTTGAGCTTTAAGACATCTCACTAAGTATGGCAAATTACCAGAACCTTTCTTATGTCCAGGTGCAAAGCATTTTAACATCTGATCATCATGTTATAAGAACACCCAATAAATAACAAATGAAGGCCTACTGGCAGAAAAGATAAAAAACATGCTATCCAGTTAGCAAATGTATGTGAGTGTGTCTGTAAAATAAATATACATGTTACAAGCACACATGTGCATGCCATTATAGCTGTGTATATTTATACATTGGATAGATACAGCTTTCTTTTTTCTTTGATGTGTTGATGGATTAATTTCAGAGCTGATAGACCAAGTCCTCAACTGTATGAATGATCTGAGTTGTGTTGAAGTCCTGGTCATTTATACCACCCATATAGTTATGGGCCCGTGTTCTCCCAACTATATAACTGGCTGTTAGTTTTTCTCATATACATTTGCTGAATTGTGTTGTTCTGAAGTAGCTTTTCTGTTTTGCTATCACTGCTGACTGATAACAAGAACCGACAAATCTTTGTAGGGGGTTGTGTGTGTCGATCTGCTATACATTTAACAACCAGCATTCTTTCTCTCCCACCTCCACAAAAACACTTTTGTAAATCTAAATCAAAGCCCATTCAGGACATTTCATTTTAAGTGGTTTCATCTTACTGTAATTACCAAGTCATGTGAGGAGTAGCTAAACAATTGTCTGCACAACAATGGAGATGAAATAAAGATAGCCTCTAATTAATTCCATCTAGGTTATAATTAATTTTGACTGAGTTGCTCAGGACAATATCCTTAAGTCTCACAGACTTCTATAAAGAGGCCTGATCGCCAGCTGCTGCTCTTTGATTTTTAAACCAGATGGGGCTATTTCCAGCTATTGCTTAAAAGGAAGTGATGAGGATGAGGGTAGGGAGTAATTGATTGGCTTTGAATAGGCCTTGGGGTAAGACTGCTAGGAGGAAGCTCTGCTGGCAAGCTAGTCTGTGACAATGTTTTTCAAAGTTTTTTAGAGCTGTTTTGTTGTAATTTATCTTTGAATTTATGAGAATCCCTTTTTTGCTTTGTTAGAAAAAAGTGAAAATCTGTGATACAGTATCAGTAAATATTTTACTATATGCTGTGTGTTAGATTTGCTTTGGGTCATAGTGGTATTAAAGGCAGTGATGAAGGATGTAAAAAGTGAGTGTTTCTAGTCTTTGTCATCTTTTAGAAATAAAAGATGAAAAATATCTGTTGAATTGTTATCCTAGTTCTGTCTGTCAATGCAGAATTGTTTTTTACTTCATTATACAGGAAGCTTTGGTGAATAATTCACTGAAACTAATTCATCTGAGAAATTCTGCTATTTCCTTTGTTTGCTGACAAATTGTAGAATTCTCAGATGGATTTGTTGTTAGAAATTATTCATAAATTCCTGAAGTAAACAAGTCCTAGGTTACTAGTAGGCTGTGCTTATTGGGAGAATTGGGTGTATAAACCAACAGTGCGGCAATTTCTCAAGTATCCTAGTACTTAGGTGTTTTGATTAGAGAGATTCTGGAACTAGCTAATGCCTGGTATGTTTTTAGTTACGCATTTAAATGCAAAAAGTGGAAATCAAGGTTGGAAACAAGCTTTCTCTTCTCTATCTCTAGTAAAATGTGTAAAAAGAGAGCAGAAATGAGACAACATTGGAGATTAAGTTTCCAAAGCTGAGAACAAGTACATGCAGCTTTTAGAGGGGAGTCAAAATACTTTGTGAAATACATTAGGGCTAAATAGAAAGGCTAATGGTTTAAATGTTAAATAATAGTGTATTAAATATTTATTTTTAGGAACTTCTTATTCAGTCTACATTTTCCTATGCTAAATTTCCTGCTGCCTCTTCTTTGCTGTAGCATATGCACTATTCTACTAATTTTTAAAGGCCCCATGTGTCTAGGGCATTTTATACTATGCCATGTGCTTTTGAATGGTAAAATGCCCCCTGAAAGCCATGTTTAAAAGCTTATATGCTTTGAAAGAAGTGAAGACTGGAAGTGGGGTTTTGCCCTTCAGTTGGAAAGAGTTGCCCTCTTTAGAAAAGCTGTGCTTTCTTTGCTCACAATTCTAGATCCTGTAAAACACTGCATGGGAAGCTTCCCTGCTCTTTAGCGAATTCCAGCCTACCTGGACACTAGGGGTAAATTGTCTTTTAAGACACCAATATGCTGAAACAGTAGAGTTGTAGTTTTCAGCCTAATGCCTGTCCCCACTGTGGATGAGTAATTCAGCTCTTTGTTTAAACGGAGAGATTTTTAAGTCACTCACACATTTGTTCCTTTTCTTCAAAGGATTGTTCTGTGCTGGCAGAATCTCCCATGCAAAGTTCTAGAGAAAATTCAAGGAAAACCTACAGTTTTGACAGCATTGCATTGATTACTCCTGGCCTATTCAGGTATGTTGTTAAATTAGCTGTGATTCTTTATCCGCTCTTAGACTGCGTGACGATTGCTTTCTGTGCGCTAACAAATTAGCAGACTTGGCCTGTGACTCATTGCTGAATAGGCACAGGAGACCTGTCCTTTTCCAGGATTTCTAAGATATTTCCTCATTAAACTCATTAGGAGAAAGATGAAGAATTAAAAAAATGTGGAACTCTCTCTTGATCTCCCTACCTGACAGTTTTCAGAGCTAACACACATCTTATGCATCAGACTGGGATGCAAAAAATCTTAGTGAAGGGGCTTAGTTAAGGTATATATGTAAGAGTGTTGTAAACATTGCCATGTTGAGAAAGAATGGCTATGTGAACTCATTTTTGTTCAAAGCATTCAGTAGCACTCTCAGGTAGGGGCATCTCAAGCTGAATTCTTTTGAGGTTCAGGGAACAAAAAGCTTACCACAACTACCTATTATCAGTATTAATACCTAATTCTGCCTAAGGCACAGTAATGTGACCTTTTTTTTTTTTATTTTTTTTTATGATTTTGTGACTTGAATGACTTTATTCATTGTTAATGCTGGATTACTGTGTTCTTGCTCTACTGGTTTCTTCTTCCCTTTTCACTTGTTCCTGCCTTTGTCCTGCCCTCAGTTTTGTCAAAGGAATTTGTTATACAGCAAAGTGGATCAGGGAACTGATCCAGCTTAAAAATCACCTGATTTTAAAGCCAGATCAGTCTCTTGACAGGTTCACATTGTGGCTTCTTGGGCATCTACGGGGAAGAAATGGGTAGTATTACCATGACCTGTTGACATGATGTCTTTAGCCGCATAAATCCAGTCTGAGGAACATGTTCGTGATGTTGGCTAGGCTTTATGTACGGAACAGGGGAAAAAATGCTGCACCTCTTCTGAAAGCAGTCTGATCACTCACAAAAAGGAAGCACAACCCTGAGATTAGCCAAAGAATGGTGGTTTGGAAGGAAGGTGCAGCTTCATCTGGAGAAGCAATGTTTGTTTTGTGAAGAGAGTACATGTAAAATCTGTCCACCCACCTTATTTTCATCTAGTTTCCTGCTCTTTTAGGCTGTGACCCTATTTGGAACAAGGCCAAGTGCATGTGATGCTGGGAGTGGGGTCTGGGAGCATCTCTTCTCAGAAGTGGGTTGTGTGAATTTATTGTGGGTTGACTTTAAGTTTGGTAAGGGAGTGTTAGTTGGGATTGTTGCGGAGTCTTGGAGCCCGTGGTTATGGATGTCACCTGGGTTTTCCTTGGTACTGCTGACACAGACTTGCTCCCTCAAATTAATCAGTATCTTGAAAGGTCATAAAGCCTTCTCAAATTCCTGGGTTTGGGGCTGTGATCCCCCTCTGCAGCTCTTAAAAAGAACTTGATGCAGAAACTGGTCTTATTGTCCAGTAAGAGTTCCTCTGTCTCATTCTTTTGTCTCTATACAGTCTCTGCTCATTGTTTCCTGCACACCTCTATTTTTTTTTTAAGATCTTACCTGTTAATGTGAAATTCTAATGTATGGAACAAACAGTATCCAGAATTTTCCAGTTACTTTTGTTTCCAGCTTCTTGTCTTGTTTTTAGACTTTATTCGTGGCCAGTAGTGGTGTGTGGCTGCCTCAAGCTGTAGAACCTAGAATTAAGTGGGTGTGGGGAGGGATTTAATGATCTTCTCAGCTTTTAAGATGGACCTGCTCACAGAAGGTCCTGATCCACATGGGGGTATGGCTTGCTCTAGGATGTTTATGAGTCCATCAGCTGGTTACCTGTCCTGCTTCTACCTTGGGAATTCCCACAGAAACTCTGATTATAGTCAAAAAGGTTCTTAGGGGACTAGTAATAACTAATAAGAATGCTTTAGTCTCTAGTCCTGCAAAGATCAACTTTCAGGTCTCAGGCCGTAACTCTCCATGGTGATTTAATGTGGATAATTGCAAGAGATAAGTTCTCTGATTTTTTTCTTTTGGTGGGTCATTTTCTCCTCACCCCCCCCCCTTTCTTTTTTTTGGCAGAGCTTTAATAAATTTAGCAAGACAATCAGCTTGCTTTTCTTAGTTACTTTTTCAGTCCCTTCTGAGTAATCTACAGACCTCTGGTGCTTCATGTGCTACAGTTTAAAAATGCACCATGCCATCTCATATCCTATGCTCTGAATTCACTGACTTTCCTTTGAGCTATAACTCAGAAATTATTACACCAGAAATAAGCACAGAAAAAAGTGTGTGTCTCTAAAAATACTTTGTGAGAGAGTTTCAAAATTACAAGCTGTGGAAATGGCCTGATCGCAAATGATTCTTCTGTACTCAAGATCTTAACCAACTTGTAAGTTTGCTCTCTTGCTGATGTACTGCTGAGATATGCAGAATGGATTTTTGTCTCTTCCTTGTGAATAACTTTTTGCATGGCTTCCAGTTAGTCTTGAAAAGGAACTTAGTCTGATCTTGAGAGATGTAGAAAGGAAAGCTAGATTAGGCACACCCTGTTTCCACGCAGCTTCATATTCCTGCTTACTCTGCTCTTTGCCATAACTGTCTCAGTGTTAGTTGCTTCTTGGACACATAAATGAAACCATCCTGCTATCATTTTTCATTTGGTTTCTTGAAACCAAAGGCTTTTATATGGCGCCTCAGTTGTCCCTCCTTTGTCCACTTGAAACAGATTTTGTGAATGTAAGAAGCTTACTTAACCCAGGGTTTAAAGCTATTTTTATCCAGCACGAAATATGCATGGAGAGAAGGCATTCAGAGATAGAGGATAGGACTGTTTGTTTTTTCTCAAGGTCATCTCTATGCTAGGGAGAGGTGAAATTATTTTCCAGAAAACTTTGGTAATATTCAGATATTCTGCACACTCACACTGTTCGGGTCAGCTCTTTGAGGAACAAAGCAGCAGATTCATTTGCAAAAGCTCACTGGTGTAGTTAATTCAAATTAACTGAAACTCCATTCCTTTGGATGGCACTAATTTCTACTGAGGTTCTGGATTCTTATCTCTGGGATATGAGCACATATACATAGGAATTTTTCCTTCCCAGACTATTGCTCCTGCACAGTTTGTAATAATAAGAGCCCTCCTGTGTTCACCTCTGATTAGCATCCCAGACTACCATTATTGTAATAATATGTCAAAGTGTAGAATCTTCTTAAAGCACAGATCTATAGTACAGCTTGGAGGTTAACAGACCCCTTTATGCTTCAGTTCCCCAATATTGGAAGTGTTTATGTAGGTGTCAACTTGTGTGTGCTTTGCAGAATTAAAAATACTGGGGCAAAGATGACTGACAGAATTTTGCAGGCTTTGTCATGTCACTATTGTACTACAGTCTCACTCCACCTTAAATGGGGAAGCATGTCTGTTGCCACTGTGAGCTTTTAATCACTCCAATTACAGTGCTTTTCCCATCCTGACAGCTGGCACGCACTAGAGTCCCTTGTTAAGGCTTGCATGAGAGGTGGATTATTATTAATTTTTTTTTTTTTTTTTCCTTTTAGTCAAGTAAATGACCACAGCACCAAGCACAGTCCCAACAACACCCAGCAATTTGCTCAGCTGGAGAGTTAGCTGATTTCACACAGCAGATGTCTAATGCAGGACCCACTATAATGTGCAGAAAAACTGCCCTTCCAGACTATGCGGCAGCGCAAAGCATACTGAAACTAGGGAATTATTAAAAAGCCACTATACCAGAGTTAATATTAAACAAGAGCTCAGTTAAAAAAAAGAAAAAGAAAAAAAAAAGCTGTACTTGTAGCTGGGAGCTTAGCAACATGGACTATTTGGCTTTTGAGTCAAAAGTGGGTAAACTCTATAGTAATAGGATAAAAATGCATGTGAGGCTGTAGGAGAAAACATGTTCTGTAATCCACACAGAGGATTGCCGTTGTATGAAGTGTTAGGAGATGTTACAGTATTCAGCCTCCTTTTTTTGCAGCTTCTTCTGAAGGGCCACACTGTGTAGACTTCTCAAGCAAGATTACTGTGAAGCTTTTGGCTATTGGAAGTAAAATTTTCCCCCTTCCTAGTGTCATGACAAGTTCTGGCATTTTCACTGAGAACGTTACTTCTGAAGTACTTGAGAAGTAACAGAGATAAAATCAATCCCTGTTGCACTGAGAGACTGAGAGTTTTCACAGCAATTGTAATTTGCTTCTTCAGTATCCACATCCCAAAAGTAGATCCTGTTGCTCTTACACAAATTCAGTACTGAAGCCTGAAGAAGGGCTGTGGATTTCACCCTTCCTAAGGCCTGTCATCACTTGTGATGGGTCAAAGATTCAGTAATTAGCCAAAGGCCAGAGAGGAACCTTGGCAAGTGTGGAGTTTGTGGGTTTTTTGGTGTTTTTTTTGTGTTGGTTTTTTTGTTTTTTCTTTTTGTCATAGCAGCAATGCTACAGCTTCAGGAGGGTGACTCTGGATGTGTGCAGACACCAAAGAGGGCACAAACACTGCCCACTTGTATGTTGTTTCAGATGTACCTTTATTCAGAAAGGCTCAGGATTGCTATGGCAACCCCAATCACTAACTGTAAAGGATTCATGTTAAAACCCATAAAGGCTAACACTTTAAGGGCTTTTCTCTCTTCCTCTCCCTCTTTCTTATTTTCTTAATCACAGAAATCACTTCTGAGCAGATGGGCCTATAGCAGCTTTATCATGGACCCTTTGTGTACTGGGATCCCTTTGTTCCCTGGCTTCTTGAGGCTGAGCAAATGCAGCTGCTCATGGAGTTAGTGGGAATATCAGGTGTTTGTTTACAGATATTCAGATCAGCAGGATTCTTGCAAGGAAATTACCCAGTCTTGTGGCTTATTTCAGTTCCAAAATGTCTTGGTAGGGTGAAGTTTAGAACTGCTGGTCTTGCAGTTTGGGAAGAGTCTCCCTTGTTATAGCCGGAAAAGCTTTGGTACGTTTTCTGTGTGCCAAAATTTTCAGGCCCTGGGAGATGAGCTTTGTTAAGTATTGTAAGAGTGGTGTAAGAGATTATTGGTTCATCTGTTCCTTGCACCTTGCTCTGAAAGGATACTAACTTGACTGCAGAAGCAACTACTCAATAGCTGTGTGTGCACCTCTAACCACAGTGTATACGAGTCCTGTGAGCTTCCACAGATGGGAATTTATTTTGCTGCTACTTGGACTGTGATAGTTTTGTCTCTTCAGCTGCTTGCCTGGTCCCATCTTGGATCTCTGTTTACAGTGGCATAATCACACCTTTAATTTTTTCAATCCTTATCCTACTTATGCAAATAACATGTTTACACAACGCTCTGTCCCTGAGATGCGCTTTGTGATGAACAGGAGGTTTGGGGAATTCCTTTGCTTGCCCACAATGTAGCAGAATAGCCTGGGGGGGAAGTCATCAAGTTCTGTTCTCTATATGCTGAATGCAGCTCAGAACCATCTTCCTTTCCCAAACTGAAATGTGAAAAGCGATTCTCTGACCTTTATGTCCTTGCCCCTGGTGGACAGAAGGAATTTCTCCACAGCTAATATTTTCTCTGCTTCTGAGAAAAACTTCTCCTTTATTTGATTTGAGTAACATTGGATGTTGTCAATGGCTCTGTGATGACACAGTCACCCTTCTGTTACCTGCTTAGAATTTACCACAACATTATTGGGTGACAGAATCTGGAGGACCTTTACAGATAAAAACCTGAATTTACCTAATTTATCTCCACATTTTCTGACCATTTGCTGAAAAAACTCCCTCTAAATCCAACCGGGATTTTACACACATGGGTGTGGTGTGCTCAACTTATAGAACAACACATTTGCACTTGCATCCTTTGATGAAAAGAGGAACCAGATGCAGGGAGATGTGTGTTCCTGGATCATAGTAGCTGAAACAGGAAATAGGAAGAATTCAGCCAAAAAGACTTTTTCAATTCTCTAAAGAACATGCATTGGTGAACTTCCAGACATATCTGGCTTTGATTGTCTCTTACTTGACACAATGAAAAAGAGGATTTAGATTTCTATTTTTTTTTTTTCCTTTTGAACAGAAGTAGTAGATCAGCATGGCCAAAACTGATTAGGAACGATCTGAGGAATTGCTGAATACTCCCAAGAAAGTAAAGGTGATGTCAAGGGTTATAGTGTTATTGTCTGACCTTTAAAGAACAGAATGTACAGTATTTAATCACACAATCTTACGCGATTGTGTTTTATTAATATATTTGTTAAATAGCAAGGTTGGTTCAGTAGTGCCCTTGGTGCCTCCTTTTTGTTTGGTACCAGGTCTGAGCAGCTGTAGTCTCTCAAGTGTTGTTTCTGACGAGGAATAAATTGCTGTGTATACGAACTGACTGGTGTAGCCTGAAGACTCTCCCACAGAAATAATTCATGAGTGAATACCCCCTGTGTATCTCAGGCATACAACACAACAAATGTTTGCAAGGGTGTAGCAGTTTAGCAGTAATTATAGTATCAATCCTATTACTTCTGAATGAAAATGCATGAGAAAACTGGAAGTACAAACCCCAAAGTGTTTCCTGGGCATAAAGCCAAAGCATGTACTTCATATTTGGGGGACTTTTTTTACATACTAACATGTTAAAAATGTACATGTTCTCAAAGAAAGCAGGGGTTTTGCAGAAATAGTCCTTTGTAGCAGCAAAATACTTTGTCATTGAATTTTGACCTGCTTTCCCAAAGGGTTCTTCAGAGGCATAATGTTCAAAACTCAGGTGCATATGCAAATCAGGGGCAGAAGTCTTAATTTGCACATGAGTTTGTCATGACTATAAGAACGGAATTAAACTGAATTGGTGTTAGGGGATTAATAATACTCTGGGTCTGAACAGAAGTGTGAGGGGGTGGGAGGTGGTTCTAATTTCATTATTCCTGCCAATGTCAACCCTGGCATATGTATAATTAGCCTACTTGACTAGCATCACAGAATGATAATATGAATGGGGGTGCTATTCTAGTCTGCCAGCCTCTAGGCTGAAGAGTTGGAAGGAGCAGAAAAAGGCTGATGGGTGGGCAGTGAAGCCTTGCAGATATAACAATTGGTAATGAACTTTGCGAGCTAGAGGCTTAGCGTGACTTCCTTTTTCCCTATTTATGGCAAAGCTCCAGTCATAGCCTCCTTCTTGCACTGAAACTGTGGTCTCTCTCCAGGACATAAGGCAGCTTGTACAGTCCTGCTCTCATTGCACGTGTTAAAAGGCTTGGAGAAATGACTGCTCTGCTTCTTGACGAGCTGAGGAGTCATAGATACGTGTTCCCAGGGCCCTTGTGTTAAGTACAACAGCCCTCCAGAACAAATAACTGCAACAGTTCTTGCTGATTAACACAATTCCACAGACAAAGAAGGAGCATTGGCTGCCTTTTTTTTTTTTTTTCCCCTGTCTGCAAGCAAGTAACCATGGCGATCCATCCCTTCCCCAGAAAGTGGAAGTAGGAATAAGTAGCTGTAGAATCCTACAGGGCAGATGTCCGATAACAAATCCATTCAGTTTATCTCTCCCTCATGGAAAATAAAGGAATATAAGAACTCATTATTACCAGTGCTCCAAGCAGGAGCTTAGCAGCTAGCAGTTGCAACAGCTCAGATTATTAGCGTATTTATAATAAAGTCTTTTAAGTCTGCCACATGGAAGGATTTGTGAGTCAGCAAATATAACAAATAGGTCTGCAAGGGACAGGCCAGCACAGAAAGGAGAACTGTCAGGAATTATTCAACCCTGGACACGTCCAAGTCTGCCTTTGTTTCCGGTAACCATAACTATTGTTATGGGAATGAGAGGTTTGTTATTATTAATTTCTTTGAAAGCAAAGTGCACAGAAGGTGAAGAGGAGTGTTGGTTTGTGACACATTATAACAAAGCAGGTCAGCTTGCCCGAGTTGGCATGGACACAAAGATGAACTGTGCACAAGGATGTTCTAACAAATCACCCCTTGTGCAAAGACTGCTACCCAGTTTACCCTATAAGCCTACATTTTGAAATATATCGTGCTTCCCAAATGCATATTGTAGTAGGTTTGGGGGAACTGATTGACTTTCTAATAGGTTTAGAGCTGGAGATACTGATTTAGGGCTCATAGGAAGGAGAGCCTTTAATCCTGTTCAATCTGGAGGTCCCTTGCAGGGTTGAAACCGCATCGAGCCCCAAAACATAATGCCAAAAAGAGCAATGTCTAGCTGTCAGTTGTTTAGCACTTAGTACATTTTTAATTTATGTAATGCACAAGACCTCAATGATATGTGATTATTTTTTATTTCTCGTTGTTGCCTTTGAATTTAGAGAAAAACAAATTCCATTTACTGATGTGAATAGCCAGAATAGCCACAGCACAAAGGGGAGACCTTAACAAAGTGAGTGCAAAACTCATACCAAAAGTTGATTGAAAAGAGATGCTTAATTCACATTGGTATCTTTAAAAGCTTTTGCTAAACACAGATCCTAATCACTTGTGCTCACTGATGGTCCCATTCTGCTTTTTTTAGCAGTAGTAATCCAGGTAACCTGGACAAACTCCAACTTGGGTAATTATGTTCTCCTGACCTAAATTCTTCTTGGTGTTTCAAATGGATACTATTCTTGGTCTGATATCTTAAATGAGCAGTGGCTGTTATGTGCACTCTTAAAGGCTTTCTGTGTTTCATCTGAGTTAGCTACGTGTCACTGGATATACAGCATGTCTTGGGTACACTATGGTATGCTTATAAAATTAAAAATCCCCTTGTAGGAATAAAGTGGAAGAAGAATTAGTAAATTTCTCTTATGTTTTACAGCAGCCACTTAAAAATATTTTTGCTGATATATACTGGATATGTGTTAGATTGAATCAGATATTTTATCGTACATACATGCTAAAATGAGGTTATTGTAGACACTTTAATAGGCAGTCCTAGAGCTTCAGGTCTTCTTGGCATTTATCACTGACTTCAGAGAATGAATGCTTGTAATTCTGCCAAACACTCAGTAATGAGAAGTTCAGCTGAACATTTCCAGCTGGTTCTTCTTGGTTTCAGCTGGTCAGTCAGTACCTGAAACACACCAGTGATTCCTAGATTCCAGGAAGTCTCAGCACAAACCAACACGCAGAGAATGGACTGAAATGTATATACAGATAAACCCTGGTGTGGTTTTTTTTTGGGTGGGTTTGTCGTTTTGGGGTTTTTTTTGAGGAGTGGGTTTGTTTGGGGTTAGTTGGGTTTTGGGTTTTTTTTTATGAAGACTCCAAGATGAGGCAATGGCCCAAATATAAAGCAGATCTAGACCCTGAGGATGTCAGCTGAACCAACATTAGCTAAATTTACTAGACTTTCTCCCACATCTTGATTTCAGTCTGCTCTGAGGGTGAAATATGCGCTTTGTGCTCTCTGGCTTTGTGTTTTTATTAAAGACATTTTATTAAACCTCATACTTCAGCCAGTGCTTGGACCTTACCTGTCTTTTTTTTCCCACATCCTGTGATTTATTAGATCTTTCATATGACCTGAGCTCCTGGCACATACCCAGATGGGCTCCTGTCACCAGTCAGGCAAGCACAGGAAAAGAGCAAGGTGGGACCAACATTTCAGGGATAAGTACAGGAAACAAAGAAATGTGTGTAGGAAGGGACCAGAAGGGAAATCTGTCAAAACCCCACATTTGAAGGATAGGACAGGAAGTAGGAGGATGGCTGGAGAGGAAGAGAAAAAGCTGCTGCTGCTGAAGAATGTAGTGGTAGAGTATGAAGAAGCTTTGCAGTGGAAACTGGGAAGATGGAGTGTCAGTGGGTAAAAGAAGAGTGGAAGGTGGGGCCATGACTTGGAAGGATGAGGCCTGGGACTGGAAAGAGGAAATAGCACAAAGCTGCTGCCAAGAGGAAGCTGACAAGAATCCGGTCTCATCAGTGCCCCAGCCATGCTGACGTTTCCACTCTCACTTCTTTCACTGTAACGCCTAAACTGAGCTGCAGCCCTTGATAGTATAAACTCATTGTTTTATATCGGGTCACAGACATGAAGCCATTGCATTTTCATTAGTGCTGTAAAATCCATGAATTGTATGTTTGCTACATAAGTCTTGTTCTTTGCTTGGATACAGGCATAGTTGCAGTTTCAAACAGTCAAACAAATTGAGATGCTCAAAATGGGCCAGATCATTTCCAGATGCATTAAACATGGATGAACTTGACCCAAAATCTTCTAAAAATCAAATTTACTTCTCCATCACTAGCAAAAGTGTGAGTTAAGAACGCTGGAGCCAGCTGAGGCCATTGATTCATTGAAATAAGGACATTATATATTTAAAACCACTTCTGGTAAGCATGAGAAACTAAACTACAGACTGCAATCAATAAAGCACTGCTAGGATTCTGGAGCCGACTTGGTAGTTCCTGTGCTGTACTGCCCCATCCAGTCTGTGATCAGAGCCCGCTGTGATGGTATTACTAGAACTAAGAAGAGATTATACAATCACTTTCAACTGAATTCCGAAACAGTTTTGTTACTGGTTCCAGGATGTGAGTAAATTAAGCAGGTTAATTATTTTTTATTTCCTTTTACTTCAATGGAAGGAAAAGTAGGAAATCCCCTTGCAAAGGAATCTGTCTTGAACTCACTCTGTTTCTTGGCATTACCATTTGTTGTTCCTTTTCACTTTTGTTTTTGGGCTATGTTCATGCTTCAGTTTTGGGAAGCTTTAGAGATAAAAGACCTTTGAGCTCTCAAGGGACATGCGTAAAGCCCCATTCTCTCTGTAAGCACAGACTTGAAATGACATGGGCAGTCTGAGACAGGCAATAATTTCTGAGAGGAACTGACATTCTTTAGTGGGAAGTGCATGCTGAAGGACAGAGCAAAAACATAGTCAAAAGCCCACAGCGTCACTGCCACTGAGTGTGGTATCGAAGTAAATTTTCACAGTACCGTTTTCAGAACTACATCATCATTAAATGGTTAATGATAATGGCCATCGCCACAATGACACTGTCTTTCTCTGCCTTTTATCCTTAGCTGAAAGCATGTTCGCTGTTAAACTTCATAGCCCTATGAATAATAACTTTATAGGGAGATAACTTTAGATAGCAGATAAATTTCTAGGGAAAGTAGTTAATGGAATTGGAGCCACACAGTGCTTACCACCATTTACCTCACAGTAAAAATAATATTTTTCATATGGCGAGGCTTTTTTTTTTTAATGTTGGAATGTGCCTTAGCCACAGCAAATTGTTGTGACATTTACAGAACATGAAAATGTCAAGTTTTTAGACTGATGAGTTTTTCCTGGTTGTCCTGTAGCTATCCCAGGTTACACACTTTGTCAGCAAAAGTTAGGCACAGCCAAATAGGTTCTCATCATCCTGAGTGGTTTCCTTCCTTTCATCCTTACAGGTGTATTTATCTGTATCACTCTTTTTTATCTGCTTTTATCTGCTTTGCTTTCATTCTCACCCTTCTTCCATCTCTGTCACTATGAAGTGACATGAAATACTATGTTCAGGTCAGGAGAAAGTAGGTCTGATACAGACAAAAATATTTCTTCTCCTGCTCACAAAAGTCAAGACTTTTTCACTGTAGGGAACGTTTCCCTCCCACTCACTGTTTTCCCAGTGACTTAAAAAAAGTTATTAGTTAAAATAGGTATTTTTAGTCTGTCTAGATCTAAAACTGCCATCTGAAATGACATAATTTAATTCAATTTTTTAGATACCTTCTGGTCTTTTCTATGATTAGTCAATAAAATCAGCATATATTGGAGTTCATATATATGTACATTTCCTGTGCAGTGCAAAAAGCAGTGAGCGAATCCATGTCGTGAGTGCCTGTTACACAGTTACTATAGAGACAGCACATTAAAAGAACTGTTTTCCTTATTTCTTAGCATAGACTGAAAACCAACACCTTTTCTACTCTTAGTAAATTCTTTTTGCTCCTGTTGCACATAGACAAGGTGCTGAGTTGCTGGTCGTGTCCTTGGTTTTAAGATCAGTGAACAGCCTGTTTCATGTAGACTCCTGAGCTGCTGAAAACCAAGAATTCAGTCTCAGCCCCACCATCTCTGGTGTTGAGCAAAATTTAGATCTTGGAGCTCTCTGTTCTGTTCCTTAAACCACGTTCACACAATTTCCTGTGTAGATGGCAGGGGGGTGTGTGGAAAAATAGGAGGGGGGGGCTAAAGAGATCTTGATGTTTCCTGTTTCTAGGCTCAGGACAGTTGTTTCTTCCACAGCAGCAGCTGACTGGCAGGGTATTTCTGTGAAAGGCACTTAAGTTAATTTTTCACGTTTCTTATCAGTTCAGATGGCTCATTTTTAAGAGCAGTTTTAAAACCTGCTTTCAAGTGGCCAATAATCAGATAAAATAGATTCTTTGGATTGTAAAAGCATTAGCTGAGCAGACTTGGTTTTGTGTCCAAGAAACACAAAGCACTCTGGAGATAGTTAATACCCTAGAAGAGCTCTGTAAGCTTTGTAAAGAAGATAAAGATGTCTGAATCAAAGTTCTGCAGACATTACTGTTCCTTTGCTATATTCTCTACTTTTCTCCGAGGTTTAGAGAAGGGTCCTGATACGTCTTAGCTCCTACAACTTAAAGGTATGTTGGTTTGCTTAGTTTAGAGGTGAAGTAATGTGTTCTGGATGCTGTCACAATGTGGGCTGCAGGATGAACCTTGCTTTCCAGTAGCTCACAGAGATACACAATGGAGCTCCAAACTCATTGCACAGCGCTGAGAAGCTTTGCAGTGGAGGCTCTTTGGTAATTTCTCCTAGCTCTTCAGGGAAATGAAAGAGTCACCATGACCAGAGTTAGTAGATTACCTGTAAAATCAGCAAGTCATGGCACATATGAGCAATGCAAAAANGGAAAAAAAAAAAAAAACAAACAAAACCAACAACAACAACAAAAAAAACCCTAGTTCAGGCTTCTGTCTTTCTTTGATTGGTTTGACTGAAAGCTTTCCGAGGTTGCAAGTCTGAAGAGAAGCTCTGGAAAAGCCAACAAAGAAACCTCTAACAAGAAAAGTTTCTAAAAGGTACCAGGAGGTCAATACAGTTCAGTTCCTTGACTGAGGATTCATGCTACAGGAGCCCTCAATGGCCTGGCTGCAAAAACTGCTGAGTGAAGGCAAGACTCCCATGGAAAAGTATATTCTTTCACCCAAGACTGGTTGTAGTGGA
This sequence comes from Pedionomus torquatus, assembly GCA_013398155.1. Taxonomy (NCBI): domain Eukaryota; kingdom Metazoa; phylum Chordata; class Aves; order Charadriiformes; family Pedionomidae; genus Pedionomus; species Pedionomus torquatus. The sequence goes on along the minus strand of VZRU01009153.1, from coordinate 66,506 downwards.
GATAAAAGGACATAAACCAAGTGACATCATGCTACGCCTTTTTGACACCTTCAATATCCTCTCCCCAGTTTTACCATCTACCCTGCATTTATTTTCTGCTGTATATTCTTTTGTCAGTACTTGCACAATAAATCTTCAGTTACTGTAGAGCAGGGAGTTCCATCTGTCAGATGCTCAGTGTCCTTATGACTCTTCCTGCCCTAAATTTGGAAAAGCTCTACCTTGCACCTCCTGTCCATTCCCTCAGGGTGTTGACTCTCAGGCACTAACAGATTAAAAGTTTAAAAAAAAACCCCAAAAGTACCAAGTGTCAGAAGTCTGCCCTGTCTAGCTCCCAGCAATTAATAGTCTTGCAGAAGGGACAGATGAATGTGTATGAAGCAGCATCCTGAATCATGCTGTAATTTGTAGGCCATGATATTCAAGACATGTAAACAGCTCTGGTTTCTTATATGCAAGGCTGGAAACTGGTGATGTAAAATTCCATTTCTGCTTCAGGGAAAAGAAAGCTTTGGATCTCAACAGATGTCTTTAGAAATAAACTGAGATCCCAAATTAGATGTTGCCTCTTTTTGGCCTCATCTGGACAATCGGTGCTATTTGTGCAGTGTAATAAACAGTGGCATGTAATTGGGGGTCAGAAGGACCCAGTATCCAGCAGTGTTGGTGAGGCAGAAGGTGCTGTCTGGTGGTGTTTTGTTTTTTTAATTATTTTTTTGTTGTTGTTGTGTTTTGGGTTTTTTTTAAAGTATTTGTATGCTGTAACTTTATGATTCTAATGACTTTCCAAATACAATAATAAGCACTTCATACCTCTTCATAGTGCTTGCAGATATTATCTCACTTAATCCCCTGGGGAAGGAAAATAAGAAAATGATCCGTTACAGATAAGTAAATTATGTAACTTTGTAAACAAAGTGAAAACTTAAAGAGAGTGCAAGACTTGATGTCAAGCTAAATCAAAGCAATGGAAATGAGCTGGAACTTGGATCTATCTGAGGTTTCTAGTAGGCAAAAGTGAATTCACCACTTTGTGTCTAGGTGTGGAGGCCCTTGTCTGGTGAAAGGGCAGAAGAGAGAAAGGACAGAACTATATGAAGAGTTGAGCTGAGATCCCTGGGGAACAGGGCTCATGCTTTCATTGCCAGAAGGATGATGGGACTGGCAATAGCTGGGGCACAGAAAACCACTCTTCCTCCAGCCCCTCGCAGTCGCCATCTGAATCCTTCCACTGGGGGAGTGAGCTCACGGTTCTCCTTGGTAACTTGTCTACTGTGCCCTGGCCAGAGCCAGCCCGGCTGCAGCCCTTCTGTGACTCGCCAGTGTCACTATGCCAGGAATAAATGTCACATGAAGGTATAAATCAGAGCTTGGGGTGCCTAAATCCCAGAGAAATGCCCGTTTACAAGTTAACACAGTGTCTCTCACAAAAGCCTTGGCTTATTTTGTTACAGGGGATGCCAGTTGGATGAAAATATTTCTTTTTGGAGGGTAGTTATAGAAGAATAGGTCATAGAAAGCTAAAATCTTGCAAGAGCCAAGTGCTGGTTTGAATGCACTCCTTTCTTTCAAGATCTTCAGCTATTCCCTGCATGCTTAGAAACACTTTCTGAAGAACCTTTTTTGAAGTGGTACAGCACAAGAAAAGCATTTGTCCTTTAGAGAGCGCTGAATACTGATTTACTGTTAGCAAGTTGTGGAAGAAAAAAAGACTCATCGTGGTCCCCTTTCACAAGGATGTTTTTTTCCTGTCCTTTTTGAATTTAATAATGTGTCAAATTAGGTTTAAAGTGCTGTGTTTCCTCAGCTCTAGTCTGACTTTGATGCTGTACAACACCTACTCAATGCTGTTTTTCTATGGCTCTGCTCAGATATAAGAATGTCCCAAAGGCATTCTGTAAAGCTGCTAATTAGGCAACGTTAAGCAGTGACAAGTGAAGGGAGTGTGTAAACATGGCAGGAATTATATCCCCCTCAATATTCTACGTTCTGATTTGAGTACTGGCACCGGTTAAGGCAGAGTTGCTTTTATGTCTGGCTGGCCAGCATATCCCAGCTAGATACCAGGCTGGCTTTGAAGCTCTATTCTGTCATGAACTCTTGGATAAAATTTTTAGTAGGTCAGTTCTCAGATGTGAAACATCTGAACACAGTGAGGAACCTCACTGCTTTAGTTAGAGTCCATATACGTCGGGATTTCAAGCTTGTTCAGAATTCCTTTAGAATAAATTGCATCTTGAAAAAAATAAAGTTTCCCTCCCAGGTCCTCAAGCTTTACCTATCTAATGGCTCTCAATATCCTTGTGGGACATGTCATGGTCCTTTTACAAAGTCTGATGTCCCACAGTTCTATTGCAACTGAGGCAAATAAAAGCCCCCTTGGATATGCATTAGTGCAGAGCATGGGCCTGCCCTTCTCCACCAGGGAGATCTCTCCAGATTGCCTGAATACACAGCCTGTACCTGTGTATTGCCTTGCCAACAGAGACACAAGGGAAGGCTAGACTCAGGTGCAAATAGACAATAATTTCTGAGCCAAGATGGGCTTTATGTTGTAGTGATGGTTCATTAAGCTAAATTATGGCTTTAATGACATCTTTGAATCATTTTATTATTTTCAGAGATTTCATTATTAAGACATTCCTGCTTTGTGAAGCTTAAATGGGCAAATGCAACTACAGATGTTGTCTATCACTTGGATTATAGGGTTGTGTGTATTAATCTTTCACAGCCATGAAAACATGTGGAAATTAGCATTTGGTGGTTCTGTTAGAACTCATCATTACAAAACACAGGACAATCCAAATGTATAAAATGCGTGCACATTGGAAAGGTTTTAAGTGCTGTGTCTGTGTGGTGATCAGACCATAATCTATGTACTGATTCACGGTTAAAAAAAAAAATCCACTGTGTTTCTAGACCTCTATAAATCTACAGGTATTTACAGGAATAGTTTCCTTTTTTTACTTCTGATCAAATAGTGGTTTAGAGCAGAGCTGGCTGATAGACAGAGAATTCAGGCACGTCCAGACCTGCCATACAGACACTAAAAGTGATGTATTGTGAAAAGCAGGGACTTAAATCCCTTTTTATGTAAGATGCTGAAATGACTCTAAAAAGCTGTCATTACCACAGTTTGTCTGACCTAGAGCTGAAAGTATATTAAAAAATGAATCAAGCTATAGTGAGCTTTGGAGGAATTTCAAATGTGAAGTGGTGTTTGGTTCATATGCTATTCGTTTTCCAGATATTGGATCAATGAAAGTTTGAATGAGGAAAGAGCAGTAAGAGAGCAAAGTGCAGGTATCCAGCTGGCTCGCTATATCCAATGCTTTTGATAACAGAAATATAACTGTAACGTTATGATTTTCTACCCTGTAGCAATGTCAGGAAACACAGATGACAACCTGATATTCATTACATTGATCTGAACTCATGCATAAATTGTTTCAAGATCCGGTTGGTTTTTTGAGGTGGATTGTGTGCTGAAATTAAACAGGATGACCCTGAAAATGACTGGACTCTTTGTAAGCATGCACTGTGCATGTGGCGATGGAAAAGATAGCTTAAAATTTTTGGCTTTTCTTCTCTTTCCTTTAGTGATACCATGTTTTCAGACTTGAGAGGTCAAGCCTGGGAGTACTTCCCAGTTCTGAATGGTCCCATACTGGGACAAGTAGCTCTAATCCGTAGAAAGATTCCTCCAGAGATCTTATCAAAGAGGCTGTTGTCATACTAAAATGAGACCAGAGGGTCTTGTTCTGAATTTCAGCTGCATCTTTTCCTGGCCTTTGGTGTGACACACATGTTTATATTAATGACCATGTGTAATTCACGTAATTAATTACATCCATGATAAATTTATTTATGTGGTTAATATCCACATGTATAATCTGGAAGCTGTCAACACAGAGCAGAATTATATCAGCCTAGTGTTTATAGACTTTATTTATAGTTCTTGAAATTATATGTTCTGCATGAAGATTTTCTGAGTTGAAATCAAGTCTTAGCCTAGTCTGTTCAGGCTGTGGCCTTGCTTTAAGTGTCTTGCTCCCAAACACAATTACAGGGGAGTCCGTGGTACTGCATAGAAGTAGTTTAAGAACTTCCTTTTCTTGGTATAATTCAGAATCCAGCTCTGACTTAGTTCCTGCAACTGTAGCAGAAATTCCCTTAAACCAGCAATGTAAAGCACAATGCAGTTCTGAGCTCCTCCTTCTTGCATCTCTCAGTGTTACCATCGTCCCCCTTGTTGTTTCTTGAAGAACACAGCAAAAAATGCTCATTCTCTCCTTTAGCCTGTTTACTTTGGTTTGTTTTTTCTTCTTTTTCTCCCAGTGTCTTCTCAGTCTCATTTTTTCTTTTCTTTCCTCATTTCATCTAACCTCTGTTTCATGTTGAATAAAACACCACGCCCTGTAATAGACAATTTAACTTAAAAAGATATAACACCTATTTTATTTTTTTTGGTAACAGTCTCCTTCAAGTAGGCAAAGGTTTTCTGCATTGTGTTCTGTAATTAACTTGTCATTGAGTCAACCCATACACTCTACTAATGCAAATAATTAGCTAAGATCATTTATTGGTTGGAAGAAAAATTATGATTTTATCAAAGTAACATTTAAAAGTAACTCACCTGGTTCAGTGGTTCTGAAAATTTGGCAATGCAAAATCTGCTAAGGATGTCAATGTTCAGGAAAACTGATTGGAGCTGAATAGGAGGGCTTTTTGCGTCTTACAGCTATATATAATCCACATTATATTTCCTCTTCTAAAATATTTCTATTATGTAGTAGAATGGATCTTAGGCCTTTCAAAATATCTAGGAAAATAGTCTGAGGGAGAGAGGGGAGAAATGGCTTTTATCCAGCTCAGACTATTTAGTCACTGGCTGTAAGGACACCTGTGAGATACAGAAGGCTTAAATACCTTCTCCAAAATAAAGATGGTTTTAGTGTTTCCTAGCTAATGCTTGAACCAGAGTAAACATGGGAGCCATAAATTGCAGTATCAGGGCAGAAATACTGCTGTGGGTGGCTTTGTCAGTGAAGAAGGTGGGTGGGAAAGTGTTTAGGATGCTCAGAATCCCAGTGTGAGTCTGCTCCAATCTCCCTTCCAGATGAAGAGTGAGATGGACTCTCCATCATTCTGAGAGAATGAATATTCCCCTCTTGGAGACTCAGGCCAGAAATTCAGGCCACACTGAAGCTGTTTCATATGTTCCTACAAAAAATTCACGTTTCAGCAATGAAGTGGTTTTGTCCCAAAAAGAATGCAGAATTTTGCTGTTGAATTCAGTATGGCCAAGATTCCACTCATGAATTGCCTTAAAATCTTTGGCACTTGGCTGCAGCTCATTTCTCTTACAAATCCCCGAGGTCATGATTCAACAATACAATAAATCCAGCTTAAAGGCTCCTTTTGTCAGATCAGAAAAGTCATGACACAGAATCATATCACACAGGGCACTGATCCAGAGTAAGCAAGGTTGCTTATTCAAATGTATTAAAAAATAATAACAAGTTTATGTTGGACCAGAAGTCTCACTCCTAGATGAGGCATCTTCTGCAGCTACTGTTCCAACGTTTTTATTCTATCAGAAATCATCTGTCCTTTTCTAGGCAAGGGGAAAATAACATAAACACTTTGTTCTGCAGTCCAGAGGCTTCACCAGAAATACCACCATGTGCCGATGTCTGATCCACATTGAATGTGTACTCCTGGCAGGCCAGCAGTGCATAGGGCTGGTATTAATGATTGCAAAACCAGTCCAGAAGTGTGGGAAGACACTTGAAAAGAGAAATAGTGTTTTTTCAGAAGCACTCAGAGAAGAGCAGGGTAACAGTTTCTCCTGGTCTTCTCATTGGGGAAGTAAGCAAAGCTGCCCAGGCAAATCACTGCAAAGAATTCTTCCTTAAGCACATTGGACTTAAGAGTCCAATGACATATTGCCAAATGAGAAAGTAGCTGTGAAACATTCCAGCTGTGGCTGAGCTATTTCTCCCCAGTCTGTCATGTGAAGATTTCCTAAGCTGGCCCCTCGTGAACATCCACTGGTAGTAAATGACTGAAGTGGTCAGGCCTGAAATAATTTAAATACTTCATTGCAGTGAAGAAAAACTTAGCAAATCAAGGTGATTCAGTTAATAAATTCCTTTGAGTAATAGTGTCTGTTTTTAAGAAAATAAATTATACTTTCATGTAAAGCAAGTAGCAGTTCCAACCTGATCCAAATTGATTCCTGTTTGCAAATTTGCTTGAGTTAATTTTTTTTTCATGGCCTGAAGCCATCTGTGTATCTGCTTTCAGTATTTCAATGAATTACCTTTTCTCTGAGGGACAAGTTATTGTGCAATGAAGTTTTATTACCCATTTCCATTTGGGCACCTTGACTCGACCAGTACCTGTGTTGTGTGACAGAGGTGCCAGGGGAACATTTCACACTAACTGGGGATGTTTCTTTGTGGTCCCTTGACCTTGCTGCTAAATCCTCCTGGTAAGAGAAATAATAACTAAGACAATCTGAGGTCACATTCACAATAGCCAGAACAATTCTGCAGTTTCTTCCAGAAGACAAGGAATTGCAGTAAACAAGGGAGAGGCTTCCCAGAAAGAGTCATTTCACAGTGAGCTCAGTCCATCATGAGCCATAGAGAATTGGAGCGGTTTATAGTCGTACTCCTGCAGGTCACCCCCGATGGACACTGACCAGGGGTGTTTACAGTGTTCATAAATCTGAAGGCTTTGATGTATTTAGGGACAGAGACTTTTCTGAACTGTGGTGTTATTCGTCCTTTGGTACAGCTGTTTTGTCTTTATGGCTGTTAGAGATAATCTGTGCTGAAAGGGAAAAATGGTAATTAATCTGTTAGTGATAATGCCTATTGTTTTCTTGCGCAGTTTGTGTACAGAACACAGCGCAGCCCCAAGGCCTTAGCCACTGCAACAACCCATGAAGGAGAGCTCCAGAGACAGGACTTTCCCATGTCCTAACGCTGGTGCTCTGAACCATGCAGGGTATTTTGTTCTGCTGCAAGGCAAAGTCTCTGGTCAGATAGTTATTATTGCTGAATTATTTTTTTTTTAAATAATAAATAAATCTCTCCAAAAACAAATAGAATGAAAGTGTGTAAGGAAAGATGCTATTTCTGTTTCTTGGAGTCCATTAAATCCATCCTGGAATGGATGTATTCCTGCCACTAAAGCAATATCAGAGAGGCATTAAAAAAGAGAGTGTTACCTGGGCATGTAAAATGATCACAATCAGGATTTGTTTCCTTTTTTCGGCAAGACAAATGGATAAGATTATTATGATAGGAAAGATTACAGAAACATTTGAGTGGTTAAGATTCTAGTCAGGAGTGAGGCTCTGTTGTGTTCAGTCTTATATAAATACAGAATAGGATGCAGCCATTTGCCTGGAGAAATTCTATTCTGAAAAGAGAGACCCAGAGAGGCTGGGGAGGGCCAGAGGCACAGAGAAGGGAAGCAACGTGCCCCAAGTCAGACAATAACATAGTGGCGGCAGCAAAAATAGAATTGGAGCTGCCTGCTTCCCACACTGATGTGACGGAATCTCACTCCCTCCTTGGCTCAAAGTTGTGAAATAAATAATTGTTTGCAGAAATGAGGCATGTACTACTCACGTACTTAGCTGTAAGTCTATTCCATGCAGAGGTTTTCAGCTATTTGTTGAGCTGTAGGTTTTCTATTAGATGTGTGGTCCCTGAATAGTGAAATTAAACCTATTAAAAATAAGATTGCTTTCCTTAATAGTATTTTATGGGTCTCTTAGAAGTACTCCTTGGAATCCCAGGTGTCTGCAAATTAGACTTTTAAAGCCTGTGTTTTGCTTTTTGGTATTTTTTGGACATTTACACTAAATACTAACAGCTGCAGAAATTCTGAGCCACCTCATTTCTTGTCATCTTTTTTTGACTAAAGTAAATAGAATAATTGAAATTTTCATGCTGAATGAAAACTGTGAAAGTGAATTAAAGTGAACTTTGAGCAGTTCTTACAACGTTTCAGGATTGTAGAATCAAAATTGCATCTGAGCTAATTCTACTTGCTTTGAAACCCAGAGCTCCTAAGATATACAAATTACCAAGAAATTTGAGGGTTTTCAGGTAAGTCTCTGATCGATGGTGGAAACATTTACCATTGTACCCAGGAATCAATATTTAGAAATCGCCATGGAGATAATTGCCATGGCAATTTAACAATGCCTAGTATGTGAAACACATTCATATTAGTACCTTAAATTTATCCAAAATGCCCTTTCTGCATTCTTGCAATATACTAGAAAAAGATACTGCATATTGGCTTAGATTTCCAATTACTAGCAGAATACACAGTTGTTGACAGATACGCCTTCCTGTTGGAAATAAATGTAAATCAGAATAGGAAAGCTGAGCTGATCAAACTGAGGTATTTTTGAAGTGAAAAATAGAACAATTACCGGATGCAAGTAGATAAAAAATTTCCTATGGGACAAAAGTTTCTTGGAACATGCTGTTTCTGCAAAACTAAAACCTTCCCCAGGAATGTCTCAATTCAATGTAGCATTGAAAAAAGAAAGGATAAGTTGAATTGTTTAATTTTTTTTTATTTGTTATTTATTACTTTTTGAAGAAATAATAATAAAAGAAATGGCACTGTTAAGACAATTTATATGGTTCTTAATACGTGTGTAAATGTTGTATTGAAACCAATACAAAACACTTGGGTTATGTTAAAAAATGGTTTTCCTTTGCTACAAGCATCACAACTTTTTGTGGTGTTGTGTTTTTTTCCCTATTTGGAACAAAGCAAATTTGGTCTTACAGTCTTATAGAAAAACAGGTTGTGGGAGGGGAGCTCTGGGGGCCGTGTGGTCCAGGGTCCTGCTCAAAGCAGAGCCAATTCCTAAGTTAGACCATGTTGCAGAGGACCTTGTCCTCAGAAACTTTGAAATTCTGCAGGAACTGAGATTCCACAGGCTCTCGGGGTCTCTGTTCCAATGCTTCACCATTCTTTTTGTGAACATTTTTTTTTTTCCTAAGATTTGCTCAGAATTTCTCTTTTTTTTTTTTAACTTGTGACCATCTCCTGTCAAACTGCAGCAAAGCATGGTGCCAGGAAGCTGAGTTGGAAAAGGGTAAGCACAGAGGATTCTCCTGCCCCAGCATCCTGGAATTCATGTTTATGCTCATGAGGTCAGTCAGCCATAACAGCAGGGCTGGGAAACACAGGATGTTGTGGTGATGAGGAAGCAAATTGTCTTGATTTGTGTTTTGACCGTTTCTGTGAAATATCATCTGAAAAAGGAACTGGCTGATACTTCCCACACCGAAAAGGCCAAAAGGCGGGGTGATAGAAAGTGCAACTCTGGCATTGTTTCACTTGCCCAATCCATGCTTTTCAGTTGCTCTCTTGTATTCTACCAACCTAATGCTTCTTCATCATCTTTACCCTCCCTCATGATCAATATCTTTCAGGGAGCCGATCTTTCCCTCAGCATCAGTTCATGAATGCAGATCCCTTTAAAGTCACAGAAAATCTCTTGGTTACTGTCAGGAGGTCCAGGAAAGCAAAGGTAATAGCTGTAGCACAGGTCCTAGCTCTTGTGCCTCTTTAGCAACCAAAATAAGTTGAAACCACCCTCAGACAGATCTGAGTAGGTACAATGACATTACAGGTTCACTGACAACGATGTGGAACAGAGTAATGAAATTCGGGGGTCTCCAGATGAGTCTTAGTGATTGCCATAGTCATATATCACACACCACAGCTGCACCTCTGTCACTTGTGTTTTGGGCAGATAGTCTGGAGGCCTGTATCCTGCAGTAATGAGAAAGGGACTAGGGTGATCAAAAAGGGTTTTTCTGCATCTGATTTCTCTGATGCAGTTTCTTTTGAAAAAGACCGTAGGGTATTGCCTTATTTCCACCTTTGCAGAAAAATTCCGTCTTAAGAACAGTCGTATTAAATAACCTCCTCCTGGGATAGGGTTACAGAGTTGGGTTATCTGAGCACTCCAGAGAGCTCTGAAAATAGAAGAGGGGAAAATACTTCAATGAGGGAGAAAATGCAGGCCTGTTCGTAAATGTTAACGTGAAATTTCCTAGAGTGTTGGATGCGTGGATAATTGTGGCTATTGAATTAATTTTCTCACTAAATATCTTCTAGTAAACTCCAGATAGTCTCCTCTACTCATCTGTATTTCTAAAAGCCATCTACTGTGGTGATGTTGGAGAGGATGTGCCTCTAGGAGTTCGGTTTGGTTTTATGATCTGAGAGTGTACGTACACTAGCACTCTGATCTGTATCATTTTCTCACTTGTTTTAAGTTGTGAAAGGAGAAAATGATTGAGTAAATGGCCATCAAGGACATCCCTGCTAATTGGTCAGACCTAATGTGGAACTTGGGACATGAGATAATTCAGGCCTCTGATATTGCATTTGCATTTGCATATTGCTTGTTGCTCCTGAAGGGAATGGTTATTTCCTTTTGAACTGTGCATAGAGCTTTGTTTTTAAGATGTGTCTTCAACAGTTTTGGGAAACTAACTGATCCCTAACCGTATCAATGTCCGAACAGATTATCCCAAGCACTAAAGTGAGAGCAAAAGTTCACCACTAGTTTAGAGGCTCTGATTGTGTCCTTTGAATTCAGCTACCACTTTCCACTGATTCACGGGTGAGCTGGAGGAAATGAAAACTAGTCATCCAGTCTGTGATATTGTTTGTCCTCTGATGCACTGTGATGTCCAGGTGGGAAGGAATTAAAGGAGCTCTGTACGCCCTCTCCTTTATCACCAGGTAGCAAGCAAATACAGAAAACATTGCTCTTCTATAAAGCCTTTCTCATAGGCCCTGCAAAGATTGATGACTGAAGAACACAATCTTTTTACTTGTGCATTAAGTTACCCTGAAAAAAAACTTCATTGTGTAGGATACTTTTCAAGGAACTACATCAAAGAGGAGATTATGGCCACTAGAGAAATCACACTGGTGGAGAGGACCCACTGTCAATAGTAAGCTGCTTAAGTTAGCATGAAGCTGTCACACTGAAAGGAAGGTGTAAAAATGCAACGGTGCTGCAGCAATGAAGCTGTCAAAGGCAGAACACTGTAACACATTCTTTATAATGATCATTTCTTCCTGAGCTCATCAAGTAGAACATCTTGGCTCCGTGATCTTGCTGAGAAACACCATATAAATTTAACAGATACCCAGCATGGTGCCCAACCTCCAGCCATCTTTGCTGTAGCACTCGCTGCTTGAATACTAGTTCAGGACACCTGGCCCTGTGCTCTAGATTAATCTGATCTTGTTTTTAACCAGCATAGGGGGGAAGCTCTGCAGTATCGCAGATGTACACTTGATGCTCTGTGTGATTGATTTATTGTGGTGAAACCAAATGTACCTTCTGGTGTGAGAGGAGGTAGAGGAAAGATAATGTTACTTCTGAATCAAATTATCCTTCTTTTTTATACTTAATTAAGAACACAATCTTGCTCGAGGCTGAACAGCTTTGGCTTTAGTTTACACAGACAACATTGTATCTGTCTGCCTGTCCAAATTTTTTACCCTTACACAGCACAGGAAAATCTCTCTGCCTGATCTTACAAAAATTGATGGCAAAAACCCTATTGATTTCAGCTGAGTAGAAGCCAGTAGATGCTGATTTTACCTGGACAGTGTTCTTTAACAGATGTAGCTTAGTAATAATTCATGTTGTTGAATGTAACATAAAACTATGAAAGGATAACAAAAAAAAATCACAGGTCTGAGTCTGTTTCCTTTCCGCTTAATTGACAGGAAGAGAGAGAAGGACTGGATTACCTGTAACTAAAGGTTTTTATCATTTCTTCTGTACTTCGTTGCAGAAATGAGCATTGTCTTTCTCTCCAAAAGCACAAGAAGGTAATACAGTACCTTGTTACTATTTAAAAGACATTTCCTTTTACCACACCTCATATCTAACTGTTAAAATGTGATCTGGATCAGAAAGCCTGGTGAAGTGAAGAAGATGGTTGTTCTAGAGAAGAGAATAGTGGGATACCATTTCAATTATGAGGTAACAAACAGCTTGTATCAGACAACACAAGAATAAAAGACATTGCTGTAAGTTACTTGCACAGAGGAACTGTGGGATTAACTGTTAGTTACTCACTGCAGCAACCTGTGGGGTATCCAGCCACAGGCAATATGTAAATGTGTGATGAGACAAATAGGAGTTCACCAGTTCTGTCCTGGAAAATACTGCAGGCTCCTGGGAGAATCCAAGTACTTTCAGGTCTTTTCAGAGCTCTATGGAGGTTTATCCTTTGTTCATCTCATACGCCCAGCTGCTGAAGCAGGAACTCTCTTGTCCTTTCTGATGCTCAGTGATTTCTGAAGTGGCTCTGAAGGTAAATGGGAATGTGTCTTTTCCCCTTCCCTTGAAATAGAGTGGAAGGTCAGATCTGACTGTGGATTTAAATACTGAATTTCAGGACCATCTGTGATTTATATGGGTGTATTGTGCTTGTTACATGAAAAGTATTCTGTTTAACAAGGAAGTGGACTCTGTTCCTATTCCAGATCCTGTATCCCTGATTCAGTCTAAACAACGTTTCCCTCACAAAGAACCTTTCAAAAGCAAAGAATTTCAAAAATCACTGCTATGAATAGTCCAAGAGTCTACATTGTAAAGAAGTCCCCAAACCATCTATCGCTATTGCAGATTTGCTTGTTAGCTTGGATTTCTTGGTCCAGCAATGGGTCAATTTTCACACACATACAAAAAGATCTTTTGTTTTCCCAAGTATGTGTGAATCTTATGGAATCCTTTCAGAAAAAAAAAAAAAAATCCAAACAAAAAACAGATCTTTAGTTTCAAAGTGTAACATGCCAGAACCAGTTGCTTTGAAAACATCCTTGCCTCTGACGTGTTTTTCATTAGGGAAATAGATTCCCAAAATGAAATTAGTACCAGTTTTCAGGAAGGACACAACTGTGTTCTTGCCTTGACATCTGTTGGTATAAGTAATGTAGTAAAATGTGAATTCAGAAGAATTATATGTGTATATTTGAGAAGGTAAGTTGTAACTGGGTAGTAATTCTGACAACCTGCATGTAAACGCAGAGCTGTACTTTATTCAAATCCTAAACCCTGCATAAAGGAACAATATAATTATTGCTGGATCACACTTGCAGATTGGTTTTACAAGTTGCAACCAAATAAAAGAGAGAAATTGGAGATTGGCATGGAAGTGTCACCAGGGAGCAACCCTGAGAACAGTTGAGCTTGGAAAGGAAGTTTACAGTGAAAGCTGTTTTGTTATTGTGATTTACATTTCCAATAAAGCTAAGCCCCAAGAGAATTTTGACCTGTGTGGGGTGTTCACAAGCTGGTGAGCGCAGAATGTGGACTTGCTCCACTAACCAGATTTTAAAACTCGCCAAAAAAATATCCCTACACAATGAAAGCTTTAAGCTGTGCATCAGTATTAGGGATAGTTGCATTAATAGGACAATAATTAATTGGCAGTTGGCCCAGCAGGACTCTTCTGGCCTTACTTTAAGATGTCATCGTTATCATTTTGCACAGGATGCGCTATGAAAAATAGTCAGCAACCTCTTCCCCTTTTCTCATTGGCTTCATAAGGGATTGGTAATGCTCATTCTTTCTGCAGACAGTGAGATTGACCTGCTGGGAGCAGTTTGAATGCTTGAATCAAAAAGACAGAAACTTAAGCATATGTTTCATTGCTTTTACTTCAATTTTTGAGCATTGTGCCCTCCTGCCTTGAGTGAAGGGTCCTACTTTGCGGTGTCCACAGCAAGAGTATAACCAGAACATCTCTGCTCAGCTCCACAGGCAGTGTTTGGGGTTGCTCCTCCATTTTGGGCTCCTGGGTTAAGTGAAAGCTTTGTGGGTTTTTGCTGTTTATCCCATTCAAAGACTTTCAGTTTCTATTAATCTATGGAGAGGAAAACTCAGTGATCTGCAGATCTGCAGGCAGATTCAGAGGCGGTTGTCTGGGGTGGCAACATTTGCCAAGAGGGCAGAGCAGGTGGCCAGTGACCAGTTCCACACCTTGTTTTAATCTGTCCATATGTTTCTACTGGGGCTCTTTCCCAGCACATCTCTCAGGTTCTTTTTAAAATTTTGGTCCAACATGCAGTAAACCCAGACTTTCTTGGTTTCTTGCCTGGTTTGGATTTAAGAGGATGAGCTTGTGGTAGTTTAATTCCACATCAGTTCATAAATTCTTTTCCCACTGGAAGCTTTAGCTTTTCTGGCTGTGCTGAAAGTAGCATTTAGCATAAGTCATAAACTCTACCTCTGATGACTTAATCTATTCAAAATGGTGCTGAAAGGAAAAAAAAACAACACAACCCACTATTGCAAACAAAGGCTTGTGTATCCTTATCTAAGGCTGAGAACCTCATAGCTATGAGAGACAAGTTTTGTCTTTGGATGTAGCTGTAACGCTTTAAGACATGGCTGTTTCAGCTCTTTGCTCTGTCCCTTCCATCTTGAGTGGAGCTGGCTCATTGCTGCCTTGCGACTGCAGACACATCTGAGGTCAGTGAAGATGTGCTTTGAATCAGTTCTTGTATTATTGTACCTGAGATAGTAAAGATGCTTGAAGTTCAGAGGAGAGATGAGTTCAAGTCTAATCATCTGTGCACAGCAGACAATTGTATTCCCTGTTTGTTGAGCCCAATAATTGCTATTTCATTCAAGTGTTTATTCCAGAAAGAGTGTTCTTGCTTTGTGTAACAGAAGAAATGGTGAACTAGTTTACTCCAGAGGTCAATCCCCTTCCCTTTTTAAAATGGGTGCCTCATTTGTTGTTTTGATTTGTCTGTCTTCAGCTGCTGCTGCCTGTTATGTCATGCTGGGCTCAGCTATAAGATACCAGTTCATCCCCCGGTTAAAGAGCATCTCCTCTCTTCACCCCCAGCACCTGGTGATGTGGTTCACATTTATATACCTCAGTGGTTCATAACAGTAGGTTCTGTTCATTGGATAAAATTGTTAGTTGAATCTCCTCTACGTCCCAGATCTGTGATTCTCCTGAGAATACGCCATCCTGTTCACTGCAGTTCCATCAGCTGGGGAAAAAATGTGCTCAACTTATGACTGACTCCTCCGTGCACTCGTGTAATAATCCTCAGATAAACTGATCATGAGATTGTGCTGCTTAAAGCCAGTGTTTATCTTTCCAAGCACTTAAGGCATTAAGTGTCGGTATGAGAGGAAAATGAAATGTTGGCAGAGAGTTTTCAGAAACAAACACGAACTGGAATATTAAGAGGCTTGATGGACGGAGGGCCATCTTGCAGATTTATGGTTTCATCTGACAGGTTCTAGCTTTTAAATAAGGAAGAGAAAGATAATGCAATTTGTAATGTATCTGATTTACGGCTCTGACATAAGATACACGGTTCCGTACAGATCATGATCGTGATTCTCTATCAAATCACTCCATAATTGCATCCGTATTGACCCAGTGGCAATGCGAAACTGGAAGGTTAGGGATTCTCCAGAAAGTTTGCCTAAGTGTGCTAGAAGGAAGATATAGCTAGATGGAAGATACTTCCTGGTAGACAGCTTAAAAGAGAAAGGAACGTCTTATTTCTGACTTGAAAATATATATATTTTTTTTGTGATTGTGTCCAAAATGTTTTTTGTTAGTCCTGTAATTCCACCTGAACTGAAGGTGTTTGGGGGAAAAAAAAAGTCAAAACATTTTCAAACAGAATATGGTATCTGATGAGAGCCAACAGGAGGATATTGAGAACAGCTGCTTGTCTCGGTGGTACAGTGAATGTTGATACTTCGATACGGATACTGAAACCCTTTCATTGCAAAATAGATGAGTCACTTTGCATTTGGAAAGGATTATAGTGCTTCTCTCTATTCTTACTAGTTACTTTCAAATGCTTTTAATAGCCTACTGATAACAGAATAATTTGTCTCTTTATGACTTGTATTGTTTTATCATAAAGAGTTATGATTCTGTTTCTGAAAAAATGCTAGTAATTTTTCCATAAAACTTTAAGGGGTTTTGCATGATTTCTGCTTTCAAAATTTGTGCCAGCTTTAATTTGTATTTTGGTTTGGAACTCAGCAAAATCGAAACATTGAAGTTTTAAGTTAAATACACTTTTTTGTGCTCTTTGTTATGGTAACACACCCTTCTTTGTTGTGGTCTAGATGGATGAGACCTGAGAATTCAGGCTTTGTCACAGCACATTTTAAGACTTTTCTGAGCCCAGTATTCCATAGTCAGATTTCATATACGTTTCCTCACATGAAACTTCTCCTGGTGTGTAGTAACCTAGAAATCCGGGTGAGAAGGCAGCGTTCACACCTTTGCAGAGGGGTGATCTCACTACAGCTCCTTTGCTCTCGAAGTCTTGTCTTCTGCTGAGGGACACCTCTTGAGACCTGTTTGATTTCTGATTTTGGCGAAACACTTCCTCCCATGAAAACTGCTGTCAGAATTAACTTCAGTGGAACAGGATTCAACTCTTATTATTTTTAAATCATGTCACTAATATACTTATTGGAGTCTTGCCCTGGCTGTAATAAAAACTAGTTCAAATTGCCAAAGGGTTCAGCTGCTGCCTTGAACAGCTGCATTGCTGTAATTTGCCAATAGGATGTATTACATCCTGATTACAGTTTCTGTTGAGTGATAGGCCAAAATTACAAGGCAGAAATGTGGCTAATCATGATAAAGGAGATAAGTCTATTCATCTACTGCCTGCGTTTAATATTTACAGAACAGATGCTGTTTGTTCCTCTTCAGCTGCGTTTACATGGAAATGTGCTTTCAGTCTGAAGATGTCTTAAGGTTAATGAAAAACCTTATTGGACATTTTGGTGGGGGGTGAAGGGAGAAAGGTGAAATATCTTGGAAGGTTTCTCTTTGTTTCCCAGCCCTGATAAACTTAGAGAAATCAATCAGTCATTGTAAAATGAGCAAAGGGAGCCAGAAACAGATGTCTGTGAAAGCTGAGGAGACCATGTTTTTAGTGGATAGATGGCCAGCATAGGTGCAAATCACACTAGGAAAGACTATGCCACTCCAGGGATTCAGACCCGAGTGGGCTGTGAATGGTCTTTTATTGCACTCATTCCCACCAAGCAACACGTAGTCCATCATGATGAAAACCCATTCTATGATTCTAATTAAACCACGTCTGCCAGTGTTTTGCCTCATTGGGCCACAAAGCCAGGCTTTAGATGAGGACTGCATTAATACATTGGCCTCATTATACAACTGAGAGGTCCCAAAAGTATGAGATTCGGGGGTGGAAGAGTTCTCACTTCATAGCTCAGGAAGAGAAATATATATTCCACTTCCACAAGCCCGTGGTTCCAGTCTGGGAAAAATCTATGAGAGATCTCCCGGTTCCCAGCTTGCAGCCCCCTGCCCAGGCACCACCAAGGCTGTCAGAGATGCAGTGCCAGGAGTTGAGCGGAAGCGCGTCCGCTGGGGACGAGGCAAGCAAATGAGCTGCTGTCATCACGCCTGGGACAGAGCTTACAGCTCATGTACTGACAGCGATTGAACAAAGTCCCTTTTTGTGCGGTGTCGTGGAGCGCTGAACCAGGCTGGACTCATCCTGTAATGCACAAATTATCTTACATCTCCCCTTCACCCCTCTCTGCAGCTCCTCCGGTGCCTCCTTTCTAAATAACTGTGACAATTCAAGCTGGAGAGATTAGATCACCCCAGGGGTCTGTGCAGCAGAGCCTACTTAACACTGGGCAGTAATCTGGCATTACACACTCTTTGGGACAGCAGTCTATAAAAGCATGGGGAGGGCACGCTGGCGGTTGCCATGGGCCAGTCTGTGTGGATAGAGTTGCCTGGGTCAGCTGTTTTCTATTCTGCAAAGGCCCACTTACTACTTGGGGTGAGAATTCGCTGTTCATGCATTGTAGCCCGGTATGACTCAGAACAGCCTTGCTGTCTCCCGTGTTCAACCACAACTTCCTCCCTGGGCACCAAGAGTTTTTCTCCCTGATGGCCACCATGGCCTCCTAAACATGTCTTGGGGATGTCATCCATTCACCCCATCCCTTACCACCATCTGACTGCACTGCATAAAAGCCTCCCAATCTGGGCTTGCTAAAATGAAATCATCTGCTGTGTCTGACTCTATTAAGCAAGAAGATATTGGAGGAAGTTTCTCTCGCTCTGTTGCTCCCTCCCTGGGAAAAGTGGGTGCTGCCTCATATCTGCTGCGCTTGTAATGTGGGGGAATAGAAAATCCTTTGGCGATGCCAAATATAAAACAGCCGTTGAACCGTTTCAGCCTGTTCCTTGCCAGACACAGCCCCAGTGTGCTGTCGCCGCTGCTGATGCTCTCCCTCGCTTTGTCAGAGGCAGAGTAAGAGCCTCCCCGGCCCCACCATACGGCAAAGCTCCCACCGAGCTGCGGCACAAGGGACACTGCAGGCTCCTGTAAGGCAGCCCACAAACCTTTGTGCAACAGCAGGTCTTTAAAGCTTGGTGAAAGGGCTGATAAGGCAAAATCAGGCTTTGAATACTAAAATGGACACTGAAAAAGGTGCCCAAGTATATAAAAAGTATATTAAAAATGGAAAAGAATAGCCATCTCTCATATGGTCATTAGCATAAATCCCAGGATGGAGCATTATCAGCATTGCTGTGATAAGGTGAGGAATGCATACATTAAGAGGCTGACTCCCCCGGCTGGGCTGAGGGGCCCTGTAACACACGGGTTGCTGTTTTTGCTAATTCCATGGTAAATGGTCCTTTCCTAAACAAGGTCATTGTGCTCCAGGAACGACAATACAGTCTGGTTTATACTAATCTTTCTGAAATACTCTGAGACCTCCTGATGAGAAGTACTACAGAAAAAATAGGTATTCTTAATTCCTTCTTTGTCTCCACTGTTCCAGGTGCAAAATACAGTCCATAATAGAGTCCCAAATATATCTGATCGGAGCATTAGCCGCTTGCAGACATTCAGCCACACTAATGTGCTGTGAAGGATGATACTGAGGAGGCCTGGAGTCTTAAAATAGAGACAATTTCCAATTTGTGTTGTGTTATTGTGATATGTCAAGCGTGAGATCCCAAATGCGCCACAAATAATTGGTCTTAGCTTTTGCTCTTCATGTTGCAGTCTTTTTTTTTTTTTTCTGCTTATTTTTGGTCAATTGTTTCCTGCATTCTTAATTATTAGCAAGGAAGGATAATGCATGCAAACACTGTGGGGTAGATACTTTTCCAGCCAGGGGACAGCAGACCCCAGAGATAAGTTTTAGCCTGCGGAGCAGGATATGAGTCGTACCAGGCGTGTATAGCCCCTGTGACTAACTGAGCTGCTCCTATTACAAACACAAGAGGGGTTTGACTTAATATAAATAAAGTCACTCTCTTGAGAGAAGCGAAGACCATTTGGCAATGCTGAAGTATAATCAACCTTTTAAAAACAAAGCCATTTAATGAATAATTCTGATTACTTTTATAAGAGTGATGAGTAAAGAAGGGAGGGAAGCATTAAATTCTTGAAATGCATTTTGCCCCAAATGCTCCTCGGCAGCCACCTGGGATGAATGTTTATTGGCTGGGGATGGGGATGGGGTCAGGCCTGGGTGTGTTTCCAAGACATTCTTTGTGACAAAGATCATCTTACATTTGACTGAGGGTTTGACAAGCATGGGCTCGGTTAACTTGGCTGTTGCCATGTTGATAGAGGAGCAGGACTGTATAAACAAGAAGTCCACAGTGAGATTTTTAGAACTGACCCAGCTGTACTGCAGTGGGGCTAGGGACAAACCAGAAGCAAATGATTTTGTACATCTCCTGTTTTTTCCTCATGAAGTTCTTCAGAGCATTGGCAAGATGGTGTCGCTAGGTAGTCTGCCTGAGAAGACGAAATTAAGGGCCAATATTTCAACAAAGCCACTATTTCTCTTAGTATCATTCGTTAGGCTTGCTTGTTCCATAAGGGTTCATCCTGCTATCTTCTCACAAATGAGTAATTCCTTCTCTTCCTCATTTTTCTCATGTGTATCTGGTGTTGCTCAGGTAATTGCTGTTCTAGTGACTGCAAGCTTGATATTCCTGTGGTCAAAATGAGATGCCATGTTGCCAGTACACCATAGAGGTGACTGAAAGAGAGTATGGGACTTTGCATGTTCTGTGAACTGGACTCACTAAGGGCAAATGGGATAGTTATCTTGTACTTTGGAGTCTCACTTCAAACCACTGCAGAAGTCAGGAGAAAGTCCAAGGGAGGATCAAGCCCCATCTCTCCCCTCCCAGCCTGTCCAGCCACCACTGTGAGTCAGCTCCAGGTGCAGGGCACCGAGATGGCCTCAACAGCAGCTGTCAAAGAGGGCAAGGAAGAGACATGCCTGGAGAAGTTACCTGGAGGAGACAAATATTTAGAAAAGATTTAGAAAGTCTTTAGCAAAAATACTCTGTAGGAGACATATTCTGAGTGAGAAGAGCAAAGCAACCAAAGAGGCCAAAGTGATGGCTTCCCTTCCTCCATCCCTGGAACCAGCTCACCAAGGGAAGCACAAGCGCTCTTCTTTTTTCTTACTGAGATGCCTTCAAGCAGCTGGGAAAGCTGTTTTGCCTCTGTGCTGAGCTCTTTCTTGAGCAGTCCATCAAACCCCACGCCACAGCTGGTGCTGATGAATTTTCTGCTATACTGCTTCCAGGCTTCAAGACCAGACAGAGACAGTTGTCTCAGTATCCCACAGGCTGTCAAACAAAAGTTTATCGTAATCACAGAACCAGTAAAGCAAAGCCTCAGAGCATCTCCAACTCTCTGCAAAGCTCTTTCCCATTAGTTATGCCTGCCTCTACTGTTAAAAATAACCATTTCCTTTCTTTCAGGGTGAGTTTTAGTAAGCTTAGTTGCAGAATTGTAATGCCTGTGCAGGAAGCTGCAAAACTTCACTCTGAAAATGTTGTTCTTGCTCCCAAATCTGTTTCTGACCTCCCCACATTTATTTCACGTGGGTGTGAAATTCTCTTTGACCTAATTACAATTCCCATTTGGCATTTTACCGCTGGAAATTTAGACATAGAGCTGCTGAAGAGAAAGTATGTCAGATGCGCTGTGGTCACCTCTGCATTTTGGGCGGAGATGAGCAGACAAGGGCTGCAGGCACTGAGATCATTTTACATTTAAGCCGGTGTTTAATTCTCCTAATAGCCCCAAGATTGCAAGAGCTTACACCCAGGATTAAGAGACTTCCCAAATATAGGCTTGCTGTTGCAGGGAAGGTAAAAGAACAACAGAGTCGCTGAGAACTGTTCTTGAAAAACATTTATTTCTGAAATGGGTTTATAGCACTGACTCCCAAGCCCCAGTACAACACAGTTTTCCCCCTACACATAATTCTGGGGACAATTACCTTTGATGGAAACAAAAAAGCGCCATACAAAGAAGCCCCCCGAACAAACTGTGCCCAGGTTATTTCTGAACCTCTGATGTTGAATGTTTCATCCCGACCGGGAGAGAGCTGCCCTGCTCCATCCCTCAGTCACAGCTGCAGAATGGTTCACTGCCTGAAGGCCCCGGATAACTGAAGATGTTGTGTTTAACTGCAAAAAAAAGTACCAGAGGGGGCATGGGCAGAGAAGGCTGCTAGGATTCAGTGGCTGCTATTTTTGCAGACATCATTTAAAAAGGAAATCTACGCATTTCAGTTTCACCTCCTGAGCCCCAGCATTAGGAAAGTCAAATACAAACCCAGAGACCAATGTACACAAAATAGTGAACAAGTGTCCAGACATTTCTAAACCCCTCAGTTTACTGTGCCGTGATACCTCCGAAAAACAACAAACCCCTCACATTTAGATCATGTTGGATCTTATTTTTAAGAGGGAGGGACGGAGATGTAGCACATAGCATAGCAACTGTCAAGCAATGTTTAAGGCAAATTTATTCCCATTTATTAAGAGTCAAAGAATTTTTTTGTTTGTTTGCTTTGTTGTTTAAGCAGCTAGATATTTCAGCTTAGACAATTTAATCAAAATTTGAGTGAAGTCAAGTTGATCTGAGCCTATAACAGCAAAAAAAATTATTCGCAAGAATATCAGTGAGAACAAATTTAAAAAATATTAAACTAATGGATGTTCAGAACTCCCTCAAAACTTTCTACCCTCAGAGACCAGGTTGAGCCCAACTAAAACACTCAGAGACATGCACGCGTATGAAGAAGGACACAATGGCAAGCCTCTACAGACACAGTGCTGAATGGGACGAAAGCAGAACCAAAACTAAATGCCACAGATGCAAGAACAGAGTTGAGTAAAAAAAATGGGGGAAGAAAAAAAAACAAACAAACAACAAACCAGAACCCCAGAGAGGGATGTTTCATGAGATGAAATGGAAAAGTCCGCCATATGGAAAGAAAGGGAGTTCTTAGCTGCACACACAGAAAGCTGGGGATTTCAGTTGCCTCATCTCTCAGTTGTGTTAGTTTGTTGTGCCTTTCCCCTCCCTTTGAGATCCAGGTGATGGTGCCAGGAGGTTTGTGCGTTTACTCAGTCTGTGCATCATAATTAGCCCCCCCTGCTTTCTTCAGCTCGTTCTTGATGTAGTCCTCATCCAGCTCTTTGTGGTCACTGATCACAAATTCTTTGGCAAAGTTCTGCAAGAGATAAAGAAAAAGCCTGTTAAAATAAAAAAGGGGGAATACTTGCCCAAGTTTCTGAATAAAGAAGTGTTATCCAGCTTCCATGGCTTTATGAGCTGTATACCCTTATCTACTGTGACAGGGATGATGAACAGAAAGCTGTGGATGAGACAGAAGACTAGTGATAGAAAAACCCAAAACTTAACCTGGAGAAACTTTATGTTTCTATTTCTACAGCCACTGGCTGCAAGACCCAATCCTGCCCTATGCAACAAATCTTCCTTATGATAAATGCACAGTCTAAGTTAGGTCACTTTTCCCAAGTAGTATGAAAACTAAAAGCTTCTTACTGCCACAGACCCTCAACAGAATCTTTGGCAACTCACTAATCTTGTCTGTGCCCTGGTCTCTTTCAGGAGCCTTTCTCTGAAAACAAGGAGAGCAGCACTGTACCGCAGCACGCTGCAGCACTGTGCCCCACCAGCCCATGGGAGGATGCTGCCATTAAAGATTGAACAACGTGCAGATGATAACAGGACCAAGTAAGTCTTACTTCAGTAGACTCACTGACTCTTCCTCTCAACTATCTAACACGCATCATGGCCAAAACCAAGACACTGTACTAGACAGGCTGCTGGTGTTGTTAATAGGCTCCACTATGCTCTGTGGTCTAATGATCCAAAGTGACCTTTAAGGACACACTTTATTAATACAGTTGTGTGCTGAAAGCAGCTATCTAGCTGCTTGAATGCTCTTCACAACTCATGGGAGATGGGGAAGCCCCAGGCAGCCTGCTGTGATGTGAGGTTGTGAACAGAGAAAACCTTTCTCAGAACAGATCGCTGTGAATGGGACGCCACGGTGCCTTTAGGGCACTTGTCACTAGGGCAGTGGCACTACAGTCAGGGATTTGTTCCTTTGTGGGGGCTGCCCCTCCTGCCTCATAGCAGGGGTAGAACATGTGTGCACGGGCATTTATGCAAACATGCACATTTGCTTCTTGCTTTAGCATTTCCCTTCACTTCCTCACCACAACGGAGAATATTGCATGTGTCTTTCCCTTCCCCCCCAGCCCACAGAGGTTTTAGACAGCATAAAAAACACAAGCATCCATTGCACTCTGCAGGGTCGGGGACAAACTGGCAACAACAAAAAAATGAATTAAAAATCCCCAAAGCCCCACTGAAATGTCTCAGGAAAGAGGCAGTGCCTGGCTCCCTGGGCAGCCAGTGCCCCGAAAGGTGACAGAGGCTGCCTGGGAGAATGAAGCAAAGCTTTGAGAGAGAAGCAGTTGGTTTGTCCAGGTCTCCCCAGCACTGGAACGACCCCAGTCCAACTGTGGAGGGGGGTGTGGGGTGGTGTTTCTAATTGGTTTCAGACTCTAAGCCGTGGGAGAGCTCTTTATCTGGCAGCGTCTCAAGGGTCTCAGTTTGGGATCAGAGTTGGGTAAAGGAGGGGGGTGGAGGAGGATTCAGCTTGAAAGAGCCTCAGCACCTCTTTCATGCGGTGGAAAAAATGGGAGAGCAAAATGGCTCCCTCCCCCACACCAGCCTCCCAGGCTGCAGCTGATCCTGTTTCACACTGTAGGAAATCCTCACTACCGAAGAGATGCTTATGGCGAAAAAAATCCAGAAGCTCGTAGCAGCTACGAGAAGCCTTGTCTGCTCTGCTTTAGCTTATCAGCAGCGGGACAAAATCCTGAGAAACAGCAACTGCTTCATAGCACCATTTTGCTCCACACTTCCACAGTGAGCTTTTCTGGTGTGAGAGCAGACAGATGTTACAGGCACTCATCCATGTCTTAGCAGAGTTCAGGGAAAAAAGGAGAGAATTTTTTTTATTTAGAGAAAGAAACCTTTTTTTTTCTGAGATAGGAAATGAAGAGGCAGACCGCTCAAAACATTAGATTTGATCACACACACAAATGTCCTACTTCCAGGTCTTCTGTGTGAGATCTTTGCAAAGCTTAGCTCTTGCCAAGACCAAACAAATGATGCTCAGCTACTTGGTGATCACTGAGATGTGCTACCTACATGATTTTTGAGCTGAGCCTTTTCAAGTTCTTTTTTACGTGCTAACAGGTTTAACAAGTTTTCTTCATCTCAGGAAACTAATTATCCAGGACTGTGCGACTTCAGTGCTAGTCTTTGACTTTACTTCAGTGAGATCTGGGTAAGGCCTGTAAAATAATTTCCAAGGGGGATTCTATTAAAATGCGTGTATTTTAGAAGCGCAGGAAGGGTTTCCTTCAATGTCCAGTCTCCAGAATCCATCTAATTCTGAATTTAAAACTGCAAGTGCACTCATTCATGAACAAAGGGGAACTAAATTTTACTCAAATGTCTTCTCAACTACACAGTCATCCAGATGATTCCTGGGTGATGATCTGTGCACACCAGCCACTATTTCATGTCAATGACACTGAGACAATTTGCAAGGCTGGAACAATCTCCCCCCAGTAGTGGCCATATGGGTTATGTTCCCAGCCACTCTTAAATATCCTCTTAGCTGACTGGGCCACCTCTTGTGCCAGATTTGTACCCTCAGAGTGCAATCTGGGTCACTGCTATTAATAACTCTTTACTTTATTCCTTTCTGCTGGCAGGTGCTGTCAGGGACTTCTCTGGTTGTTCACATGGGCTCTTAACTACCACGATGTTTCATCAAGCCTGGCTCTAAGGGGAGAAGATGTTTTAGGTGAGTGTGCTGCCTGGAACTACTGATTTCAATGTCCTGCTTGACCCTTCTTCAGTCTCCCTCATCGCTCCTAATTCACTGTTAGAGCTCTTCAGGGCTGAGGTTTTGCTCAGGGCACAAATCACAAGGTGAAGGGAGGCATGTTAGTATTCTAGAGACAGTTGAAACTGCGCCTTGTGTCATCAGGGCAGGAAAACAGGAGGGACTCTGGCTCTCAGATCAGGAGATTGGGTACTCGTGATCAACAGCAACACTTTTCAGCCAAGGGCCATCTTACCCAGAGTTCACTCCTTTTCTGTCCCCTCTGAAACCGACAGAATATAAAAATATCCCAAACTGATTTAATTTGGTCTGATGTTAGCTAGACCAGGCAATGGTCCTTATTTGGCATGACTGTCATCTGTAATTATAAATAACCCATCATAGCAAATTGGCTGCTGCAAAACACCAGGAAAGATCCTGGCTTCTAGCATCTAACAGCAACGCAAACAGGTATGCGATTTCAGCCAGATTTCTCTTCTGCCACCAGATTTTCTTTCTGCCCTTAAAAGCTTGGAGTAGGGAAAGTCCCTGCTTTCTCTTCTCTTACACAGACCAGTGTCTAATGCCTTTCAAGGGAATTCCAGCACACTTATAGCCACCTAAGGCACAGAGCATAACTCTGATGCTTGGGCCCTTGCTTTACTGACATGCATCTTCATTTCACATCCTCCACTTCCTTTTCTTCTCTCCTCCCCCTATCCCCAAGCTTTTTACAACCGCAGCAAGTGCTGTGAGTGAATTCTAGCCTTTGTACCCATCCCAGAATCAGCAGCAGCCTACAGATAACAAAAACAACGATGCCATTTATCACTTTCACGACACAACAGTGACCACAGTCTCTGCTTTGCTTCTCAAATCATTGAACACAACATAAAAAGTAAGATTTACTCAGGGTTCTTCAATATACCTATCTAGCACGTGCTTCTCTTTGTGCCTGAGTAGCAGAGTCACAGTTTTGCAATCCAATCCCCTGTATCAGCCCCCATGCAACACTACACAGATAAAAGGATTCCAACCACACTGGTCAGCCTGCAAAAACTGAGCCTGCATCTCTCCCTGGGAAGCATGAAATTTGTGCAGCAAACTCAATCCAGCCTTTCTCATCCAGAAAACTTTTTATTGGGGGGCGGAGGTAAAGGGTGGGGTAGATTTTCTTCCTATTCCAGGCCCTGAATGTTTAGCATATGGGACCATAAAATTTCCCTAAGCTGGCCAAGGAAAAAATCTGTCTGGTGCAGATACTGTACCAAATAGGTCTGCAGAGACCCTTATAAATCCCATCATGGGTAGGCCTAAAGCCAGAAGGAAAATCCTTGTATCGTCTACAGACACACGGGTTCTTAGAAGCTACGGATGGTGCCAGGTAGTCGAGCAGCTTCTTGCTTGTTTTTATTTATGTTGGTGCTTGTAGCAGCCTCCAGTGGTGTTCAGAATCCTCAGTTCCACTGTGGTTAATGCTATCACTCCCATCCACTGGTCATCTTATTTTCAGTGAAGATGCAGAACAGAAGAGGTGAAATCTCCCATGTTTCTTTTCCAGCATGGTATTAGTCCTAGGTCTGCAGTCACAGGGAAGAAAGGACGCGTCCTATGGCAGCAGTAGAGCTGTGTTCTAGCAGGGCTTCTCTGAGTCCAAGGAGAGCTATAAAGTGACAAGCGCCCTTTAGCAATGCAGTACCACTGCCCTCTACTCTGCCTACACCAAACTTGGTCCTGCAATCTGCTACCTGAGTCCAAACTATCAGCAAAACCCCTCTCTTCAAATTTACTGCTTGCCAATTTTTACATGGAACCATTCCAGAGGCTGGGAGAAGCCAGACCAAACCTCTGGCAAGCACATCTCTCAGCAATGGGAAATGCATTTCAGCTGATCTGCAAATTCTTCCTATGTGTGCTGCATCCCACTGAAACAGTCACAGAGCTGTGTGTCAGATGGAGGGTGATGAGAGGCTGCTTATTCTGGCCTGAAGAAGTTACTTATAAAGTTACCACTTTTCTCTTTCTTCTAGGACTAGGAGTTCCTGTAAATCCATACCCATTTTGTAGGGTCATTACAGGAAACCTCCTGAGAAAGAATGTCTGAAAGCCACCGTGTCTGAAAGCCGTTACCATATGAGTTTGATTTTCTGAGTACCTCTTACAGAGCAATTAATCCATCTTCTGTTTAGGACACTGTACTAATATGAGAAACTTAATACACAAATATAGAATTATATGTGTTGTGTCTGTCCTGAGAGCAGGGACGTAACCCCCTAAGTGGGTCTCCCCTTATGAGGTACCAGCATCACTGCAGTGAGGAATCCAGAGGAACAGAGAACGGTGAACAGAAAAATATCTGGCCATGAGCTCCAAGGCAGGAACTCAGCAAACTTGTTGACATCACCAAAGCCAGGAAAATTCCTTTACAAGAATAATAATGAATAAAATGCCATGAATATTTGCTCACAGAAACAGAGCTGTTTTACTCTGAATATGATTTAGGCAAATAACAGAGCACATGACTTTGTGGGGGCAGGAGATTGGAAAAAAAAAAAACAAACCAAAAAAAAACCCAGAGAAGAATAAAAATTCATTGAAAATAAGACAAAACTGGAAATGGTTGGGCAGTCCCCTTGCTGAGACAGCCCTGCACGGGAATTCAGTCCCTTCAGAAAAAGGACGTCCATGCTGCCAAACGAAGGGTTAAAATCTCCTGGCAGAAAATGTAGTCATGAAGGGCAATAAGTTCACAGAGAGGAACCAACACTCAGAGGGAAACCAAGTCCTGTTTTCAGTT
Organism: Pedionomus torquatus; assembly: GCA_013398155.1. Classification (NCBI taxonomy): domain Eukaryota; kingdom Metazoa; phylum Chordata; class Aves; order Charadriiformes; family Pedionomidae; genus Pedionomus; species Pedionomus torquatus. The sequence goes on along the minus strand of VZRU01009153.1, from coordinate 38,364 downwards.
GTTCAGTGTTTACATCAAAACCTGACCACAGTAGCGCTGGTTGCCACTCCCAGTCCCACAACTGCTATGCCCGGGCTTGTCCTTACTCCAAGAAAAGCACCATAACATCATCCTTCTGCCTCTCCTCCAAGCACACAGGCCTTTTCACTGAAGGCCTGATGCTCCTGTACTTAAAACTCACATCTGTCAGGTTTCACCTTGCAGGAATTTTTATGGCTGAGTTGAACCTTATGCTGGCAGCCGTTCCTGGCCACGACAAGCAGCTTACAACAGCCTTGATTTCTGGGCTTAAGCTGGCCGACCTGTTTCTTCTGGGCCTCTGGAATAAAAGAGGTCAAACCAACAGCCCTCAGAGCACAGTGAGTCTCTTGGATGGATTTGTACTAAGGCTGTTGAATAAGCCACAGCTTGTGCATATAAAGGAGGTACAAGGCAGAGCCATCCTTACTGCCAGGGACATAAAACACGAGTTTAAGACTAGCTCTGGATGATTTTCTTTTTAGCCAAGTAGAAAATATGCCCAAAGCCTTCCCATTCAGCTGGTATCTACTGGCAGCTGGGCACAACCTTGGCATGACAACTAGTGGCTCACAGTGATCGAACCACAGCTGTGCAGAGGACACGAATGCTGTGGGGTCTGCTGTATGCAAGGCTCACTGTAAGCATCTGCTGGCTCACTGTAAGCATCTGCCAGCTCTCACACACACACAAGGTAAGACACATTACTGCTGATGACAAAAGAGATGAAGCCTTGTAGTTTAAGTCATGTTGGCTTACTGTTTCATAAAGTTCCTTAGAGTGTTTAGATCACTCCAGATTTAGGTATAGACTGTAGCCCAGTAATGAACTCATAAACATCCTAAGCAACAGTTTGCAAAGCGTAGGATGTTCTGTGCTACTGCCCCCTACCCCTACATCTGTCCTTGGCCCAGACAGAAGCTTGGTGGGGAAAAGCTGGGCTACTGCATCACCTTATTCTGTGTCTCCATTTACACAGGGAAGACTCCACACACTAGTACTTAGCTATACCCTTAAGAAGATAAATACTTGTTCTCCATCCTGGCCTTACTTCTAACCTGCTCTCAGCTGAACTGCTTGGACCAGGTCACAGGCTTGATCCAAGATTTCCAGCTGAGGTAAAGAGGAAAGGATGGAAAATAAATGGCTGTGAGGAAAAAAAAGCTACTGAACGTTCCTTAAATGCAAAATGTATTGTTCTGCAATCCAAAATAAATACAATAAATGCAAAACACATTTTCCAACAACATTAAAGAGGTCATAAGGATAGTCCCAAATAAGCAGGAAGACTGGATTCTCAGCTAGTACAGATCAGGAGAGCTATAGCTATTTGTACCAGGTGAGATCCATCCCTGTAATTTTACAGTTAATTCAGCTAAAAGTCAGTTTTCCTTTCTTCATGAGAGATTTTCTGGAATTCTCCTCCTCTGACTACCAGTATTGCTTCCCAAGCCAGCTCTCTGTAGATTTCACAGCACCTGCTCCCCCTTCCAAGGAAGAAATACGAAAGTGAGGGCAACCCAGTTCCTTTCCTTGCTTTATAATATTCCATCCTTTTGTTCACAAGCCTGTAATCTACTCTTCAACAGTTGATATCCTTTACATTTTCCTTATGGCAGGTGCTTCTAGGAGACTGTTAATAATCACCATGTGTGAACACTCTTTATTCTACAGATGCAACATGGTGGGTTTTGCTTCCTAGGTGGTAGTCAAGCTGAGCGTCTCAGCAGAAGAACAATGTTTATTGGCGTTTGTTCAGCTTTGAGCAGAACTCAACCATAGCTCATCAGTGCACCTACAAGGTAGCAGAGAATATAAAGCAGGCCTCTCCTCACACTGGAGCTCTAGTCTTAAATAAAGAGCCACAGCTAGCTTTGATGAATATTGCAAGATAGTGAGTATCCTCCATGTTTTACCGTGGGCTTCTCAGACAAAAGAGCTGATGTTCTGGAATCCCAACTGATCACTTCTGTAGATCACAAAATCAATGCTGGTACCTGCTGTACAAAAAGCCTCCTTGTGCCAATGCTTCCTTGGAATGAGAGCCCTGTGGCACAGGCTAAGTGCACCCGTGGGCCACGCGCACAACTAAAACTGCAGAGAGCCAAGCCACATCAGTAGCCTAAATGCTCTTCAGAGTTTGGAAAGAAATAAATTCTCACTTTAGGGTACTACTTATTCTAAATGATGAACCAACACTGAGTCAGATTTGTAGTTTATCGTGACAGCAACCAACCAACTATATTTTTCTAGTATAACCCATCTCAAATAATCTATGAAAATCAGAAGCAGTGGGATGACTGGGAATGTACTTGAAGGTCAAGAGAACCAGTAGGAGTGAAATAGCTCTGGGATAAATTCCCTCCACTAAATTTCAGTTGGACTTTCCTGTCCTCTTTTGTTTTGACAGATTATCTCCAAGGTTACATTTGAAAAAAGAAGAAAGTAGTTCTGCTTTTATCCCTCTCCACTCAGGGATTCAGCTGCACATCTAGAACTATTCAAAATAGTTGTCAAGATAACGTCTTATGGAAAGGAGATCACCACTGATGTTACATTCAGAAATGCTTTGGAGTGGGTTATAGACAGAGTTGCTCAGTAAAAATGCACGAAGCACAAGTTGTGTTGTTTTCATATTTTAGTACAGATTAATTGGAATGGGAAAGCTTTTAATTAGCAGCCAAGAATGGTTAATGTTCCACCAGATTATTCAATCATACAGACTACTAATCAAAGACAAAACACATAAAATTATATGTAACAGACCTGAGGAACAGATCTTAGAACAGCATTCAGGAATGCTGTTCAACTCAACAGAATAAATAGTCTAAACATATTCTTTAAAAAATCTTGGGCTTAGTGACTTTTATATGAGTCATTCATTAGTAGTCTATAATTTCACTTTCAGCTACAATTACATAGTTTCAGCTGCTTCACATGCACAGAGATTTGCTTTCCTATCTCTCAGGTGTCATTGTGGAAGTTTCTTTTCAGAATGGTCTCCTCTATGTAGTTGTCATTTTGAAAGATTTAGCACCAGTTCTTATCTTCTGGAAGGATGTGACTTTTTTACGTTCTTCATGCTTCTTATCTAAATATAATCTTTTGTTTCATACAAACTACTAATCAATTGAGGGGCACTACATTCTCATCATTGATACTGTCCTACTGAGAGATTTCTTTACATTGGCAAGAACGCAGTTACTGAGGGAGATTATTTCAGTGGTCAGCCTGTTCACCAAGTGCAGCAAGATCATTTCTCAGGCATTGGAGAAGCTTAGGTGAAAGAGCTAATCTTGCTTTAAATACTTCTTCAGAGGAAACGATTCACTTCTCTTGCAAAAGTTGCTTTTTTTCACTCGGACTGAGCTCGGAGCCCAACAGAGCGAGCCCAGCTCAGAGCACCCTGGGAAGCTCTGACGGAGTTAAATGATAAGCTCAGCTGGGGCAGACAAATTCAAGTGAAGGCCTTCCAAGGTGTGTACTAAGTGCATTTCTCTTTTTCCATGATACGCCCAAAGCCAAACAGAAGACTATTCAAATCTAGTTAGCTATTAAGAGCTGTTAGTTAATTGGTACTGATAGGGACTTCAGACTTTGGTCCACAAATTCATTGTGCTGAAACAAAAGGCCTCAAGAGAAAAGTTTAAACAAGGGTGTGGGGTTTTCTGTTTAATTTTACCTGCTTAACTTAATATACTGCCTTGTTCTTTACCATTCAGTATTATTTCCATATCGAGGAAGGAGATGGGAAACATCTTAATGGTGTCAAGGAGGGGAGAGCATGTATTCCTTCTTCATGAAATAGTTAAAACAGCCTTGAGTTCAAAAGGGCTCCTTTATACCTGAGTGCTCAAAGTGCAGACGTTAAATCTTCCTAGTAGGAAGAGAGGCAACAGAAAACTTTTTTTAAAGGATTAACTACTAAATTGAGGGGTGATCCATTCCTTCCCTCTTCTCTTCCCTCCTGCTGGTGTTTGTAGAGCTAAAAGCAATAAGAACTGGTGGTTAAAAGCAGAAGTAGGAGGTTACCTGTACTACTTCTTTGACCAGAGTCTTGTCGGTCCCAGTTTTGGCTCTCTGCAGGCCACTGACATCCTCCCCAATCCAAGTGATGAGGGCAAACTTGACTCTCTTGCTCATGGCATCGCCGGTGGTGAATCGGACAAAGCCAAACAATCGAACATCATCTGGGAAGACAAAGCAACAAGGGTAAAGTGATTGAAAACAGAAACATCTCTGCCTTGTCATTTTCCAGAGTGAGACTGTTACTCTCAAATTAAAGACCAAGTCAAGGCACTGCTCAGGTGTTGCAATAGCATTGTTCTGGATTAACAGGGCAATACAGGGGATCTGCTGACATGCCCTTTGCTTGCAAGGTGTGCTTTGCCAGTGTTAGGTCTATCTCTTCCTAGGGTGCTCTGAATTATTGGGAGGAATCTGGCTGTGCTGGCCACCCCATGCCTCATCAGTGTGCTCCTAGTATATTTGGAAATGGCTACACTCAACAGGCAGCTCAAGAGCACAGAGCTAACCCCAGTTACATTCTGCCAGATCATTTATCTGCAGGTCACTGGTCAAGAAGGGAAGAAAGGGATTTCCCAGTGTCTCTTTCTTACAGGGTAGCAGAATTAGGGTCTCTTTTTATAACATATATCCAGAGACTGGCTATTGTACAAATCTGATCCTTTCCTCTCCTTCCCTTCTGATTCACTTGTGGTATGAGTTTACAAGAAGGAGGGGAGAAGAAGGAACAAAAGAAAAATCTGCAATTAATTCCCCAGATGTGCTTTTCTACTCCTTACAAAGGCATTGGATTTTAAAACTGTTCTGATCTTTGTTTCACAGCTGGTTTCTGCTGTATCACACCAGACTAGGGTTATTTTGTCTGGCCATATGTGAAAAAACCTTGTAAACTCCTTGTCTCGAAGAGTTCGTTCCTTCATTGCAGGGTGACTCATCAACCGAGGCAGTTGGACGCCTTCATGATCACAGGCACTTGGAAAGTGTATGATACCATCCACTCATATCCCCAGCCTCAGTAGCAGGCACGGCACTGGAGCCTTCAACCAGGATTGTGCAGAAAAGCAGAGCAGATGGACAGTTGTGCAACCATGGAATATACCTAATCATAGCTACTTCATCTGTTACAGGTCACTCAAGACCTTTTAGAAGAAACGAGATGACTCAAAATAGAAGAACAAACTCGCTAGTTGAACAGAATCATGTTAATCCTGGTTACACTTGTTGTGACCAGTTCAACATGTTTTATAGTTCTTTGCTGTCTTGACTACTTCCAGGTGAAAACACAGACTTCAGGTGAAGTAATGTTTGCCAACATCCCCTCGGATCCTTGGATCTGTTACAGCATGCTCCATGAATGGTCAGGACAGCTCCAGGAGCTCTGGAGACAGGGAAAAAGCAGCTCTAATTGCTCATCTCCAGAAAATAAGCTGCTAGAAATTAGTGGGGGAAAAAAAAAAAAAAGAAAAAAAGTGGGATATTCTCTGAAAGCTGAGATCCCAGAGTTTCACACTTTGTTTTGCCAAAGTGTGAGTAAAGACAACTTCACTTCGATAACAGACATTTTTAAGTCTGAAACAAAACCACCTATGTTCTCCCTATTTGTTCTCTATGTGCTTCTCTGCCACCAACAGAGGATTACTGGGGAAAAATGGAAAATGTATGTAGCAGTGTGAGTGAGCCTGTGCAATGCTTAAAACAAGCTCCTCTGAAGATTTCAGTATTGAAGCAAAAAGAATGAGGGATCTTATTTGAAAGAAAAATCTTGATGGATCTTTGGAAGGAGAGTAAGAATCATACGTATTGACAGTGCAGGCAAACAAAACTTCTCTCAGATACCCTGTTACTGGCAAGTCCAGGAAATGGACAGAGAGACTCCTGTTTCTGACAGTAAATCCTCTTCCCAAGATTGATTAGAACCATAAATGAACCGACAGCCAGGAAATACCCAAGGTGAAGAGAGGCAGTAAATCCCCTAACGTTACTATTAACAGTTCTATGAAAAAACCTTGCTTTCCCAGATCTGGCAGTAAAGGAGGCCACACTCTGCTAAGAATTGTACTGGGGTTCCTCTGGGAACACAGTGCTGAAGGCTCTTTAATGTCATCAAGTCCTGCCCTCTACTGCACTACAGCCGTGTCGCAGCCCTTCCCATGGACCCACCTTGAGTCTGTAGGGTTTTCATCCCTGCTCCTTCTACCCAAGGGTGTTACAGATCCTGAAGACTGTGTTGGAATATGCCCCTTGAAAATTAGGACAATGCAAAACTATAATGAATGTGAAGAATTCCAAGTTTTTTGCAGTGCTTTTTTTCAGAGCAACGTAGAAAGGAGGTTGAAGGAATTTTATCTGTCAGCATGAGCTTTAGTTTGATGCGAACCCACAGATCACTGGCAGCAGCAGGATTTCCTCCTCAGCAGAAGTGCTGAGTGCTTTTCCATCCCGCCTGAAAGCAGCTTGATCGGTGGCACCTACGACGAGAGCCAAACACAGCAATCCCAGGTGGGCTTTTATCTATTAGATCACCTACTACTCAGTGAGTATGAGCAATTCTTACTTCATCGTGTTAAGTCCCAGTAAGTTTAATGAGCAACTGAAGTTAGATGTGGGGCTCTGAGTCACATTCTTGGGCAGAATTTACCCGAGGCAGGTTTACCTGTGGGGGCTTGAAAGGTTACACCCAAGCTGCATGCTTTCTCCTCCTGCTTCCCCACTGAGGCTGAATCCCCACAGTAGGCAGAACAGGCTTTTCAGCTACTAGATTTCAGTTTATATTTAATATAAACTACCGATACATGATGCTTTAACTTGATGTGCTACTCTGAATTGCAGCAGCTGAGGAGCATTTCAGCAGCTGCAGATAAAGGCAAGAGGGAATGTGAATTGGAGCCCTTAGCAATTAACACAGCTCTTTTCCTAAAAGGGCAACAGGGACAGACGTGGAGACTTTTAGCACTGGGTATGAGCCTCTCCAACTGCAGTGGTTGAGTTTCACAATTAGTCTGAAGCATGTTCAGAGTGATAACAGGATCAAAACACAAATTCTTTTATACTCCCAGATTTCCTCTCTCGCAGTTAATCAGTTCTACCCTAGCAGATCACTTTGTTGCGCTGGAAGCCATCAAGGCCACCAGTGCCAATTTCCCTAGAAATCTCAAGGTATTAATATCTCCCCCACACACACCCCCAACCCCGTTTTCACACAAAGCCACTTATGGTGGTTTTAGGAATTGCTGGGGGGGGGAGCGGGGTGAGTCTAAACAAATCATAGAGAGTCAGTAGATTTCCTTTGAAGGAGGAAATCCTGCCTAGCTCTATACAACCATCTTCCTAGTCATTAAGTCATGAATTTCGGGGCAGAGAGAAGCAAATAATAGCTCCGGGTAGAACGGAAATAGCTTTATTTGAGAAGATCTCACTAGTTACAAACCACAGAAATTAACAACATTAATTCCTACTAATATCAGTACTCCTTCAAGTACGGTTGTACAGCAAGACAATAGGGCTATACAAACAATGGAAAACACAATGAATGCCTTAATGAGCATCACTTAGTATTTTTCTCCAAACCCCTTACTAATCAGTAGGCAGGATTTTCCAAATATACTGATTAAGCTGCCCTTGGCTGTCAACAAAGCTGGATGCCAAGCTGGAGAGATTTCCTTGATGGTATTCTCTTTTTCATTTACTCAAGCCCTTTGGTTCAGCTGCGCTAAAAAGTTCCCTATTAGATTAAAATGCACTGACTCATCAGTAAAAGGTAATAGCTGCAGGAAAGAAACACCGTCAAGAGCTTCATGGTTCTTAGTCTTACAGCCCTGAATGGTGAAGTCAGAGACGTGCCAAGATAAAGCCCCCACTCCCCGCCTCACCTGCCCGCTAAACCAAGGTCACACGCAGCAAGGCAGCTGATGGAACGATCAGCTTTTGTGTTCTGCCCAGCAATGGATTACTGATGGCACGGGACAGTTTTCATGAAGGATTTATTTTGCTTGTTTCAATTGGTTTCACTTTAGATTAATTTGTCAATTTTCCACCTCTTCAATCACCCCTGTAGACACATGGCTAGAAGTGCAGACAGAAAACCTTCCCTACTTCTTTCTACCCTGTTTTTTTCCTTCTTTAACCCCCTATACCTCACGCAGGCATGTTCATGAAGTTGTGTAAGGCAAGATGTTTGACCTTGGGATGTTAACCACAGGGCATGCTGGAGCTGGGGCACTAAACCTTTTCCATGTGACCTGGGGTGACTGACATGAGGACAAGGTGCTCGGGACACAAGTGCGTGGGGAGGATGACTCTCCACTAACTTGTCTGGCTTTCTCTGGTCCAGGGAAGCCACCAGCAGTGTTTCATCAGAATGAGTTGCTGCTACCCCACTGACAGTGGTCCTGTACTGGTCTCTCTTCTGGCCTGGGTATGTACTAAAAGGTAAAGTGGGAGGAAACAGGGGATCCAGCTGATCTTTGTTTCCCTTTCCTGAAGGAGGGAAGGCTTGGGGTTAGTCAGCCTGAAGTAAGGGCCAGGCTTGTCTCAAAACAAAGGAATGCAAAAGGTATAACACTTTTCTTTACCTGTTCTTATGCCTAGCACAGGATGCAGACCCACAGCCATCCTATTTTAATTAAGCATCACAAAACTGAACTGAATACAAAGACTTACTATTTCAGTGCAGAACTTGACCTGATGAGTTACTCCCACAAAAATGAATGAGAATATTCCCTACAACAACCTCCTGTCCGTTGCAAGCAGTGGGGGCACAGGGGCAGGGAAACGCTGCAAAGACAGTGTGAAATTCCCATAAGGCACCCGTGGGCCCAGGTCTTCCTTTAAAGAGATATTAAGGGAAAGCAGACAAGACAAACGTTAAAGAGGAAAAACAAAAGCAGTAGGAGACTGATTTACAAAGCCCATTTTAGCAACTTAAGATGTGGCCAAATACAGATAAGCACCTATCTCATTATATGTCCTCGTGCATTTTTACAAATCTTTCCTACACCCTAAGGTGCAAACATAATCTTAGTGCTCTCTAAACTCTGAGCTCCTAAATTTTATATGCAGGCCAGGCCTGAGAGGGCAATTCTCCTAAGCCCAAAAGAGCTTGTCTTTGTCTTAGCAGCCAGTTCCATATCTGTTCTCTTCCTAATATTTTATGTCAACCAGAAATGATTTTATAGGGTATTTATTTCAGACCAAAGATTTTCAGTTCCTTCCTTGTGCTGAATGCACAGTGTGGCTTTGGTCTGATCTTTTCAGACACATGAATAACTATCCCATTTCATGCTGTCATTGCAATTATTTATCTGGAGTGGGGCTTTCCAAATAAAAGGCTCATTATTTCTTTTGTCAGAGATGCACTGAAAAACAACTGTTCACATGTGGCATGGGGGGAAACACAGTCTTCCGACCTCTCTGTTACTTGCTGGTAGAATACATATGTTAAAAAAATTAAAATAAACCACAGAGATAATGCAATGCTCTGTTGCTTTAGAATACAGAAACTGAGGCAAGCTGGCTGCTGCAGTCAGGTATCACTGACACACAGAAAAGTTTTAGCGGATGTCTTTGGGACTTTCAGTTCAGTATCTCAGTCGTATGAAGTCAGAGCTCATTCCCCTTTTCTCAGCAACAGCATCACCAGCCCAGTTATGAGACTTTGAAATGAAAAACAACAACAAAAAAAACCAACAACTCAAGAGCTTTCACATCCTTCCGTACAATAACCTTCAACTCTTATCTGTGTTTCTGGCTTCAAATCCACCAGCTCAGCTGGTTCTTTTTGTTGTTTTTTTTTTTTTTTTTTTTTTTTAAGTGTACTGATAGCATGTACTGCTAAACACCAAATTAATGCTACATCTGAATCCATTCCATCTGCAGAGGCAAGAGCTGTAACTGTGAAGTAAAATGGATCAAGAGCCTTGAATTAAGTCCTTGTTTAATGCAGAGGTAATCTGTGCTGTGAAGCCCAACCAAAACAGTCCTTAGCCAGAAGACACAGGGGGTGTCTGCACTGTATGTTTAATGACCCTGACATAATTAACATCCTCAACTTTGGTCTCCAGACTCTTTGGGTCAGACAAAGGCCAAGATGGTCACGTACGCTGGTCATTACACAGGACTGCAAGAGGAAGCACCACCAGCAGCCACCTCCTAATCATTGGAGTGGACTTTACTGTGCCAGAGGGTTAAAGCAACCTTCTTGGCTTTACTTTGGAATAGGTTGGAGGAGACATCTTCACACATCTAGGGCTGGTGTTTTGGGGGACAGAGAAGACCTAGTGCCTAAGACTAAAGAGAGTCTACTACCCCACGGCCAAAGTATTTAAGTTGTCTTGTGGCCCGTCACAAACCTTGAGAGCAACAGCATGACAGCAGCTGATAATGCCAAAGTCCAGGGTTCAGGCTGTGTTTGCAGCATAATCCTGGAACCTTGAACAAAAGGGCACTAAAGAAGCTTTTCTTACCATGTTTTCTTCCTTTAAGAGTGGCAACTGCTGTCCCCAAACAGCGGGATGGGAAAAGGCTGATTAGTTTGATTATGTACTTCCTTACTTTTTTTCTGCTAGTACAAAGCTGAGTAAAGAGCTTTAGGAAGAAAAAGCCTCCACCCCCAGGTTATATATAACATGTAGGTCTGATGTGCAACGCGCATCTGAGAGCAGAGCAGTGAGAGTCATGAAACCTCTACAAGGTAGGCTGGGGGCAGCAGCAGTCCCTGGCTCAGGGCATGGGCCTCACTGTGGAGCTCAGCACCTTCCTCCAACAGCACCACACAGAGCTTTGCTGGAGGTTTGCAGAAAGCTGGTTTCTAACACGGTCTTTTTGAACTGTTACTTCCATTAAAAGAAGTAATTTCAGTTTCTTTTCTTTGTCCTCAACCACTCTCGTTCCCCGAGGAGGTTTACAGAAGCAGTAATGGGTTGGACCATGGTCTGCATGAAAAGGGCTATGTATGGGGGGAAGAAAAAGCAAAAATAAACCCCTGCTGCCTACAACCCCCTCCAACCCTTCCTAACCTCTGTCGTTGCACAAGGCAGGATATCCACCACAGGCAAATGTCTTCCAAACCTGCACAAAAGACCTTGGTCTCGGAGCCACATGAATTAGCACACACTGACACCGCCTGCTTCGTAATTTAATGCCCTGGAGGGAAGCAATATGTACCACATACAGAAGGTGCTTTTAATAAGAATGGTTATTAAAGAAAGCGAAGGACACGGATGTTTGCCACTCAGAACAGCACTGAAATAGCTGGTGCAGAAAGTAGAACAGAGCAGGCTCTGACGGAGGGGCTTGGTGACACTTTGCACGCTGAGGCTTTCAATTCCAGCTCCTGCTCTCACCTTCAACCACCCAATTATGCTCAGCTTCTACCAGAGGCAGCTGCAGTGTTTGTGGCTTTCAGGGCAGTGTTTTTCACAAAACAGGAATTCAAAACAAGGAAGGAAGTTTATTCCGGTACCAGGGTTTTTTTTCATCTTTTAATCACATTTTCCAAAACTGTTTGCATTGGTAGTAGCTCTTCTCCCCTCCAGCAAAATGTAGAAGGAGATGGGATGTGGACCAGGAGGAAGGAGATGTAGCAATAGGAAAGCACAGTATCTAGCAGCTCTCCCATTCCTTCCTACTCTTTCTTACTGACTTTGTTTCAGTAGTAATGTTCCAACCAGCCCTGCTTCATAGTAACATTTGGCACCTTTCTTCCAGATGGGAAGGAAAGCTCTAACTTCACTGTTGCTGGCAGGAGCCTTGCTTCCTGACTACGTCTAGTGGTCCAGGCAAAGGGTTGCTGCACAGATGGAGGCACCGAAACTTGCATCTCTTGCTTCCCGAACTGTTGCACTGTAACGCGTGGGTGGAGGAAGATCCTTTCTAGCATTTAGCCAAGAACCTGGTACCTGAATTTGCCCAGTTCTTTAAGCCTTCAACAACTGTGCTCCAGAGATTGGTTTGAGGACAACCTCTTGCCCCTGGTCAGCCAAGGAGCAGCCCATACCAGCTGCAAGCACAGGAAGAGGGAAAGGGAGCAATGGAGCAGCTATAAGGGATTTAGCTCCACATTAAAGGCTAACAATAGGCCACAGTCTACCCCACAGCTGCCCCTTATTTAACTCTTCCCTTACTGTGCTTATGCCTAAAATATGCAACATTTCCTTTTTTCTGTAAAAATGTTTCAGTGTTGCCCCAGCTTGGTGCTTTGATGGTTTAAGGAAATCAGGTTTCCTTAAATTCTCTCTGGCTTAATACCTTGCTTATAAATAAGAGTTTGGCACGTGCAAATGATGGCAAGAAAACAAAACTGGCCTTATTCCAAAGTGCAATGTGTGCCTGCATTAGTTGCTATAAGCATCCTACCCCAGCCCAACCAGTGACTGTTCTCTGCCAAAGCCCCTCTGCCTGCTTAGCCGCTCGAGAAAAGTATTCCCTTTGCTGCAGAAGAGAAGATAGGAACTGTTCTTGAGAGGGTGCCGCTCCAGACACAACATTAAAAATCAGTTCCGACAAAATAAAGAGGTGGACTCCGTAAAACCAAGGAGGGAAAATAAATGGGGAATGCCTCCCTGCAAGCCTCAGATGTCTGGAGGTGCTCAGTTATCTTGGCTAGAAGAGGAGACCAAGAACATGGCACCCAGATACTGAGGCTGTTGTCCTCCCAGGGAAACTACCAACCCTTTAGATAATGTTGGCATGAACTTCAGAAGTGCTGAGCCCAGGATTTCCCCCTACTCCTGGAAATTACTTTATGTTGCCATTAAGAAGAGTTGGGTGGGAAGGAACTCTTGTGCTACAGGGTATTAGCTCTTCTGACATCAACTACAAGAGGATCCTTTTTGGTTTTGAGAATTTTCCCTGCAAAGGTCTCCAGAACAGCTGGAAATGAGTAGCTGTGTTAATCCCAGTAATTCCCCACTGCAAATGTCATAGCAGAGCAATCTAAACCGTCTTGATTTACTGGCTGCTTTCCAAGGACTAAAACATATTTTTCTTCTATGATATTTATTGACTGATCAGACCAGTCCTGCCCTTATTTAAGTTACTGGAAGTGCTCCCCTCCAACTCTGTACAATACAGCCAAGCCCTAGGACTTGGCAGAGCGATTTGGCCAGCAATTGGTGTTTCAGTAGCTGTGGGACCCTGACTCCAGTGCCTCCGGGACTCGCCCCACCTTGAGAAGTCAGGGACTGCTCAATACACAATTCAGTGTACAGTACAGATACGTAATTCTAAAAATACAGGTTAACCATAATGCTTGGTTGTGGAGTAACTAGACGAGCGAGGAAGACTTTGTTACAGTCCAGAACTAGTTACAAATGCTTCGCATCTCATGTCAGCTGGTGACATTGTCAAACAGCAGCCAAGATAGGAGGAAAAGCTTTACAGATTCCCCCTGTAAGTTATTATGAGAGAAACCAAAGCCCGCTTTTGTAAAACATGTCAAAAGTTGAGATCGGATGAAGTTAAATGTTCCTCAATTTATTTCCATTTTCCCCAGCCTGTGCGTCTCCTGTAAATGCTTGACGACCGGCAGTTGAACAATCAACTGCCACGTTTAAACCCAGAGCCGCAACTGTTGCGGTTGAGCAACGCCACATCTACGATTGTTTTCAGCCCTGTATTGTTAGAGCCGATCTTCAGCATAACCACCCTCTTCTCAGGTTTCATATTCTGAAAAAATCTGAGCAAGCTGCCTAACTGCAGTTCTTTTAGCACTATGAATACAATTTACAGAAGAGTTTTATGGCAAAACGGTCTGTATGGCAGCATCCTTTTAGCCACAAAACACTGAGTCGTTTTTGCTCTTCAGCAACGCTTTGAGACTACAAGGAGACCGTTGCTAATCAAGCGTTTTATCTTGTTTAGAACCAAGAAGCAATGAAAAATTGTGCAAAGAAGGGGAAAATAAAAAGCTCAGAGGACCTTAAGTCTAAGGGTGAGACAAAGGACTGGCTGGACTATGGACCTGAGTGAGTTGCACTCTGTGGAGACCCGATTGTGCAGGACAGGGCGGACTCAGGGCAGCAGCAGCACTAACTCTAGTTCACCCAAGTTTTCTCCCATCCTGAGCCATCCCCCGTTCCCACCTCCCTCTCCCCCCC
>VZRU01009153.1:0-19574 GCA_013398155.1 Pedionomus torquatus | reverse complement strand
TAGCCCGCGGCGGGCGGAGGATGCGCTGGAGCGGAGCCGGGTCTCGCCAGCCCCGGCGGGGGTTTGGGCTCCCAAGCGGGGTCCGGCTGGCGAGGAGGGGGAAATGATTGTAACCCTGGCAGCTGTGGCGAGAACTAGCAGTAAGTAAATCACTCGCCACCGATAATACCCGCGATGGTCTTGGATTCTACCCTGGCACACACCCGACTTGTTGACACAACCGAGCGCTAAGCACAGGAGAAAACAACACCAGGGAGAGAATTTTCCTTATTTTTTAACTCAAAAGGGTGTACAAGGCGCTGATTAGCGAGGGCAGGTGGTCTTAATCGTGTTGATTATTCAGCGTGATCTGTTTTTTTAAGCACCCTGGAAGGATTGGGATGCTGCTAACATCTCTCTTTGCTTTTGTTCTAGAGGTACCGTGGATCAGCCTGTCATGGAGGGAACCAGGCAAAGCAGGATTTGTCGTCCACACAAGATAAGTGAATCCTCAAAGGTTTGTACGTTGTTTGTCGCCTACCAAAAAAAACAAGTTACGGACAAAAACAAGAAAGGGGGAGGGAGGGGTGCACAGGCTCTTCTTTGGATGGACTAGTTTAGAAGAATGTGAATACTCTTGAGCTTTTAAAAAGGGGCGTGAAAACGGGGGGCTACCTGCCCAAGTATTTCTGATAGGAGAAGTTGCTACCTAGTGATTAAAGGGGAAAAAAAAAGCAGCAGCAAATGGGCATCTGCTCATTGTGACTCATAATTTAAAAAAGAAACCCACAGCATTGCAGCACAGTATTTTCTCTACACCAAAAATTCAGTCATTAAATATGATGTGTTTATTTGGGGATTTTTTCATACTAATCCATCTCATAAAATCCAAGTTTGTTACAGAAGCAAAGCTGAGATTGCTCTTTAGATCTAGTCTTTGTTTTGTAAAAGATGGGAGTCTTGTTCCTGCAAACAGTGGCTATTCCAGTGAACTTGAGATGTTTATTTAGGTTTGTGAGGGTAATTTTCTTTGCATAGAATCTCTGTCTGCACAAACACGTTGATTTTCTTTGGGAATGCACAGAAGCCCATCTTTATGCAGGTCATCAGGATGACGACCTAAGATGGATAATGTTTGCTTTGTTTCACAGCAGTGAAAAGCTGCTTTTCTGTTCTAGCAGGAGCGGTAGGTTCCAGACGCCGCAGAGCAAGTACCTTGTATGACCAACAGCACTGAGAAGAGAAAAACTTTTCAGTGCCTGTACCTTACCAAAGGTGAAGGAGACAGATCTCATTTCCTTTTGTATCACTGATGAGTGGTGGTGCTGCGTTAACAATCAGAATGAAATTAGAGCTTTGAATCCAAAAGAAGTATAATAATATACTCTGATATAATTGAGAAAAGGTAAATAGGACTAATTGTTAAATGCATCCCCACATATATGCTTTCCCCTAGTGCCAAGCCTGGCTGCCATTTAAATGGTTTACTCTGAAATAATAATTCATCACATTAAAAATTAATTAACTTGACAGCACTGTTTTATTTTCTTGCTTAGGCAGCAGCTGTCACTATCTCTTGAACTTTGTAGATAATGCTAAAGCTGTTCTACAGAATATAAATAGCTTGAGAAAGATGTTTGTGTTTAGTATAAAATTAGGCTTGGTTTTGAAATGTGGCCCTTCTGCTATTTGCTCGCTGAAGGAAGGAACTTGCTAAGTGGCTGAAATGTGTTAATGTATTCTGAGTCCATCCAGTGCCATCCGCAATGACGTCATGCTCGACTTGTGAAGTGGCGGCAGTTCTACATGGCAATGAGGATTTCAGGAGTACAAGTTGTCAGGTGTATTTGCGGCCAGGATTACGCTGCTGACTCGACGGCCAGCTGAGTAAATAGGGGATCTCTGGCAATTCCTACGTCCTGCTGTAGTCTTGTATGCACGATGGTGCTGTTAGAGAAGGTCAGAGAGAAACGATCAGCCAGTTCACAGAGCCAAGGCCGAGTATGGTTTTGGCCTGATCCCGTAACTATCCCCTGTGATTCAGAAGAGGGTGCTGTAAGGTGTTAGTTACTGTCTGCTCGGCCACTGTGCTTTGTCACACTTGCCACAAATGTGTGGTTTGTCCTTTGTCATATTTATTCTTCTGCCTACCTCCTCCATCCCCTGATCTCTGCATGGGCTCCTGTATGATATCAGCATTTCTCAAGCTAGGATTAAAAATTTTACAGTCCTTAGACTCCTTGTTTTTGTTTTTTTTTTTTTTCTGTTACATATTTCTGGCAGTTTTATTGTTTACTGGAAGTTACTTTGTTGTCTATGCTATAGATCCCATTTTCAGCTCAGAGATAAGATGAGGCAATGAGTAGAAAGCAAATTAAAGAATTTTGGCCCAGAAAACTTGTAATTGTTGAAGCCTCTTCACTTAGATTGGTGTAACTGTCCTCTTGCATGTACAAAGTTGCTCCAACAGAAGGTTTTTTGGCAGCTTAGTCTCCATTGTTTAGAACAAAGTGTAAGCGAAACTAAAGAGAAACCACAGGGCTATCTCGCTAAGAGCAGCCCGTTTGGTTATTAGCTTGGGTCTGGTCTCTGGCGGTCTGCCTGTTGCTGTACCAGCGGCTGCTGAAAGGCAGATGTGGGAGGTCAGTCAGGCTCCCGGGGTTGGTAGCAGCTCAGGGTGATTTGCTGCCATCATGTCTGGGCAGTGGGGAGCTCCTGAGTTATCTCATCATATAAAAGTACAATTACCGAATTATGGATAGAGAGCGCGTATCTCCAGAGAGGGCTGCAGGCAGGGGAAAAGCGTTGGCTCTAGGACTTGGACCTTTCCCATCCAGGTGGGTACAGATGTTGTCTTGCCATGATTTAACCAACCTGTTAATGGCTTGACCAGAAAGCGATAATCACGTGTTTTCTGTTTGAGAAACCAGGAAAGCCACAGAAAGTTAGTAGTTCTAGGAGAAACCACAGTTTGGTGAAGGAAAGGTTGAAAGCCTAAGAGGCTTGAAGGGATCTCAGGTCATCCGTGTGACTGTTTCCAACGTAGGTATGGACTGAGACACTTTTTTGGGGTGTCACTTGTGGGAATGCAGCCTGAGGGTGTAGAACTAGGCAAGACCCAGGGTCCTACAGCCAGAACTGTTCAGAGCTGACTTAGGTGCGACACAAAGATGTGTTTCCTTTCCCCCTCCTTTAGTTGTTCTTACATGTTCTTACAGGCTCTGCAGCTCTGCCTGTTTTGGATTTGGTAATTAAAGTTACATATTTGCATTTAACTTAACCTGGCTTTTATTACGAGAGATCACAAGGTAAATGTACCATCAAGTGCACTGTACCTCTGGAAGCACAGTACTAAAAGCTGTCCTTGATGTAGTGGGGTGACCAGCCCCTTCGATACGTGTTCTGTGGGACATTCGAGGGGTGACAACATGTTTCCATTTTGGTTCTTCTTAAGGCTGGTAACGTGAGTCTGGGAGAAAGAGGCGAATACTCGTTGCCTCAAAAGCTCTGTGGCACGTACAGAGCTGGTGGGAAGAATATCTGGACCAGAGGGGTCCCAGAAGGGCACTTAATGGACATGTTCTGAGGGCATTTTCCCCTTTCTTGAAACGACAAATATTTAGTCGTATTCATTAAAACAAAAGCCACCTCAGCTTCTGGAAGCAAGTAAAAGTCTTATGGGAATAAGTTAGCCACATGTGTGGCTTTGCACATAAATAAACGGCTATTATTTTTGAATGCAGTGTGTGTGCCTGGGATAAAGAGAGGGATTTTTACCCTAACAAACTTAGAAATGCAGAGTTCTGAAAAGATTTATGGGTTGGGGGGTGTGGGGAGGTAGCTGTCAAGTAGGCACTAACCCAAACAATACATGGGCTGAATGCAAATCTGTCATCCTGCTGCATGTGTCTCCTGCTCCAAATATTTAGTGAGTAGCTTAGTTGAGAAGAACTCTGTAAGGAGTCATTTGGGGGACAAGTAAGAAAGGAAGTGTCAGCATTGTGTCACGAAAACAATGAGTGGAAGAGTTTCAGAAAACCATGCCTGTATAAAACTTCAGGGAGGAGGTTTGGATGCAGCGCCATGGAGGAGGTAGAAATAAATTATAATCAAAAACGGGAGCAGGAAGCAGTAAAACTCTGCACAGTCCTTTCGAAGTGAAGGTAAGGAGCTTGGCCTCGTGCTGTTTTGTTTGCCAACTGCTTCCAGTCAGAATTTATTATAAATTTGCAACACAAGTAAGCTTCGTCTCTCTTATGTATAACTGCATCTAATGGGAAGACGCTTTTGTACCCACTGAAATGGATCTCGGTGAAGATAAGATCTGCCTGACACAGTTTGTTTGTTCCAGGTGTACAGGTGGGATGACCACTCCAGTCTCGTTCTTCAGAGCCTGAATGAGCAGAGGCACCGAGGCCTCTTCTGTGACATTGTCCTTGTGGTGGATGAGCAGAGAGTCCCTGCCCATCGGAACCTCCTCGCCGTTTGCAGTGACTACTTCAACTCTATGTTCACCATTGGCATGCGAGAAGCCCACCAAAAAGAGGTTGAACTTTTTGGAGCCTCTTACATTGGTCTGAAGGCTGTGGTGGATTTCCTTTATGGCAGTGAGCTGTCTTTGGATGGAGGCAACATTGACTACGTGCTCGAAACAGCTCACCTGCTGCAGATCTGGAAGGTGGTCGACTTCTGTTGCGAGTATTTGGAGAATGAGGTCAGCGAGGAGAACTACTTGTACCTGCAGGAGTTAGCCTCGATCTACAACCTGAAGCGCCTTGACTCCTACATTGACTCTTTCATCTTGCAGAACTTTGGCACGCTGTCTTTCACCCCGGACTTCCTGCAGAACATCTCCTTGCAGAAGCTGTGCCAATACCTGGACAGCAGCAACGTGCAGCAGGAGTGTGAGCACGACTTGCTGCAGGCTGCCTTGCAGTGGCTTACCCAGTACCCAGAAAGGGAGAACGAGGCTTACCAGGTTCTGGATAACATTCATTTTCCCTTGATACCTAAAAGCGATCTCCTCCATCGGGTGAAGCCTGCTGTCTGCTCTCTCCTTCCCAAAGAAGCAAACTGCGAGGGGTTCATAGAGGAAGCGGTGAACTATCATAACAACGTTATGGCTCAGCCAGTGCTGCAGAACAAGCGGACGGCCCTGCGAACCTGCGAGGAAAGGCTCCTCTTTGTGGGTGGGGAGGTCTCCGAACGGTGCCTGGAACTGAGCGACGATACCTGCTTCTTGGACGTCAGAAAGGGGCAGTGGGTAGCAGAAACCCCTCTCCCGGCCAGACGGAGTCACCACTGTGTCGCAGTCTTGGGAGGTTTCATCTTCATTGCCGGTGGCAGCTTTTCAAGGGATAATGGAGGGGATGCAGCTTCAAATCTCCTATATAGGTATGATCCCCGCTGTAACCAGTGGATAAAGGTGAGACTTAAGCTGTATTATTTCTCTTAATGTTTAGAGTGTTTTCTTCTTTTTGGTGGAAGGACAGGGCTTGTGAGAGTAGGCAACATAGCAACACCTGCAAATGGCAAATCGTTATTTAAATTGAAAAAGCAGCTACTTGAATCCTTTGTGGGAATGCTGAAGTTACACGCCTGGCAAAAGGCTTTAGGGCAAATTTTCAGCTTCACTTGGGAATTGGGCATCTCATCTGTGAAATTCCTGGTCAGCAGCCACCTGCAAGTCTTTAGACTACTTTTGGGAATAATGCTAGAATGGACTTACAGATGTGATTGCTTAGTTCGTCTTTCTCAAGCAGAAGAACATATAAGTAAATAAAAAACGGTTCTGATGTAAAAAGATAATGTCTCTGATACTTGCCAAACGTCTCTGCGCTAAATGTCTGTTAGAACAAGCTACTCGCGTCCAGTCCCGCTGTAAAACCCCGCGGCCAGTGCAGGACCTATAAAATATGACACTGTTCCCATGTTTTGAACCAATTGTACCGTGTGGTTCAGTTGGGTTTGAGTGATTACAATTTATATTTCTTGCAGAGTCTTGGAAGGAGGCTCATGTAACACAAACCTGTCTCTTATGTGCTTTATGTTACCCCCTTTTATTTGAAAAGGAGTGCTATGTAACGTGCTACTGCAGAAAACCAAAAGTATTTTATGAATATAATGGATGGAAACCAGTAGCTCTTCTTTTCAAATGAATGGGAAGAAGCAAATTCTATCCTCAGATACGAATATACGTTAAGTCAGCTCACTTGCCAGACATTTGAAGATGTCAGCATGTTTTGGTTTTTTTTGACAGGTTGCCTCCATGAGACAGCGCCGTGTAGATTTCTACCTGGGAGCTATTACCGACATGCTGGTAGCTGTTGGTGGCAGGAATGAAAATGGGGCGCTTTCTTCAGTTGAGACCTACAGTCCTCAGAAGGATTCGTGGTCCTATATAGCAGGCTTGCCAAGGTAACAGAGGTGTTTGGAAAGTTATCCCATGTTTGAGAAGCAGTAGTAGAAGGAGCTTCTGTGACTTTAGCTGACCAATGTGTGTCCCTAGAAGGGAGGCAAGGACCCAATGTGGGATCAGCGAGGAGCAAACCATATCAGCATTTGGTATTTGAGCAACCATCTCTCCCAGGCAGTGAGCCTGGTGCTTGATTGGTTTTCATTTTTGTCCTGAGGTACGTCTGAAGGGTGGGAGGAAGAGCCCTTGTAATTTTGCTCTACTGTTCTTAACATCTTTTTCCTGATGTCAGTTGGAGTCAAGTCTCTTCAGAGACACTGTATAGATCTTGATCAAAGGCTTTTGTAATTTATATGGCCTTACTTTATCACCTTGTTGTGATTGTTTTCCTTGCAAGGAGTCACTCTCTGTTTGGCTGCTCAGGTTGGCTGTTGCAGGTAAAATTTATCTGTCTTGTAAATACATATTAATATTGTAAATACAGATAATCTGGGCAAATGTGATCTCTCTCTCAGTCTGAGTTAAAACTAGGCTGCTTTACTTTTGAAAGGTTTTACTACTGTAACACTTCTTGTAACGGCATGACAGGACATTGCTTCTATCCTGAATCAGTGTTTGAGCAGTGACTTCATAAGAATGGTACGACAGTATTTCATTTGCAAAGAGTTAGTCAGATTTAGTAATATTTCACATCTGTGGAAATTACAGGAGTACTGGCTATACAAATGGTGTCTGAAACCTGCAACTTCAGCAGCAGCCCTTGCTGTCTCAGAGGCATCACGAATGAGATACCTGCAATTTGAGTTGTGAGTGTTCAGTGTTTTTTTTCCCCGATATTCCCTCGGCTGCAGAACCATAGGCAGCCAGTGAAGGCAGAGAAGCCTGTTGCCCACTTCTATTTTGGGCAGGTGCTGCAATGTGAGTCTGATCCAGGCTAACAGCTGGGCTCGAGTGCTCTTCAGGAGCAGGATGCTTTTTTTCCGCTTTATTTCTGCTCGCACAGACAGATCTAGCAGTTGAGGCTAAACACCACAATCTTTCCTGGGAAGCTGTGCTTGAGTGTCTTCAGTTCTGAAGCTCTTCTGTTAATGGAGATGATCTGTAGCATACCAGTAACATCTCAAAGAAATTGTAGCACAGCTTTTCTTTTTTTTTTTTTTTTCCAAAAAACATTTTTCAAAGAACTGTAGATGTGACCTGACTGCCTTGTAGGTTATTACAAAACCAGTTATGGTGGAACAGGTATGGATTTTCTTTTCCAGCATATAAATGGTCCTGGAGAAGCTTGCAGACTGTAAGCTGTCTGAAAAGGGGCATTTTTTTCTGTGTATTCCTACTGCTGCTTGTGTGTTGGCTTTGGGAATTTTGCAGCTGCAGCACTTAAAAGTGAACTTTGACATGACATTTTTTTATTTGATTGCGTAGCTGATCGGCTTGGACAAGGCAAAAGTCCCCCTTTCGGGACAGATGCCCCTCACATTGACTCAGTTGGTTGCTAAGCTGCAGGATGGGGCTGTAACCCAACAACTCTTTGCCTTATTGCTGCATCCCAAAGAAATAGTTCTGTGCCCTCTCCTCCTGCCTAATCTGTCCTCGTCCTGTGCCAACTGTCCCTTGTGCCAGCTCAGGTGTTTGTGTAGCTGCATAGTCAACTTGGGAGTTTCCCACTCTTCTGTAGCTGCTCTCTTGCACCTTAATATTTTTAGTTAGATCTTAATGAAAACTTAGTACCTTCAGATTTTCTGTCATTTCAGCTCTTTCTGCTGTTGGAGAACACTTGTGTTGGGCAGTATGTTGTTAGAAACAGCTGGGTTTCTGCACAGAAGGAGTAAAGCAAAAAGAACTTTATGCAGGTTTCAAGAGGCAAAAATTGGCGCAGAGGTGACCAACAGGAAGAGACCTGAATGATGGGATATTGAAGGCTGGGGGAGCTCAGAGAGCTGCGGCTCTGGGAGGTGTGGGTGGCTGCTGGAAGGGATCTGGGCAGTCCTTCCCTGATGTCCTTCAGACAGATTTGCTGACAGCAGAAGAAGGATGAGAGAGAATTTTATGATCTGTTCAAGACCAGAAGAAAGCCTGCTAGGTACAGTTCCTTTGATGCACTCTTGTTCTCCCTTCAAAATACTCCTGGTCTGCTCTCTGTTTTCCTCCCCGCCACGTGCTTATGTTCCTCAAACTGATTTCAGTTACTGCTTTTACCCAAATAACGCCTTCCCCAGCCCTATTCTAGCAGCAGGTCTTTTTTTCCCCATACAGAAGAAATCAGAAACCCAAATCCTCTGCTTCCCAATCACCCAGTCAGGCAACATGTCCCAACATAGCTGCCTCGTTTCTTGCATTTTTCTGTCTTCTTCCCTCTGAAGGGAACATGTACAGGTTTTTTGTCTTCTTGGTGCATGGCCACCAGAAGCAGGCTCCTTGCCCACAGCTCTGGGGGCGTTTCTGTCTTCTCTGAGCCAGCCACTGCCTGGAAGATTATTCTCTGGAGCGATAGGCACATGTTGAGGTCATTCTGGGGTGTAGGCTTGCATAGTTCAATTTGAGCTGTGTGGGATTGGACTCTCGGAGGTTATATTTGTTAAAGCTTCTGCTCTGAACATGCAGAAAATGGTTTGGTTTTGTTTTTCTTCCCAAGAAGAAAGAGATTTGTGTGTGGAGACTTTCAGGGGAAAGGCAGTGGTTGTGTTCTTGAATACACGTCTCGTGTCTGCTGCCAGGTCCCGTGTCTGTGTTGCTGTACATGGGCACAGTCACGCTCCTCTAAGGAAAAGCTTTGCAAGCTCTTCTTTATCTCTTCTTCCCCCCACCCTCTTCCCACCCCAACACGGTCAAAACAACACATCATTTCCCCCCAACACTTTCTTGGAAGGAGACGAGTTGTTTTGACTGAAGTAATGCTGTCTTACTGAAGAAGAAAACACAGCCTCTTGAGGCAGATGCTTAACACGGGAAATTTCAGCCAAGCTATCTAAAGGGTGGAGCCGGTCCAAGTTTGCTACAAGTGAATTTTGCCTGACTCTCGTTTGAATGAGTCCTGGGTTGTGGGATACCTTTTCCATTCTTCAGAGAGGTCTGATATTTTCATCACCATTTTCCCAGGCTCTTTGGGAGCAGTTGCTGCCATAGTTTCTAGCCCGGAAGGGAACAGCGGTGGTTGACAAGCTTGGCAGAGCAGAAGTTGGTGCAATGTTGAACAGACCATGAAAAAGTCTGCTGCAGACATCAGGGAAATTAATTGAGCGGCCCTAGGTTAAAGTTTGGCAGAACAACTGAAAGCTGTTGTATGAGGAAATGTGTTGGAACAGGTTAACGAATGATGGTATCTGCTCTACCAGTTGTGTCATGAATAATCTTGCAGGGTTGCAACAGGTGGACACTGAAATTCAGAGCAACCACAGCTCGCCTGGACTTCGGTTGGAGCAGGGGATTCCCAAAGCTTTATTGGATTAGGCCAAGTGTGCTTTGATTTAAGAAAATAAATGGTAGATTTTCTAGAATTTATTGAGTGGTGTTACTGCATCAGAAACAGTAATTTTTGCAGCATTGCATCTAGGTAAGTTACTCAGACTCAGCAGCCAGCTCTAGCAGATGTTCTGAATCAGAACTTTCTTCTCTGTAATGCCTGTGTCTTTTTCTAGCCACTCACAGATAACGCTGCCAAATCGCTTGACAGTTTCTGGTGGAGGATGTCTGGACCCATTGTGTTGAAGGGCTCTGTTCTGTTGCACATTTAGAAATGGTTTCAAACGCAGGGCTTGCAGAAAGCTTTCTTATTGATTGTTTTCAGCTTGTGCATTATATTTCATGCGGTTTTCTATTAATGTGAAGTGGGGTATGTGCAATTTTGGGTGAGCTCTGCAGAAGTCAGGCAAAGTGAAACACCTCTAGAGTACTTCAATGGGTAATCTCCCTGTATTGGAAAATAACAAATTGCTGGTTGATCTGGCGCTTCAAATGCGATTGCTCTTGCAGCTGTTGCTGTTCACTCGACATATCCATTGACTCAGACAAAAAGAAAAGCATCAGGTTTTTTTCTGTATCTGTCTATGTGAGACTACTTTCATGGGCTTGATACACACAGTCTCTTGCTTGCTTACCTGTAGATAATTTCACTTTTCAGTTAGTGTAAGAAAACATTTAAACACAGCCTCCCCAGTGGAGTGCACTGCAGGTGCCCCTCCAGGTAGCGTGCTGGTTAGATGTGGGTTTAAAATCAAATGCAGTTTGAGGAAGGAAATAAATTCAAGTTGTCCATCCTACTTCCCAGGTAGGTAGTCTACTTTTTAAGATCCATTCTTGTGTATACGGAGAAGTGAAGACCAGTGAAGTGTGGCAACCAGACTGGGTGCCACAAGCCTCTGAGCAGCATCTGTGTACACTACACCTTCCAGAGCATTTCCAGCAGGTGCAGAAGCTGGAGCGTGTGTGCTCAGGGTGTTTCATGTCAAGCAAAATTTCCGAGTATGAGTTCTGTGCTTCCATGGTTAGGCAGACGGTGAGATGTGGAATTTTTGAGTTGCCTTTTTGGATCAAGTCTCATCACTATGCCTTAGTTGCCTGCCTTTTTTGATTGCTTGGTTTTTCATGAGTTAGGAAGTTTTCTGAGTTTTTCCTGGCTAAGGAGCAGTACAGTACTGAAGTCATCTCTGCAAGGTCTCTAGGGATGGTGCTACAGCCCTATTACTGCAAGGCCTGTTTTGGCCACTCGGGATTCTTAGGCCAAGCGTGTCAAGGATTTCTCTGTTTCTTGTAGCAGAAGCGTATTAAAATATCTGATTCAGACACTGGTCAGGGATGAAAAGGTTCAGTAGGCATCTAGAATAATAAAAATCTTTTCGCTTTTCTCAGAAGTATTGTGCTTTCAGGGTAAATGCGGGTTTTCTTTTCTATTCCACCTTTTCCCTTGGCATAAAAGCGGTTGGCACTTTGGTGTGTGGAAGAAGTTATGATACTGTTTGTGTAGCTGAGACAAACTATTACCATGTGAAATAAAAACAGCTCAAGGTTCTATCCACACGGAGTTTTCAGCATGTTCAGGCATGGTTCAAAAGCATTCCAGGCTAAAGCAATGTTAACATGGGTTTGTCTGCCATAGAGGTTGAGTTGTCTTGAGCCCTTGACTACAAAGGATGGTAGTGGGGACTCATGAGTGCAGCATGATTAGTTTATTATAATGCTCTGCAGCCTGATTGCTACAAAGAGCCCAGACAATTTAACAGCCATGTGTGAGCCAGTTTGCTGTGGCTGGTGCTGCAGCTACGCTTTTTGACACCCACGTGCCCAAAATGAGAAGAAAGCAGGTGCAGGAAGGGTATGTTCAAAGAAGCCAAGGCTGTCCCTCACCTTAGCATCCCACTTCGAAGAGCCCAGAAGGGTTTGGTCAGGAACATCCCAGTGTGAAGTTAAAAACAGACTCAAGAATTAGGTTTGTAGTGGCTTTTCTATAGCTGTCAAAGGGGTTTTCTCTTTGCTGTGGAAAGAGCATGCGTGATGTTGGTTTCTACCATCTCATTTTGTCTTATTTCAAACCGGGATTCTGATCTAGGATTGACTGTTGCCTTATCTTGGGGTGACCAAAGAAATTATCACCTGTATAACAGAAGTGGTAGAACAGGTAGATAGCCCATGAAAAGGACACTACATCTATTATGACTGCAGATAAACTGGGAGGTGAGCACTGGTGGGTAAGAAACATCATTAGTGATCCTGAAGCTGTGGAAGGGGAAAACAGTAGTAGTTTTCTTGTTGGTTTTTCTTGGCAGTGCAGGGTGAATGAGAGTAGTTGCTGGGTCACTAACAGGATTCGGGATTCTTCCGTCTGTAGTTACTGTTTCTTTTCTCCTTTAGTAGCAGTCCTTGTCGAATGCTTGTGTTTCTTGATAAAACCCCTACGTATTAAGTTGGATCATTTCTGTTTGCCTGTCCTAGGTTTACCTATGGCCATGCTGGAACAGTCTACAAGGAATTTGTGTACATCTCAGGAGGTCATGACTACCAAATTGGCCCCTACAGAAAAAACCTGCTGTGTTACGATTACCGCACGGATGTCTGGGAGGAGAAGAGGCCAATGATCACTGCCCGAGGGTGGCACAGCATGTGCACCTTACAGGACAGTATCTACTCCATTGGTGGCAGCGATGACAACATCGAAACGATGGCTCGCTTTGACATTCTGAGTGTGGAGTCCTACAGCCCTCAGTGTAACCAATGGACCAGGGTTGCTCCTCTGCTGCAAGCAAACAGTGAGTCTGGGGTGGCAGTTTGGGAAGGCAAGATTTATATCCTTGGAGGCTACAGCTGGGAAGAAACAGTCTTCTCCAAAACAGTCCAGGTTTATGACAAGGAGAAAAATAAGTGGTACAAAGGAACTGACTTGCCCAAAGCAATTGCTGGTGTGTCTGCATGTGTCTGTGCATTGAAACCCAAAACAGAGGACAAAAAGAAAAAGACAAAAACAAAAAAACATCAAGATAGAGGAAGATGACTACTTCCGGATAACCACCCTTTGATGGTGGACTCCAAAAGAACTTTGTATTTAATCATTTCTATCTAACCTTGATTCTTCTTTTTCTTTTTAAATGGCAGGAGGGGGGGAAGGCATCTTCAGAAGCCTCAGAAAATGTACAGGTGAATGTGGTTTTTGGATTAAGCTCATGTTTAAGGTAAAAACAACAAACCAAAAAAAATCCCTACCCTCCTACTATATAAGGGGTGCTAAGGCAAGAGAGGTTACGCTGCTCTCCCGAATGTTAAGGCTTGGTCTTTTATTTCTGTGGCTCGTGGCATTTCCACATACATCATATTATATCATCATTTTTAAAATAGGGTTGAATCTGTGGCTGAGAGGATAATGTCAAAGGTGAGGAAGCAGAGCAGTAAGCGTCTGGTTTGAAGTTACAGGGCAGTTCAAAGGAGTTCAGAAGCAACTGCTAAGAAAAAGTTAAATAGACCTCCAATGTTGTTTTCAGTCTTCAGTCTTTGTAACGTTAAATTTCATTTGCAATACATTCCTGAGTTGTTTGTGTCAGATTTCTGGGAGACAGGAGTCTTCAAAGAGAGTATTGCTTTCGGCCAGATCTGTTTGAAGAGCAAGTAACTCCACCGTATTCTTACGATTACTAAGACCTTAATGTGTGGCTAAAGAATAGGTGGAATTGACTTGGGCTTGGATTAATAGTGTTGTTAACTTTGAAATCTGGGAAAGGTGAGGTGACTTTTGCACCCCTTGTTATGGCATTTTTCATGTCTAAACACAGTGGTGCCATTTACTTAGGCTTTAAAACATGCCCCAGGGTGAGGGGAAAAAAATAATCTATCGAAGAACTTGAAAGAAGATGTGAGGATTCGGATGAAAACTACAGTTTGCCTTTGGCTTCAAAGCAGATGGAACTATTGCAGCTCACTGTGAGTTTGGGGTTTGATAAACAAGGTAACAGTGGGGAAAAATGGCAGGAGAATACTTCAGGTGAACTTGAAGCAAGAAGTTGTCCCTCCTCAGCTCTACCAGGCTGGAGAAGCTGGGATCCACTTCATTTAACTCAGGCCTCACAGTGGTCACGGCTAGTAGCCAGCGTGAGCAAGGGCCCATACTGGACTTGCCTGCTGTCAAAAAGCCTATTTACCCAGGATGATTAATTGAGGCTTGGTAATCCTGAAGAACAGCAACTCGCATCTTCCTCTTTCTTTATTTTTTAAGTTCTAATGTCGTTCCCTGAGAGTAGCTTTTTCTAATGGCTTTGGCAGGGACTCGAAGCCACGGCTCATCAGGCAAGCAACTGAACTCCTTCCTCAGCCAAGCAGGTTTGAAAGGAAGAACCTCAAAATATACTCTGGGCTGTGTTTGGGATCCAGACAATGGGACTGAACTGAAAAGCGTCTGTTAGATCCTCTGTGTCACACAATCCTTTGCATACCGAGCAAAGAGATTTCCGACCCAAGTGTTAGTCCACCCTCTACAAACACAGCTGATTCTGCTGCAGATATTAAAATTCCCCGACTGTCTGGCCAGCTCTCAGGCATTCACCCTGGGGCATTGTACAAACGTGCCTCTGATTTGCAAGAAGTCAATCACCAGCAATCTGATACAAGCACTTCAGTTATTGTAATTATGCCAGGCCACAGATTAATATTCCTCCTTCCCAAAAGAAGAAATTTTTAGAAAGTTTTTAAAAACAACTTTTCTACTTTTTTACAGCACATTTTGCTAACTCAGTCTCTTGTTTGCCATATATGATATTATTTCCTCTAGAAGCTACTGCTCTGTAATTGTGACCCTGTTGTTGCCGTCAGGAGCTTGTTGTTTGATGGGTCTTTTAGTCTTTGTGTGGCCGGTGAGGATGCCGTGCAGCTGTTGGAGCAGCATTTACATTCTCGGCGTTGTCAGGCGGTCGGCTCTAACCGCGACTGTTGTGCGGTCTCTTCCCAATAGTCCGGCTCGCCAGACATGCTAATAAACACGCTTTATTTTCAGCCAGTGGTGATCTGCTGAGGGAATTTCAAGGGCTTTGGTTTAAAGTTCTGCTGGGGAACTGTCGATTGTGGCTGTTATTTCTTCCTCAATCCTTCTTTCACATCTCCCTTGTGCACCATAGCCATCTATTTCAGATTTGCCTTTTTTCCAGCTGGTGCACATACATGTGATATCCTGCTACCTTCCTTTTCTCTTTCTTTCTTTTTTTTTTTTTCCCCCAACTCTTTACCTCAATAATTGGAAAACACTAAGAAAACACTTTTGCACTTAATTTCATTTGAGGCTCTTGTAAACTAAAGAACACTTAGATATATTACAAGAACATGTTTGTATTGAAAGAGGTACCTCTGGATAAAATCCTGGAGTGCAAGGAAGTTGCAGGTTTCGTCTTCGCTGCTAAATATGGACTTAAGAAAAGTTGAAATTAATTTCTGAAAATCCTTGAGGGTTTTTTTGGTGTTTAAAAAAAAAAAAGCCTCAGGAGTTAGTCTTTCATTTGCATTAATGGCTTTGTTTTAAAGCATTTGTACACTGCATGAGGTAATGGTTATTCTTTTTTATCCTAAAAATATACTAAAATACAAAAAAAAAAACCCGAACCAACTAAAACTAAACCAAACATTTTGTTTATAACAAGCTCATTAATGAGTTGTTTGGGGTTTTTTTTATATCTGAAATCCTTGCTATGTTGACTGACAACTACTTAACTTTTTGCGTCATTTTCATGTGTAATTATAGAACAAAAATTTCAAAGACTTGCTTTGTTTCTGTTAATGGGCTGCTTGTTACTATATCCCCCCTTTTAATGTGTTTATGTGTTACATTAATGTCTGGAAACAATAAATCAGTTTAGAACATTGTATTCATCACTGTCTGACTTGTGTATTGATCTGGTTGAGGGTTTCCTTTTTTGATAAATTGGAAAGAAGTATTCTTGCAATTATTTTTAGGTGGCAGTGATAATGGTGGAAACATTTGAATAGGCAGAAACTAAAGATAACAATATGAAGCAGAAATAAAACTTTTCTGCATCATGCTCCAAACCAGATGGTCAGAAATTACTTTTCACGATTTTGCAGCTGTGGCAAAAAGACCAAATCTGGTTTATATCGTGGTTTCAAAGACGGTATTTAATGGGGAGTAGATAACCATGGTTATGTCTTGTAACATTAAACTTAATTGTACAGGTCAAATATAAACTAAATACTCATCAAAGTAAGCTTTATTTTTCCTGGTCCACTTATCGTCCCTCCAAAACCAGAGGCTACAGGTGAGTATGGGACATCTCTCCTGTTACTAGAGGTCACTGGGGTATTGTACCTGTTGTTGCCATAAGCAATTATCCATTATTAAAGGAAGAAATGATTACCACTTGTGCCGACGAGACCCACGGTAGTAAGTGCTGCTAAAAGCGCGGTCTGGCAGAGTGTCCTTGATCTGGATGTTGCGTGCCCGGAGGTGGCTTATCAAGGCTCAGGAAGTGTTGGTAGATAGCACACCACACTTCGAATCACTGAAACTCCCCAGTGCTGAACAGCTTTGGGAAACTGGTGTGCTGGAGTCCTGTGGAAGGGAGAATAAGGAGGAGATGAGTGGATTTCTACTTGGATTTTCATAACCTGAACAGCCTTGTCAGGGAGTAATTAATATTGGCAGAGAAAAGAGATCACAGAGAATCTTCACAGATTCCTCCACAATCCTCCCCTGGTCTGTGCTCTCAGGGACTCAGCCTGGCACCTGCACATGCTGCCGCCTTCACCTGTAAGCTTTGTAAAACATTTTACTGTTTGTCAGGAAGCAAAGCTTTTTCTTCCCGCCCCAGGGAAAAATAACTATTGCTCTACCTCATTTTAAAAAAGGCTCTTGTTGCCAAATTCTGAAGAAAGCTCGTTTTACCTGACACAAAATAGCTACCAAAAAACCCTCATGTTTTCTCTTCCCACACTTCCATGCCTGCATCTTGGCATCAGCCTGTCAGGGAGCTGCTGCCTGTAACACTGACAGTAGGTAACAAATCCCCTGAGACACCCCAAGGAAAAATTACACCGTGGTGTGAGATGCAGTTGTCTTGAAGGCTCGAGAAAGAAGCTGGAAGTATTTTTGTTCTCAAGTTGAAATCTTAAATTGAGAAAAATGTGCCTGCGTGTCTTTCTCCGTAAGAGATCAGAGCACTTAGCCTGAAACATGGCTCTTAAGGATTCAGTGATTCAGTGTGAAGTGATAGGGTCTCATGTCTAGAGAATTTAAATAAATAATTCAAACTGTAGTACTTTTTCTGAGAAACAATTTAGCTTGAAGGCAAAAAATGTCTCGATTCTAATTGTGATTCTTACCTTGCTAATATGTCTTAATGAAGCTCTGACCAGTAAGAAGTTTCTATGGAAAAAAAAACCAGCACAAACAATATATATTATTTTTGTTTCAGCTTCTTGTCATAGCTTGGTTCTCTTTCCATGAATATAACAATGAGTGAGAAGGTAATTATGCCTTCACAAACTTACAGCTTTGAGTCGTCTTACGGACCAGGTCAGGACAGACATGTCCCCATCTGATGGAGATGGTCTGTCTCTGTGCTGTGTGAGCCTGAGCAGGGACCAGCTCCAGTTTCCTTCTCCCCTCTGGCAGCTTCCTTGCGAGGCGAGAGACACAGTCCAGAAGCACTGGCTGACACCATGCACACTTTCAGCACCACGTAAGTTCTTTCCGGACCTCAGAGGAGCTTTGGGAAAATATGAACCTTTGTTTTTATCACGATGGTTCAGTGACAGAAGGTATAAGGAAGGTGAGATGGAGACTTTTCAGCACTGACTACTTTTTTTTTTTTTCTTCCTGGCTGAATCTCATTACCAGAATGACTGGAGAAGCAGCAAAGCCCTTGCTGCATCCAGAAACTATTGGAACAGAAGTTCTGCATCTCTGAAAAGATCTTCAGACCTCCTGAAGCTCTTAGCACCCAGAGGAAGCTTCGCGGGGACAGCATTAAACCTGCCACAGGGATCAAGCAGTTCTACAGCACTATAGAAACATATTCCCTTCTGCCGCTGGACCAAAGGGTGTGTGAGTCCCACTGCTTGCTTGAGATGAGTCACACATAGGCATCATTCACCTCCCGGGCACTGTCAGGAGCACAGGTCTTATGGTCTGGTGAAACCACGAGGAGCACGGCATGGAGGGGTGAGCCGCTCCCAGGCACTTTGCATTTACAGTAGGATAAGGACAGTCCTGGCAGGCCCCGGGAGGCAGCTGACTTGGAGCAGTTTATTCAGATCAACAGCTCATGTCAGACAAACCTCAGTTGTTGATCAGTCCACAAAATAATGAATTCAGTACCACTTTGGTCTCTAAATCTTAAGAACATGGATACACGGAAAGCAAACTACAGCACCACTTTTTTGAAGTCAGAAAAGAATCATGACATTTGAGAGCTGTAATTCACAGCCACTGGCATGAATGAAGTGGTACACGGCCACTGCCACTGAAAATGGCAAAAAAAGAATGATAAAACAGAACCGAGCTGGAAACTTGCCAGGTAAATTTCTTCGAAGCATGCTATTTACAATGAAACTTACAAAGCTTACTAAAGCTATTACTATTACAAAGGACATAGTAAAATGTTAACAGACTTTACAATGGAACTGTATTAAGATGGGATAAAACTGAAGGTGTTTTAAATGTTGCTGAACTACAAGACAGTGACACCCATGCTGCCCACATCAGTTTTCACAGTCAGCTACGGCTTTTAGCAGTATTAGTAGTAGAATTAACTGGTTTCCAGGTGGGGGGCACTGCACTTACGTGTATCTTCAGCCATTTGAAGGGGCAGCCTTTCAACAACAGTCAGTTCCCTGAGTACTGTGGGCAGAAGGGAATTTTGCCTTCAACCACGTAAGGGTTTTCACTCCTTTATTTACCTTGTAAATTAGACTCCGGAGGGGAGAGGAGTTCTCAGATGTTTGAAACGCTGTATGCAAAAAGCCTATACATTTGTTTCCCTTTTTTGTTTCTCTATTTCAATATTAAACAGCCGTTTTCACTGCTGGGTCTCTGCCTTAGGACAGAAGAGCAACACTTGCTAGAAATAAAAGAAAGGGAGCAGCAGCAGGGTGTGCCACCTAAAAAGGACACGGGCTGGTTCAGAAAATCATTTACTGTCCTTCCTTCCCATTGCTGTCATGAGCACATGTTGCTTTTCATGAAATGAGGGGAAGGTCCTTCGCAGAGAGAGACGGGTGAAGCTGTCCTGCCACTTTCCATGAACCCCTCTCTGAACCGCCACACTTCTTCAGTTCCTTTTCTTCAACTCTCACAGTGACATTAAGCCTTCTCTAAATGCTTACTCCTCAAGCGCAGTAGCCTTTTGCAGGATTCAATACTTTTTAAGGAAAACAAATATGAAATGGAGTAAATTGGCGATGGATTTAATGGATTTTTGCCTGGAGAGTTTCAGTTAAGACTCAGTCCTCTCAAAATCATAAGACTGGCTTAGCCAGTTTCTTTTTTTTTTTTTTTTTGCCAGATACAAACGTTGGAGCCACTCACGCTGTGGTGACGGATGCGGGCTATTTCGGTCCTGCCAGCGCAGGGGCAGGGAGCCTTCCCCTCAGCCGCCGAGCAGCCCCCGCAGCGGGCCTGCTGCAGACTTCCCAGGCAAACCCGCCCTTCGTTCCTCCGGGGCAGCCCTCCTGCTCGCACCCTCGCCTTTCTAACAGC
>VZRU01009151.1:734745-758750 GCA_013398155.1 Pedionomus torquatus | reverse complement strand
CTTTATTGGAGTTTTTTTTTTTTTTTTTTTTTTTTTTTTTTGTGGCAAGAATTGAACCCACAGTATGGAAAGAAAACATGGCAGAAAACTGGAGAAGAGTGAAATAAAACTGAAGAAGGTGAAGTCCTCCACATTGCTACACATGGCATGCCCAAAGCACTGGGTATATACAATATGTTCTATGGAGAGCCTGAGGGACCTGTAAACTGCTAGATAAAACCCATTCACTGAATATTTTGATCCTCACAAGAATGTCACTTGGGAAAGGCACATTTTTTACAAGAAACCAGCTGCCAGATGAGACCATTGACCATTGTTAAGATCTTTAAAATAAAGCCAAGTAATGTGAATTGGAGCAGTTAACAGATGGATGAATTACTTGTGATATAAGTGATAACCAAGTCAAAGCAAGGTGAGAAAAGGACTTGACATTGCAAAGAACAGCGGATATTTGCAGGGCTAGTAAAGACTGCTTCCCAAATAAAAGTGTTAGCTAGTGGTGAAAGAACTGGAGTGTATCTAATTAAAAATGCATACCAAAGCATAAAGAGAGAATACAAGGGTAAACAAATGGCAGAGACCAGACTTGTTTTCAATAGATGTAAAATCAATCACAACATGGTGAAAAGGTCCCGCACAAGAGGTTCAGTGTCCTGTATACAATGAAAGCAGCCATTTTGCAGAAAAAAGATTGCTTTCAACTCAACTTGTAAAGATATGCTAAAGAAAAGCTATCCACAACTATAGTGCTGGAGGACATAACAGTGACAACAGTGAAAGTAATTATAATGAGTTATTAAAGGGATAATAAGGATGATGCTATTCTATAAAAACACATTTTCTGCTCAGCCAGAACTTTTTCCTTTGAAATTACAAACAGGGATGCGTTTTATAGACTTTGGAAATTTTCTGATGACACAAAAATCATGAATTGCTACATAGCTTCATTCCACAGGGCTCTCCATAAATGAACTGAATCTGTAAAGATCACAGTACTCTAATAATCACAGTGATATAGAAGAGAGTAATCTTGGTAGATCTACAAAACAAGGTTCTATTCATTATTTGCAATTTATGCTGTTACCTAGGAAGTGAAAGGACCTGTATTTTCTATTTGAATAGAAACTGAAGCTGAATACAAAATAATGTGTCTAACGTACACATGAAATTTTTGACTTCCACGTAGTCTTCCTCTTCAGAGGTATGCAAGCCACTGGTCAGATTATGTTGACTCTTCTCTTTAGGAGGGTTTCAGTTCCTGCAGTCTAGCAAGATACATCCCATGGTATTTTCCCCCTTCATTGTCCTGACTCTTCCATGTCCTTCTTAGTAGACATTCTCTTCTGTGCTTATAAACATTAAAGCATAATGGATCCTTACTGTGTTTGGAATTTTTTGAGATAAAGCAAATTATAAACAGCTTGATAGATAAATATAGATATTTCTCCGTCTTGGTTGATTTAGAAAATAGCTATTTTATTAATTAAACATATACATCATATTTCAGTCACACCAGCTTTTTGAAATACAAGGCACTAGTAGATGGAAAATTAAAATAAAATATAACATAATTGTTTTCTAACTATGTGCAGTTTGTACAGTTGTGATCATGTCTTGTTCTCGGTGTTGATCACATTAAAAATAGTAGACGTACATAAGAATAATTCTGTTTCATTCTTCTAGTGCCTAGATTGTCAGAAATGCCATTTTTCAGTATTTTATTCTGCTGAATAGGCAAGCTCCTTACAAACACTGATAGAATTGGAATAGGCAGAGTACATGCAATTGGCAATAAACAATCCAGGTAAGGCAAGATCCTTATTTTAGTTGTATTGGCTAGGTGCCATAAATAAACACAGTAGCAATTTATCTCTTCTCACTAGCTGTCTTCAGTCAGTTGATTAAGGGCTATACACTGACTTCTATTACATGTTGTAACAGTTGATATTTGGAGACCTAAATATTTGGGACCATGTTGTGGCAGTTTGAGTCTCCATTATAGAAATTATATGAAAAAACTTTAATACTGCCCAGATTTCTAGTTTCAGACTTCTGGGGCTTTTAATTTCATTTCTGTGTCTCCAGACTTTTTCTTCATTTAGGGAGTCCTGATTCTTTTAGCTTGAGCTACTAAACACTATTGCTTTTTATCTTATTCCAGGTCCAGAGTTCAGTCCAAGCACCAAGTGAACCTAAGTGTTTTCTCTGCGAAGGTAGGATGTGGAAAATATGATCCATTTCAGATATCTTTTTCTCAGATAATCAAAGAGTAAAGCATGTTTATCCCTTGCAGAAAAGGTAGATGTGAATATTACACTTGCACATAATCTTTTTAATAAAAAGATGTACATATTTGTCTTTTGGGTTCCTGAGAACTGATGAGGCATCCCTCAGTATCTGGTACTTAAGTATCATTGATCTGTCCTGTGAGTAGTATGTTAATTTTAAATGAAAATAAATTAATTTTAATTAATTTTAATTAAATTTAAACTCTATTTTATGGTTTTATTTCAGATTTAGTCACTCTGCTAAAGGTTCCTTTCCTAAAAATGGAATTAATTGTGTCTTGACCTACAGTGACTAATGGATAAATTATAAGAGCTAATCAAATAAAAAAAATACGTTGCCTAAGTCACTGGGCAGCTCTGACTTGGCTAATGAACACAGACAAAAAATAAGGGACTCCCTTGTTTATCCTTGCTGTTAAAGTGTTAGTTGTCACTGCACTGTCTAAATTATTATATTTTGTTTCACTGTTAAAAATGAGTCTAGATCCTGTAAAGCAAAATATCACATATAAATGGCTAGTTATTGAAGTCCAAGGAAAGACTCAGCATCTGCAACCTAATATTCAGACTTTGATGATACTAACCCAAACATTAAAGTTCACTTTGTCTTGTTTTATTTAAAAAAAACTATTTACATCAGTATACAGCAGTAGTTTTCAACCTCTTTTGACTTGTGCAGTCATAAAAAATTTTAGTGGGCTCCTTTAGATATGTTGTACATGTTGATTATACTGACATATATAAACTTGTTGTTCTTAATCGCCTTTCACAGATTGCTTTAGAAGCAGAGTTTGAGGACTAAGAATTAGTGCATAGACACTTTTCCCCCACAGTCCGCAGACTGCAAAAAGCTTTAAAAATGCTTTAGAGTCTGAGTAGTTTTCATATATAGGTCATGAAATTACAATGTTTAAAATATCTGAAATATACATAGTATGATGATTCATATGGCATGTGTGCAATAGGGAATTTGGGGTGGAATGAATGCAACTGTTAGTCTCAAGAATCTTTTTCTTACAGTAATTATACTCCCTAGAAACTACTTCATGGCATCAGAGCCTTGTAATAGTATTTTTATGCATTTTAGGACCTTGGGGATTTTGACTACTGTTTGTATACTTAAAACTCCCACTGCCTTGGCCTTTCTGTGGAATCCTTCTCATCATTTGTTCAACAAGCTAATATAATTATTTGCTCCTTTCAGCTTAGTTTGATGCTCAGTATTGGGAAGAAGTTTCCTTTCTCCATAAAACTTGGAAAAAGAAATTCATTAAATGACCTAAAAAATAAGCTTAAGCAAGAGCGATAATCTCATCTAGCTAAAAATTACTGTTTGTATTCAGCATCCTTTACTTGCTGTTTTGAGCAACTGTGGATAGCCTCTAAAAATCAGCAGTCCTTTGTTCCATATTTCTTTATGAGCACAGATGCTTACAACTTCTATTGAGTGACTGTAAATAACATCATTTTTAATTAGAAGTGCGCTGATTTAAAACTGCCTGCTCATCTTAGCTCC
Organism: Pedionomus torquatus; assembly: GCA_013398155.1. Taxonomy (NCBI): domain Eukaryota; kingdom Metazoa; phylum Chordata; class Aves; order Charadriiformes; family Pedionomidae; genus Pedionomus; species Pedionomus torquatus. Next base: position 754,946 of record VZRU01009151.1, on the reverse strand, counting down.
ATCTTTCAGGTAACTGGAGCTGCTAATTACTTTCAAAAACTCAGGTCAAACTGTCACTATCTGAATTCATTAACCACTCACTAAAACATGTCTCTCCCTCTCTAAAAAACAGGAAAACTTTACAAATATTTTTAAAAGTCGAATATTGTGCTCTACTTAACCCATTGACTTTGTCCTTTGTAATAGATCTATGATTCTGTAATAGTAGTAATACACAAATTGTTAATATTCTTTAGATGAGTGATAGGTAAACTAGATCAGTTCTTTTGTAATGGAAGAAAGCACAATGTATTATTAATGGTATTCATAAGCAGTAACCTTAAGGATCTGCATCCCACTGAAAAACATTAAAAAGCAATTTGTTCAGATTTTCTCCATACAATCTTTTATGGTTTTGTTTCTCAAGTAAGAGAAAAATAATCCCCAGTAGCAATCATCACACTACCAAATAATTTGCTCAAATAATCATCAAAATTGGGTATAGAGCCCAGGTCTTTTAAACCATGTCTTCTGACCCCATGCACGGGACACAATTTTAAAATATTTTTTTTTCCAGCTTTAATTTTTGAGAAAACAATATGAAGCTATTGTAACTTTTTATCTGGCTGACAGTATGGGTGATATCCAATCTAGATCTGTACTTTTGTGTGGCTGACATTGTATTACACACAAATACTTAAGTGACAAAGAATTTTGTAAATGCAAACCACCCTTAACTGTCTTGAAGCCTAAGAGTAGGCTGCCCATTGTGTGAAAAGTAAATGAGCTTATAATTATTTGAAAATACCTTTGATATTTCAGTTAGTTTTCAAACAACCGCTAGGCTTAAAGTTGGTGAGCTATTTATAATATAACCATGGTGCAGGACTTTTAATTTCATGGTACTTCTTTCAGCTCTTCTTCACTTCCTGAACATTTGTTATATTTTCTTCACTGCTTACTGGTAAAATTCTAGCTAGTTTTGATACTTCCCTTGTAATTTAAAACTGGCTTCAGGTATACTTGACTGATGTGGATCATATTCATGAACAGAGTAAGAATTTTTGTACTCTACTTATGTGTTGTTATAATTATGTGCTGTTATAATGTAGGTAAGTCTTGCCCCTTGTTGCTTCTGGCATTGTATTTTACTACACAAATATAAAAAAACCTTAAATAATATGACGTCTTTCTTGTGACAGAGAAAGCAGCTATGCCTTATGTATTTTGAATGAAGTGGTATTTTTAAGGGGGCAGAATCTACTCTACCTAAATTTGGGCATACAGATCTATTGCCTCTTGAGATTTTTGTCATTTTGCCAGTTGAATAATCAGGGTGCTTTTTTTGTAGAACCAGCTAAGCATGCTAAATATGCTGTTTCATAAAGCTTACTAAAGAATGATGTTTTTATTTAATTTTACATTGACTGATGCCAGTGGGAGGGCAGGGCATATATTATTATGCAGTATTGCACACAAATTTATTTCATGTTTGCATGGAGTGTATATTTATATTTCTTTAGAAAAAAAAGTAGTTAAGATGGATCTTCAAATGCAAGGAAATACTGTGAATAATTCTGTCTTTCCCTTTTAAGAGTTACAGATGTATTCTATATGACCCAAGCCATCCTGGCATAAACCATTCTACAATGCCCAAGGAATAAGACCAGTATTTAGTCTTATTGGTCTATATTTGGTAAATGTAGGTCTTTAAAGCTCAGAAATTCTGGAGTGGCGGTATCAGTTCAGTTGGCAGTTCTCTTATTTTAGATCAGAACTGCCACTATCTTTACGAACATTGTATAGTAGATGTCCTAGTCATCAGAACTCTATGGTATTTGGAGTAATAGCTGAATGCTAAATTCTCCATTAGTTAAATCTTTATTTAATTCATGACATTGTAGTCAATGGGGATTCTGTTACTAGAATCAACTAACAGCAGGAAGATCTTTTTGGATACATTTTCCTTTCCATATGTAAAACTATTGCAAATAATGGCTGTTGGACAGGTGTGCCTCTGTACAGACAAAACCGTTCCTCTATAGTGCAGTAAGTAAAAAAATGAACTGATGAACTTTTTTTTTTTAATTTGGAAGAAAAAATGTTAGATTGCAAGTTCATTAGTATTTATTACCATTGATATTAAATATCTGTGCTAGTTGCATGCATTTGTTCTGCAAATGTTGGTGGAAAATAAGGCCATGCATATTCCTACAACAAAGCTGTTCATTGTATAATTTAGTTTTCAGCTGAGTCTGAACTTACTGCAGGTGAAAATAAGATGATCCAGATCTGTCAGCACTGATATACATGTAGGTGGTTCCATTATTATAATTTGTGAAATGCTCACAAGCTGTCTTTGTGAGGGTGCTTATATAGAGTAATGTATTAAAAAGAAACAAGATGTTCTACCTTATGATGGCATTGCAGTTGTGCAGTTTGTGTAAAGTGATCAAATGTTTCTAAAATACATGAGAAGAGGAAAATTAAGTGTTATTATTGTATGATTGTGTGTGTAAGGTAATACTACACACTTTAAGAAAGAATTTCTTGCCTTTTATATGACAGGTATGTTTCAATCAAATGAAACTGATAAGTATTTATAAACCAGATGTTCTGATGAGCTGTGAGTTGCTGTAACAATAACACTGTTGTTCCTGTATGGAGCACTGGTATTAGTTGCGGAACTGTCCCCCTCTTGAGTTGTTGCATTAACACCATTAGAACGTCTGGACTTTTTTCACCGTTTTGAGAAGACCACTCTGTTTGGGTTTTATAATCCTTTCTTAAATTTTACTTTTAGCTGTTGTTTAAATTTGCACTGATGGGCCTGTATAGTATGTATGATAGATGTTGGAACCAGTCTGTGACTCTGATTAAAATAAATTATGGGGAAAAAATATATCTACTTTTGATAAGCTTATTTTTTAAAAAATAGTATATCATTATAACTGGATATAATCCAGTACTTTATAAGCAGAATTTCAGTCCTCTCTCCTCTTCCAGTAGCAAAACAGTGCTTATATTAAGAGGTTTTCTTAAGCCTGGCTGATACACTTAGCAAAAAATGGATAAGATTTTGCGCTCATGGTCTTTTTGTGAAGTCGTTCTGCTTCATTTACTTCCAGTAAAGCAAAAAGAAAAAAAAATATTCTGAAATGACACCAATTTAAGCTTGCGCTCTTGTAACTGTATGGATATGCCATTTCAGAGCTCTGCTTGGGATTTTTGGTCCATATATGAATCCATGTTTGAGCTTGAATAAGGAGAATGACCAGCTCCATGATCCTGTAAATTCTTTATGAAAAAAGAATGAGCTGTAGCCACCTAAATTGAGCTAATCCTGTGAATGCTTAACCCTATTCTCTACTTAGTCACATGATTATGGACACTTTCTGATGAACAGAGCATTCCTAATCTGTAAAAATTGCTCAATGGGCACCTAAACAAGCAGATTATTCCTTGTTATGTGAAATTAAGGGCAAAGTATATTTTATCTGTCCTTGAAAACAAAATTCCTACACCAAAGTGTAGTCAACAATGTGAAAAATAATGTATTGAAAAATAGCTTCCAATTGTGTAGTCCTTTTTATCTACCTGAAATGTGAATATTGGAACTATCAAATTTTTGCATAAATAGCAGCTCTGCTTTTCTCCTCTAGTTCTGGCCAGTGTGCCATTTCTGAAATACTCAAACAAAGAAACCACAAACCGCTAGTCACACCACAATACCAGCTTGTGTTTACATTTTCAGCTCTCCAGATCATGATCCTATTGAGTGCACATAGAGCGAGTGCGTGTACACGCGCCCATCCACCATCAGGAGAAACGAAACTGTAAACACAAGCTGGTATTTTGGTGGGGGCACACTAATATGGCGGTTGGTGGGGTCGGAAGGTGGAGGGTGAATTATGGATTCAGAATTTCCTTGTATTTTTCTCTTTAAGTCAGGCTGCGTGTACAGTAGCTGCTTTTCAAACTGAAGTGTTTAGTTGTTTTAAAAGAGTAGGGCCTAGTTTCATTGATTTTAAACTATGTATTCAGACTTGAAAGAGGATGGATGAAAGCATTTATACTTGACATACTTCAACTGGATGATGAATTCTAAACTATATTACAGAGACTTCTACTTGCATGAGTGGAGGGTGAGCAAGAATGATCTCACAGGTTTTACCATTTATGGACTAATTTGCTGAACTATCTAGCAAATCATTGTGTGTAATATTAAACTAATCACTAAAGAAAACATTAAAAATAATATGGAGAGAGAAAAGTGACTACTTTTAAATCTAGAGAATCTAAGGTTTGTATTTGAATATAACCCCTTAAGTTATAGAGTGCCTCAGTTATAGAAACTAAAGAGATTAAATGTATTTAATTAGATCTCTCTAAGATCTCATGTTATCTATTGCTTAAATATGTTTGCAATTCTCTATTTATTTATTTTTTTATCAATGAAAGCATTATTCAACTAAAGCTAGAGTGTCTGAACAAAGCTTTTATGTGGAAAAGACTTAGTTTTGCTGCTTAAAGATCAGCTGTTGACATTAATCTTTACAAAAAAATTCATCTTTGCGGCTATCTGAAGTTGGTATCTCTTCTTTACTGGCCGTTTGCAGCCATTTTATCGTGCCTTCTCCAAGAAGAAGAAGAGTGTTGATGAAAGAGAGTGTGTATTGCTATTTTGAGAGAACAGAACACTGGAATGCATGATCAAGTCATGGCTTTAAGGAACCGACCAGAGACAAGAACGAAAGGAAGGCTGTTTTCAGAAGAAAAATAAAATAACCCGCTAAAATCTAACTAGTCCCATAGCTTCTCCTAGGGTGAGGAGAATGGTCCTAGGAGAGGACCATGTCCTCATTTTCAGTCCTGCTATCATATTAGCATCTTGCATTAACAGCAGTATTTCTGAGCTCACTCCTTTAAATGCTGTATGTTGTTCTTAGTTCCATAGTAGACATTTTAAAGCTCTGCAAAATAAATCATACTATAGATACTAAAATAGCTGCTTCAAAAATTAATTTAAAAATAAATTTTATAAATAAATAAATAACCTTAAATAACCTTAAAAATAATTAAATATAGACACATCCTTTTTTTCTCAAAACCTGTAAATGCATTTTCTTAGTTGCATGTTTGATTACTTAGCACACAATGCCCACACATATTTATCTGATCCATTTTTAAAAATCTGTATATGCTAGAGTGAGCACAAGACTTGAAGAAAAGCACAGGTTTTGTTGTGAACTGTGAACTATTCAAGTTATGTAACATCTTAGTTCATAGTAGGTCTGGTTAAATAGAGTGAAAAAGTCTGTTTACCTGTACTTAAAGGACTTGTGGAATTTGACATGTATATATTTTGAGCATTTGGAATTACTAACTGGAAGAGACTAAACATAATAATTGCTTATCCTTATAATTATTGTGATCCTTTCTGAAAAATAATATCCAGAAGACTAATTCAGCCACAAGATCTGAAAATGTACCACAAAGGTTTAAAACAAAATCAAGATCAGAGTACTTAATGTAATTAAGTAAATCTGAAACCACAGTATTTTCATCTGCACCTTTAGATCGTTTATAGAGTGTCAGAGAGAAATCACCAAAAAGGGATACATTTTCCTTCTTACGGCTGTCACATTTGTGCTATTAAATCACTGATATTTTTTACAGGTAAGCTTTAAGTTATTTGTGTGAAAAATCATGCTTAGATTTGATTTAATGGAAGATGAGATACTCAGTGCAATCCATCACACAATAGTGGGAAATTTTCAGTAAAATCATGTTAACAAACTGCTGAAAGCTAGTGAACCACAGCTGTAGTACAGTGAGTTGGTAGTTGGTGGGAGGCCCCATCCCACAGTCTCATCTATGTAAATGATAATTATATTTTTTAGCAAGTTTCTTGTCTGTCATTTTTTTGAAATATAGATTTTTTTTTTTCACACTGATAGGCAAAAAGATGTGCTCTGTTTTAGGGGTGACTTCCATCCACCTAGATTTGTTGCTTATTTCTGTAGACCTTTCATCTCACTCTGATCTCTCCATTCATAGCCAAGGAACCCATCCAACAGCAAGAAACAACTAACCTTTCAAAGACTAGCCTAGCTTTAAGATAAAAAATTCTTCTCTGGTAGGACAGAGCAATAGAGATCCACCAGGCAACCCGTCAGTACTGCAGAGAGATGTAGTGGTAAGAGATATGCTCAGTATTTTTTAGTTTGAGAGAACACTGGTTAGCGAGAAGTGATGAATGCGAATCTTGCTAGTGTTTCTCCCATATGCATGTTTTCTATTAGTAGCTATTTTTACTGCATTTCACTCTAAAATGTTGTGTTTCTTTGAAATCTTGTCCATCCAATCCATAATCTTCTGATTTATGACTTCATAATTTTTTCTTACGGAATTTCTACAGAATTATTATGGTGTCATACAAGTTAACATTAACCAATAAATATAACGTAGCTGCAGTAGTAACTATAGCTGTATAGCTATTAGTAATATAAAGCTAGATCCCTGTTTTTAATATAAATTCCTTCTTTAGTACAAAGCAGGAAAAAAAATAAGAAGATTGTATTTCTGAATGCCACAGCTGAGGGAACTGACAGAGATCAGTCACTCTTTAATTTCAGTTTTAAATGCACCAAATATAAAAACCTAATACTAAAGTAATATGAGGAAAATTCCTAGAGCTGGTACACAATTGAATGATTGGTGTGAATAGGAAGCATGTAGCCAAATCCCACCTGTACACACTTTTGCCTTCTGCCAACAAGCTGCTATGACAATTTTGTTTTGTTTATTAATAGAAAAAAATATTAGCATCATTTTAAACTGTCAAACTGTGGATTGTCTTTCATATTTCCTATGTATATATTGCATATGTTTTAATGCATTACATAGAAGAAAACTTTTGAAATTATATCTCTTTGCATAATTTCTTATTTTATATCCAAATTTAGAAGTGATAATGAAAATATGCATGAAGTATATAAATAAGAGATAGTAAATAGTCTTGTTATGTAAAAATTGATTTGACAGCATAGCACCCAATAGAGGATTAGTTTCAGAATTATTTAATTTGAAAATTTCTTCCACATGAGCTATTCTTTTAAAAGACTTTTACTGACATTTCAAAATAGTGTGATATTTATTTGCATATATTAAACAGTAAAACACTTTTAAGAATGCATTGCATTACATTTACAATTAAAGGCTTTTAAGAAAATCTTCAAAGGGTCAGATTAAACCTTGCGTAGGTAAAACTCAGTTCAGCATCAAATACAATCAATTGATAGACTCCCATGTGGTATGCCAAGTGGCTGAAAGTACATCAGATGAAGTCGCTATTACTATTCTATCACTGTAATTGATGTGCTTGATGATTTTTTTTCTTGGGGGAGGAGTATGGAATGACTTGCCTTATGTTTGTTTTGAGGAAGTTCCTTCAGAAATAGATCTTATTTACAGTAAATCCAAGGCTGTGGTTCCACTGAAGCTGAAGCCAATCTAAATGTTGATTGCTGCAAACCCTACTTTTGGCCATATGTTACCACTGCTTTCCCTTGAGCTGTCTTTGCTGCGTTCTTCTGTAGCATGTTCGCTGGCACCTTCCATTCGTCTGACTTCAAAGTGAATCTCTTGTAGTTCAGTGGCCTGCTACCAAACCAGAGAAGTATATTTTTTATAATTATGATTGGTTTTCTGTCTCTGGCTTCCTTATGGGTCAGATCAATACCTGTGACAGGCAGGCATGCAACCAGGTGCGGAACAAAAAAGGATAATCCCTTTCGATAGGGGCTTGTTTTTGGACCAGCCTAGTTGTATTGTCAGGCTGCAGCCTGAATAGTATTCTGCCATAAAACAACTCAGCTCTGTGGGAAGGTGGCGGAGGGGGGCAGTGTCATCCAAACACCACTGCTCTTGCAAGAGAGTAGGCAGAAACACTTGACAGAAAGCACACTGGCAGCTCTGATGTAGAGCAATTCAATGTGTCGTGAAACTGCAGCTTTAACTAATGAAATAGGGTAGTTGTCTATGTGTCACTTAGTAATTGCAAGAATATGCTAACCTTTAGTTTAAAACAATGTCGTCTCTTTATATTTAAACAGAAATAATATAGTAATGGGGTAAATGTGCTGTTTTAGGATGGCACATTGGAACAGTTTTGAAGTAGTCTTGTAAAATTATTCAGTTATTAAATTATTGAACAATAGGGCTGTATAATAATGATAATTCATGCTTTGTAAATATTTAAGAATAGGAATCTGTACCAAATTTCTTTGACATCCATGGGAGTACTGTTTCTTTAATAAAGAAACAGTAATAATATAAATATAATAAATACTTACTTCCAAAATAGCTACAAAAACAACCTCAGTAGCTTAAATTGTGTCATATTAGATATGCAGTTTTGCATAATTTTAATTATCTTGAAGCATTGTATCTGAATAGTATTAATGAGGTTAATATCCATAAGAAGACAGATTTAGAATCTCATTGCTAAAACTGGTCAAATAATTCATAATGAATTATTCACCTTGTTTTTTTTGTGAACTCTTGGTGAACAGATTGTGATTTTCTCAGAAGGATTAATTATTCAAAGTTATTCACCAAAAACTTAATAATTCTTGGGCTTGGTTTCTTGGTGAGCAATATATTGTGAACATCTGACCAGTGCCAGTATTGCAGATTGTATGATTTATTTTTTTTTTTTTTCCTATTGTGACCTTTCTTAATCAGTTCAGGTCTCCCTGAGATGAATGTTTAGAAGACTTTTTTTCTCATAGCATGGGAAGATTTTTTTTCTCTTCTGTCCCTTTAAATCTGACAGAGACATACAGGAGCAGTCCTAAAAGTAATACAATATTGTCTCTGCCTTTCAGTTACTAAATATTGTGTGCTGTATTATGCCTTTACCTAGTTTTCCTTTTCTTACTCTTCGAGAGAGAATTCATTGTCAGTTATATATGGATGATGTTGGTTTATATGTTGAATTATGCATTCAACATTTTCTTAGAATTACTGCTGAAAATGTTCTGCATAAGTGAATATTTTCAGTTGTTTATCTTAACCAAGTTAGTTGACGTTTTAATATTATCTAATAGTTTGTGTACTCTTTAGGATGATATGTTGCTTGAGGTTTTTTTCTATAGTAGTTTATATCCATAGAAACATTGCTTTCTCTGGCTCTCAAATATGGAAGTTATCAATCTCCACTGTGATCTCTTCTTCACTTTCTGCGAAAAGGTTTCCCGTGGAATGGCTACAGTTGCTGGACTAGCCATGGAGTAGCCAGGGTTATTTCTCTCTGAGCAGCAACTGTCTTACGAAGAAGATGACAGAGAATCTTCTTGTGGCTCTTCTTTTATGGAATTCTCTCTCCTTTGTATTTTGAACTGTCATAAGCAGTTCAGATCACATCCTTCAGATCCAACAATATGGCATTGCCTTTTAACTTTGTACGGCTCCATATCACTAAAATGCTTAAATACTGTAAGGAAAGCAAAGGAAGAAAGCAAAGCCTTTTGCCTTGTTCTCATGAATCAAATGGAAATAACCAATATAGGTAGTGTACTGGCACTATGACTCTTTTATTACCATCACATTTCACTGACTTTTCTTCTTCTTCAACCTTTGCGGTTCACAGCCTCTCTTTAGTCATGGCAGGAGAATATATTTGTAAAAATACACCCAATTATCTCTTGTCTTAATGTACTTTGTAAAAGTTGAAGGATTGCTTTCTACAACACAAAAATCAGTACTGAGTTGGTGGACAATGTTCTGAAATTCATTGTGAGTGATTTGTCACTCTTACCTGTTGTCTCAGAACCATGGAGAAGAGTCCAATAATGAAATATTAGAATAGTCAAAGTGTAAAGCTGTCCAATTAACATGAAATTTAATTTATTATAGTTCTATATCCCTGTGTCCTTTACTTGTCTCTACTCCCACCCTCTCAGTATCCCAAGTAATCTATAGATTGCCTCAATATCTTAAATCCTGCAATACATCCTCTGTTCCTTTAATGGGACATCCCCAGAGTATTTCTGGCTTTTCCCATAACCTCTAGGTTTAAAGTCTTGCCTGCCAGCTAAGTAAGAAACACTATATGGTGAGACTGGTCCAGGAGCTCAGGTAGGTTTTTTGGTCAATAAACTGCTGCCAAATGGAGCAAATAATGGTTGGGTTGTTTGTGCCTTTTCCCTAGTATTAACAGGCTTATTTGTACTCCTGTAATTAAGATTCATAATCTTAATATATATTTCTCAGCCAAACTTGATTGAGTTTTGCCAACAAATTTAAAACTTCTTAGGAGATATGCCATAGCCCCCTAGACTGCCTTTTTTCCTCATTTTCTCTGGAGGCCAAAATCTAAAACACCACCACCACATTATCTGCTGTAGTGGGTTAAATGAACACTGAAAACTGTCTGTGTGGCATAGTACCCAGAAAAAAAAAAAAAAAGAGAGAGAGAGAGAGAGAGAAAGAGAAAAAGAAAGAGAGAAAGAGAAAGAGAAAGAAAGAGAGAGAGAGAGAGAGGAAGAAAGAGAGAGAGAGAAAAAAAGTAAGATACACTCTTTGCACAATTATATATACACCTATATCTGATGCAAAGGTTCCTAGTTAACAATTATATAGAAACCTGGGGTTGAGGGAGATAGATTCTGTTTTACAACTCCAGATGTCATAGATATCTGAAAACAGTGCATGCAGTTATATAGCACCACTTGTTTTCCAGCACACTATTTTAATGAAGTGAACTGAGAATGAAGGCCCAAACCCTGTACTCTTTAATCATGAAGATAATCCCTTATTTTTTGTTCTGAATTTCCTGGATACAATTGATTTACATGAAACTGTAAACATCAGCATTGTTTTTATCAGGTTGTGCTTTACATTGTTGGAGACTACATGTTCAACATTATCTAAACCTGTTTTTTAAACTTAGCTGATTAAGGAGATGTATGTCATAGTTAGAACAGAAGAAACAAATGAGTTGTATGAATGTGAGATGTTATGTGTATATATACACACATATATATTCACAAGAAGGCTTGAAGGCTACTCTGTCCAAATTAAAACTTGAAAGGCAAATTTTTTTTAAATGGAGGAAATTATCTGATCCTATGATATTTTATATAAACATTGGGATACTGGTGTGAGTAGATAATATGAAACTTTAGAACAAACTACAGCACTTTTAAAGGACGGTTATGTTCTATGTGCTTATGAAAAAATAAAAGTGGATCAACAAATGTGTCAAAGAAGTGTTTACAATCTGGAAAAGGCATTGCAAGTAATAATCCAGACAAGCACAGAGATGGGGAACTCATCTGAATGTAAATACTCCTGATTGAGTATCCTACAGACTGATTTTTCTGTGTGTCTAGTCGAATGACTATTTTAGTCAAACTAGTCTTCCTTTTCCTGTAGTCGACTTTGGGTGAGGATTTGTGTCATTCCGCCTTATGGGCCCTAGTATTTCAAGCAAAATTGTCCCTCTCAAAGATCTGACTTCTTAAGGATCTGTGAAAATAAATGTGTGTATATTCCAGTTCCGGCTGAAAATGTATAGATCTGTTTATATCCCTACTTTTCTCTAACTTGTGTGCAGTATCGATTTGATGGTGGAACAGAATAGTAAAGAATTATATTGTGAATCTAAATATCTTTTCTTTGTCTGACTGAATTATCGGGTGCTATTGAGAAAGCCGCCGTTGGAGTCGGATAGGGAAAGCCCGTTTTGAAGAAAGAGGGGAGGGGGCAGTCGGATTTAAAGCTGTTGGGCGAGCGAGGAAGCAGTAAGGCAGAAGGATGCTGGGCTGCGCGGCAGCAGCTGCTGCGGAGCGGTGCGGGGCTGGCCCGCCCTGCCTGGGCCGGGCCCGGCCCGGGGGCACACCGCGCTACGCCTCTGCATCGCTTTCCGAAACAGCCTCTGTTTATAACCGAACTAGAACTGATTTCCAGGAGCACGAGGGTGTTTCAGCTAAACGTGCAATTACTAAGTAATAAAATGGAAAAGGATTAATGTGAGGGTGGAAGCGCCGGCGGGGAACGCTGGCAGAAGCGGCGGCGATCGGAGGCAGGCGGCGCCGCACGGCGGGCTGCGGCACAGGTACCTGCCCCTGGCGAGGAGCGAATTCCCTTGGCCTGCCTTCGTGGAGAATCCGCTTTTTCGTCCTAATCCTAAACACACTGAGATATTTATTCGTGAAAATAAGACTGTTAAGAATTCACAGATTCTCGAAAACATTAGCTAATCACCCTACGCCTGTCCTAGAAGAGACAGACAGACAGCGGGGAAAGCGCTGGGGACGAGCTGGTGTGAAATGCAAAGCCTTTCCAGCTCCAGCCTGCTATTACAAGAAAAGGATCATGTGAGGATCCTTTGAAAGGCGATGTTCTGACTAAAGCAAGCAACTGCATTAATTGGGAGTCTTGTATTCATACATGCTGGGCTAAATAAAGCAAGCTGGTTTGCTGCAGCAGGCTGGGGGAAAACATGTAAAACTAATCCTTTCGATGACTTTGTCGTTGATTAGAATATCCATAACAAATGCAGAGTCCTAAGAGTTCCCGTAGCACGGAATATCTTTCAGGGAACAGGACAAGCATCCTAAGCTGCAACAAAAATGTNTTTTTTTTTTTTTTTTTTTTTTTGTCTTTTACTGCGGGGGCGGAGGGAAGCGCGAATTGCTACGATTCCCTACTTTCGAGAGCTGAAGCTACAAGGTATCCCCCCCCCTTTTTTTTTTTAATCGCCTGAAGTTAACTTTTATGGTGGAGACAAACTCGGCAGGACAACAAAGCTTTGATCTTTGTGTGAAGGAAGAAAGTAATAGAGTGTAAGTCTCTCTAGAGGGTAATTATTCTTTGGCCGCCCAGGCAAGAAGTTCCCTGTCACTGTTAAGGTTAATATTAAGGTGGCTCCACTATACTCTCCCATNAACAAAAAACACAACCTACCAAAAAAAACCACAAACCTCCCCAGAATGTTATACTATTAATTGCCAATTTGCATATGTGTGCAGCTGCTGTTTTGGCTCCGATCTTCCATCCGATAAGCTTGCTGGAGGTATCACAGAGCACTTGGCAGCTTTCCTATTTGAAAAGAAAGCCTTCCTAACTACAGAACAGCTGATAGTCTATCAGTGATAGACCCTGATGGCGTGAATTACAATTACACTACTTTTCACACTAAATCTGGGTGATAGCTACTTGGAAAGAAGTTTCATCATTTTTTACCACAAACTGGAAAAAGAATTACATGGTCATGCTGTGCTTTTAAAGGCAGTTTGGTTCACTTTTGTCTATTTAACACCTAATTCCGAGGAGTCCATAGGCATCTGGAGATCTGAACGTCGCGTAATGAATTCACTGTTTAGATGGGAGATTTTTTAAATCTACCTCAAATTACATTTATTAACAAGGCGAGCAGGAAGTGCTAGAGTTGTTAGACGCTTCATTTATTAAATAATTTGTGGGTATTTTCAGTTGTCATATCCAGAGTCATGGGGGTTTACTTATTTTTTAATTAGCAATTCCAAAACAATGCTACTGCAATTTAACAATTCATCACGTAATCTGGGGCTGTTCAGTTCAGCCACTAATGCTAGATAATTCAGATTGTTATTTTGATCTGTTTATAACTCATTTTGTTGTGATAAGAGAACTGCTGCCTTGAAATTAAACGGCACGGTTTCCTACGGACCTTGTTGCGACCTCGAAGTTAACTATATCGTCTTTGTCTACCTATTTCTTAACTTTATACCTGGTATAGGAAAGCAACAGTAATTTAAAATTTTCACTTATTTGTTCTCTCACTTCATGATTGGTCCCTATTTCGCCTTAATGTGTTTTCATATACCACTGCGGAGGAGGAGGTGGGGAGAAATGCAAGTGTCAAAGTAAATTTAATTGTAAGAGTAAGTCACCCACGTTGCTGCCGAGGTCACGATGTCTAAACTTTTTGCTTTATACGCCAGCGAGTTCATTTAGCGAGGTTTGGCTGCCCTGATAGTTAAATGTAGTTGTTTAAACAGCTTATAAAGGCATGGTGGAAAGCCTGACTCCTGACGTAGCTAACCTAACAGAAAATAGACTTTGTTTTCCTTTTTTAGTTGCTTGCTTTATTAGATTTCTCACTCTCGCAGATTATCCAAAAACTACCCATTGATTGATCGCCCGTAGAGCTGCATTTGGTGTAAAGAAAAACTTCACAGCTTTATTGGCTCCCAGGAGACAAAACAAACATAACAAGATATTCGTATTAATACAAACAATGCAACAAATGAGAAAATCATCACATTTAAATAAGACGGTAAAGTCAGTCCAGTCTACATCCCAGCCTCTGATCTACTAGACATGGCAGCTCAACTAATCACCAACGCTCTCCGGCACGGGTCCCTATGGGAGGTGCGTTATTGCTCACAGCATCTCCTCTTCGCGAACACAATTAGCATAAGAAAATGCCACCGAATAAAACTTTAAGAGCCCAGTTTAACGGTATTTTACAGCAGTTTTACAGCAGCTCTGCGACTTTTACTATACAGGTTGAGGTTAGTCTGCTTCTTCAAAGAGACTTTTTTTTTTTTTTTTTTTTTTTTTTTTTGGTGCACACTTGTACCTGGAAGCTGTTGCTCATTTTTGTAGGGCACCACGTATCTAATCGTAACAAGGCGTTTATTTTGGGAAGAGAAAGCGAGAAGATTCGAACTTTCTGCCATTTCTTCTGAAGACAAATAAGGGGAATTGTCCCTTTACCCTTGGTTAAAAAAAAAAAAAAAAAAAAAAAAAAAAAAAAAAAAGAATTTCATGGAACAGTTTTATTTTTAAAGAAAGAAACTTCCCCTCCCGACACAAACACACCCACACACACCATGAACTTTTTTGTTTGAAAGAAAGGTAATACTCTCTGAGCTTCATCTTGGAAACATCACAAAAGGAAAGGGATGGGTTTTGAGGACAGCACGACAGTAAGTCTCTGTGTTATTTCCTACAAACTCTTTATCCAAAGATGCAACCAGCCTGATATATAGGAACATTTTCTTCACCGGCATTTTCTTATAATAGCCATTTTCTTCACCCTTTAATGGAAAAGTCACTTAGGCCCAGTGGGAAATACGGACCTTCTGAAATGCTGTGGGAGTCTTATCATCCTTATCGTCTTGTTACCCTCGCGCAAAGGGCTAGGTAATTGCTGTTCTGCCATTCGGTAATCTCCTCTTTGATAGACTGACTAAAATCAAAGTGAAGCTGGATTTGTTGGCCACACGATTCCCTTGAAGCCTAAAGAGGTTTGACAGTTGTGAGAATCGCGTTTCAGGTTTTTCTTTCCGTGTTTGTAGCGTCTTCAGGCCGGAGGGACATTTCTTAGCATTCCTGGTATTCTACATGCAATAAAAAGCAAGGCTGCCTTATAAATGCTTGCTGCAGTTACGCCCATTACATTTTAATCGCCTTGTGAACTTGAACGCGTGATTACAGACTCTCCGCTGATAACATCTGCATTGGTCTTTTTTCACACTTGACCGTCGATCCCCGGCAGACGCCCTCCTCGACAGAGCTTTGGGTAAAACTTTGGGCTCACAAGGCTTGCAATATCGGATCCTGCGTGCGGGTACAGCTTAGCTTGCCTTTCGTGCGCAGGTCGGTAAGGCTTGCATGGAGGAGCGACACGCACGTGTTTAAATAATAAAAAACCTCATGCAAAACTAAATCAAAGGGAATTTGTAAAGCATACAGGATTTTGTTCTCTTAGAAGACGCATTCACAGATTACTGCAAGACTCTTCAAATAGTTGCAATTGCGATCATGGCATATAATGCCAAGTTATCACTACACAAAGTAAATTTAAAAATGACGACTCTTAAAACCTTGCTAAGGTGTAGGAAGCTATTTCATGACCAACTAATATAATGTTTCGAATTACTTCCCAGCTACGTATTCTCCTCAGATTTATTTTGCCCGGAATACATGTGTGTGTGTGTATACACAAAATTATATGAAGTAAAATCTTCGGAGAAATGGAGGGAATAGTATGATGAAGGAGATTTCAGAAGTGACACAAAAGAAGGAAAGGAAGTTTTAGTGGCAAAAGGAAACCTGCTGTTCCTGTTCCCTGGGCGGAAGGAGGATTAAACCTGGCGGCTTTATGCTGGAAGACTTTTATCATTCTTTGAATAGGTACACTGAACTCCCTGAATAAAGAAATCAGATGAATCCATTCTAATTAGGGATATTCCTGTTGCTACCGTCTTGTATCACTTGAGGCAACTGGGAATCTATAAGTAACAAGCTTATTTGATCTGTATCAACTGCAGTTAAATGGACACATGGATGAGAACTCTATTAAAAAATCAGTGTATGCGGCTTTGGCTGCTGAGTCTCCGTGGGCTTTCACATCTCGGATGGCATGGAGCCCGAGGTTTCTCTCCCGTGCTCCTATTGAGCTTGGACGTGACTTTTTTACGCCCCCACCCTTATGTCCAGAGTTATGTACATGTTTCCACATATTAAAAATGTAGTCTACACTGCTCGAATTGGCAACACTATCAGAGCCTCTCCAGACGTCTCCGCCACCAGGTCTATGCGCGCTTTGATCAGTATCACTCAAGCCAGCTAGTTCCGTTGGTCTGGTTCGGTACCGGAGGAGAACTTGCGTGAGACTACAATGGTATTTTTTTTCTCCTGCTCACTTCACATTGTGTACCTCCTCCCGCAACTGCTGCAATCCCTTTAACCCAACAGAAACCTCCAACGCCCGACTGTTGAGAAATTGGTGGGTCGGATGGCCTATCACCTGGTTGTCACCCCTGGAAAAAAGCGCTAATGGACATTTGTAGATGGGATTCTCGCCCGACCGGAGGCTCAGTTTCTGCTCTGCAGGCACGGTCTTGTCTACACAAAGGCTCGACTCCCCACCCCGTCTGTGCGTATGTCCTTTTGCGCGCACACCGACCCCAGGCGTAGTTTCTGTGGTTTGTCAGGGCACCTGTTGTAAGCAGATGTTCTGACAGTCTCCCAGTCCGCGATCTCAACGGCTTGTCTCATTCCGTTATCCCGTGCGCGTGAGTAACCCGTGTACAGGAGCCGTGTGATGGCGAGAAGGGCAGTTAATCAATAAAAACAATAAATAGAACATTATTTGTCACTCCTTGGCCGGCGGTCAATTATAAGAAGAAACTTTATGGCAGCGTATCAGTCATGGCAGGAGGGGTGGCAGTGCAGCTGCACGGGCTGCCTTGGTTCATCCATCATTACCTAACAAATGAGCCGACTGCCTTGTGGGCAGGTACAGAAGCCCTGGCAGGCGAGCAAGAGAAGAGATTATTTTTGCATATCTCCTGTGAGTCTCCAGGGAATTCAGTGGCGTTCCTGATCTCAAACGCTTGTAATTAAGAGGATGGCGTCTTTGGGCTGGAGAATTCCGGAGAAAATCATTTTCACAGCACCTAGAGGGCTTGATGTCGCGCTTGATGACAGATGGGAAACCTTTATGAAGGCTCCGTAACCTTTTGCCCTGAGAGACTATACTTTTTGACGCCGCAGAATTGGGAGGATATAGATGTTTTTACTCGAGTGATAGTGTGGCGATTTTTTAAAACAACGAGTCATTTATTAAAGTATTTTAATAGACTATGCAAACAGCGAAAACCTGACAAAGCTTGTGTCACTGCTGAGAGCGAAAACATAACTATTAACCGTAGCATGTTTTGCTTATGGAGACTTCTATCTTGCACAGAAATAAGATATTGGAAAAGACCAGCAGATAAGCTTTCGTGTTTCATCTTTTCAGATCATGACCTCAGGAAAGCCATGCCACTTCCATTAATCCTTTTCTCGACTTAAAGATGCCTGTGAATATGAATAAAGTAGTATTTTAAAAACGATAGAAAGGGAGAAAGAGAAAAGAAGACTCATTCACATTCCGAGTCTGCTTTCTGTCTCACACGTATTACATTTCACAAAACAGATAGAAACAATAGAGCTTATTAAGAAAAACTTGTTTTGAATGGCAAATTAAGCATAATGAAAATACACACGATTTTACAAGTAGTTATTTTTTCCACCAATTGAATATTTTAAACCTTTTAAAAGTACGTACTTGTTTCTGAAAAATGTTTTTCTTTTAGCTCATTTTCACCATATCACCCTGCTATATATATTTATTTAAAATGTTTAATTCGGTCAGCTCAGAGACCTTAACAAGCACAGCACTTTGTCGGCGGCCAGACACTAACCAATAGGGGTGCCCTACCTCAGCTATTTATGAGCAGTATCAATGTGGTTTTCCAGGCTGAACAGGCTGGTGCACGGATTGGTCCACACTATGGCTTCTTAGGCAGGAAAATCCCTGATTATTCTATTCGAGAAGATATCTCAGCATTCGTCTTCGATGGAAATACCTTTTCAGTGCACATAACAATCAAAATAGGTGTAATAATTAGATACTAGTTTGGAAAATTATGTGAAATCAAGAAACCATCCGAGAATCTTTTAATGAAAGGAAGCTTGACTTAATGAAAAGTCAGTTCCTGCTTTCATCCTTATGTAAAATTAAAAAAAAAAAAATACAGATAATAGCAAAGAAAGGCAAGTTTTTATCTCCACCCCTTATATCTCTAAATTCAGAAGTACAGGGAAAAAAATCTCTTTAAAGAAGGGCACAGAGGTTACCTAGAATTTTGCTTTAATTATAAAACCATTAAATCAGTATTCCCGATTTCCATAAGCTTGTGTATCTAGTGTTATACAATCTCTTAAAACATAAACCAGTCCAATGTTGAGCATTAAGGTGGAGTGCATTTTTCTGCTTCTTAGGTATCGCAGCGATCTGGGAATTTATTTTTACAGCCTGAGATGTCAGTATGCCACAGAAGCATGAAAATCTCACCATCTGTATGCTCATGGACAATCTCATCAAGTACACTCAACGACAGACTTAGAATAACAAAATTTAAACGCTATTACTACCACCTAGCCATACATGCATTCAAATCTATTTTAGTGTTCAACCTGAGTTATCACACCGCTTACCTTAGGCCTAAAGCATTTTAATCCTTTTCAATGTTTGCTTACCCACATGAATCCTGTCGTAAAACAGGCACACGCAGTTTGAAATAATGCCTGTTAAATTAAGTGGGAGGTTACACAGAGATGTATATAATTCAATTTTACCGAGGGCTGATCCATAACCTAGTGAAAGTTCAGGAATCAAGCAATGGTTTCACCTGGCAGCTTACCTAATGTGCCGGGCAGTGTCCTTCTGGATATGTGTTACTTGTCAGTGCCAGGAAACAAGGATATGTTTTAGCTGGAACTCTGTTATAGCAGACACTACATAGTTTAGATTAACTCCTTTCAGTAGTACTGCATCAATGTGTTATTCCCTTAACATAAAACATACAGATTATGTAAATCTGTAATAAATACTATTTTGAAGTGTATAGTAATCAGAAATCTTTCAGGGCAGGATGGAATGGAAACTGAGAAATATTGGAGAGTAAACATTCCAACGCTCATTCCTCTGCTTCTCCTGGCAGAGAGGAGCACTTGCTGTAGCTGGGCTGCTATCGCTGCAGTGCCAGGGTCTGCCCTGTGATTCCCAGAGTGTGGACTTTCTGGGAAAGCCAAGGCCAAAGGGATCCCACGCAAAGCGTTTCTCCTCTCTCTGCAGAACTTATTTGTAAATGGGAACGGTTGTTCCTGCTCTGAAGGAAGGCCAGCCCTTTCTGTACCTCCTCAAAGGGTGCAAACCGGCTACATGTGGTCATTCAGGCTTGCAAGGCCAAGCAGTCTGAGAGGCAAAAGGCAGCAGTAGAAGAGAGGCCATACAATTTGCTTACAGCATGTTCAACATTCCAGCCTCTAGTCACTGCACAGAACTAAGAGGGCAACGGAGCCCCTGGAGCCCAGCGCGAATTGGCACAGCTCTGCATTTGCGGGCCTGGCCCAGCTTCCCTAGGAAGCACCGCTGCGCTGCCGGCTATCGTCTGGCCTCCTGCGGGGAAGAGGGAGCCAGGATGTCAGCGTAAGGAACCCACAGGATTTGTATCAAGTCACTCTCTCTCGCCTCTGCCCCTTGTGGGGACACATACTGTGGGGACACTCCTGGAAGCCTGGGTCCCAAGGGCGAGGTCTGCAATCTACCACTGATATCCACCAGCCTGCCCGATTCCCCCGGGTGCTGCTGCCCCGTCGCGGTCCCACCG
>VZRU01009151.1:718164-734264 GCA_013398155.1 Pedionomus torquatus | reverse complement strand
TTTTTTTTTTTTTTTTTTTTTTTTTTTAAATGCAATCCCAGTTGCCATTTGGATTGAGACTCCTCTGTTGAGTTAACCTTGTATGATTGCGGGGGAAAGGGGAACGTACGGTAGGGAGGAAAAGAAATCGCCTCCTCTGAGTCTCATCTGCTGAGTGAACCACGGGTGGGGGTAGGAGCATCTCGGTTTGATCCTTCAGTGCTTTTTGTTCGTAAGGGGGAACAGTGTCTCCTGAGCATCCTCTGATTTAACGTTATCTCGCATGGGGAAGGATCGTGTGCGGAGCGGCTCCTCCGCTCAGTTCATGGAGAAAAGCCTGCATGTCTGTTTACCTGTTTAGTTAAATTCAGCAATATGAGGAGGGGGTTTTAAAAGTAAGTTCACACGGCCAGGAAGCTCTCGCTCTTCCTCCCGGGTAGGGAAGGAAGGAAGATAACTTCTTCTGAGCCTCTTAAAGTGAATTCACTGTGTTTCATGGGAGTCGGAAGAGAGCTCTGATTGGAGTGTGAGATGGCAGAGGAAACTTCTTCCCTTCCGATTCCGGAGAAATAAGAGATCCCAGTTAATGCTCCGGTGATTTCTATGAGATCTTAAAACACAGAGGACTCGTGGAATCTGTCATAGGAGCGTTTTCCTCTCCTCTAACAAGCACTGACAGTCTAATTACTGGAGCTACGAGCAGCTGTCGAGTTAGCCGGGGAGACAGAGGAGCTACGTGTGTTCTACCCGGCCGGCCCCGAGCCCTCGCACCAGGCTGAGGCAGCCGCAACGCTGCAGCGTGCCCCTCAGCCCCCCGCGGGTAGGAAAGGGGAGCGGTCTGATGTCTTGCTTTCGAGTCAGAGCTGGAGTTCCCGCGAATAACGCGGTAAGGGCGGCGGGACGAGGGAGTCCTGCCCATACGGGAGCCTTGGGAGTAGCTTCAGACCCGGGGCTGCCCTGAGAGGACTCTGCTGGCCCTGGCAAAGAAAGAATTCGGTAGAACATCTCGGCACAGAGCTACTGCTCTTTATTCCCTTTCAAGCTCCACTTCCTTCCCCCAGATTTTTTTTTTTTTTAATGAAATCCCACTTCCCGTTTGGGTTTAACCTCCTCTGCTGAGTTGAGGTTGTGTGGCAGGGGGAGTGGAGGGGAGGAATACTGAGCCTCCTCTGCTGGGTGCAATCAAGCAGATGTCCCTGCTGGCAGCAGCAGCCTCTGCCAGGAAAACTCTATGAGTGGGGCCCACTGAGGGACCACACTCACCTCCCACCTCAAGTCGCTCACAACTGCTTAGCGTGAGATTCGTTTATTTATTTATTTTTGTTTATAAACCAGACTTGTGCCCCTCGCAGTGGTCTCTGATCGGTGACCCTACCTTGACACCCTCAGGCAGCGATAGTTGTAAGCACACCTAATCTAACGGCTTTCTAAGACGCCGCACTACGTAGGCAGGAGCTCTCATAGCGGGAGATGGATGGGTTCTGCTGGTCTAGGTGTTGCCTTGCCCTGGCTGCAGGGGAGCCCAGCTCTGCAGGTGGAGCTGGGGCGGGGTGGGGGGCGCAGGCTGACTCCAGGAACAAAGAGCCATCGTCCGGCTCGGGGGCTTGGGCTCCTTGTCCTGCCCTTCCCCTCCCTTTCCTGTCAGCAGAAGAGCTCAATGCGAAAACGCGTCTATGCATGGGCGGACGGGACACACGCGAACAGATTACTTAATTTTCTTTAAAGGTAATTCTCAGTTTGATCAGCTCTTAATAACGTGAGCTCCCGAGCTCGAATTTAACGGTTGAGAAAACAAGCCGATTTTGTGTCGGACTGGCTGGAGATGTGCGAATCCCCTTCTCTCCTCCCAATCCTAGAACTTCTGTCTCTCCCAGGAACCACCCCCAGCCGTGCTCTTCGGGGAGGTCCTTCGCACGGCAAGTCCAGGGATGCACCTACCCTCCTGGGCACCTGCCGGGCCTTGGAGATGATCATAGCAACAAACTCTCTCTCTAGGTCATGCAGCAGACATGCACTGCACACTGCTGTTTATTACAGTACACCCTCTTGACAGCCTGTCACAAGCATGCGATGTTTAAAACAGAGAAAATAACTACAGAAAAAAATCCATTTATAAAAATTATGCAGGTGTCAATTCTTCCAGAAATTGGTCACCTGCAAACAAGTCTTTGAACAGAGAAACTGTTGTGCTTTGCTGCTATGAAAATATTAATGCTAATTATAAAATATCAGGACTAAACCCTATATTCAGTTCAAATGCAAAAAGCTCCAACTCACCCTTTATCATTAATTTAAATTAGTTAGTAAAGTTCCCTTCCCCCACTTTTTTATTTGATCCCAGAAAATCCAGCAAATGTGCAAACCTTACCAGAATACAATGTTTCAACTAAACACTGGAGAAAGCCACTAAGCACATTCAGGTTAAAGATTAAGTCACTGAGATCTGGGTGGTAAGACTTTCCCCTTTAATTTCTAGGCTGTAACAGACTTGAGCAATCCTTCATAGCAGACCAGAAGAAAAAGGAAATAATTTTTGTTATTGTTAGTTTTAGGGAAAGCTCAACCTTTTCTCACTCTGTCCGCCATACTAATATAACCTTTTCCATGAAAGTATTTTTACTAATTATTAATGCTAGAACGGCAGATGAACAAAATCCTTATTTGTTTATAATGTGTAACAGATATCCACAAAACTACTACTGTTACATTTTGGCAAAAAGATCATTTATAGACTGTGTTTAATTACTCTCTCTAGTAAACAATTCATCTGGGAAGGTCAACCACTTATTTATGATACTAGTGAACAAGTTTATCCTAATTTTGGCACACCTGGCATTCAGTTACTGTGATGATTTTACAAGAGTCTGAATTAAGAGGTTCACTCTTGTAAGTGAAATTTGGAAATTTTATAACAAATTAAAAACGAGAGTCTACTTCTCTTCTGGTTTACTTCAAGGAAAACACAATCACAGCACTGGATACTGAGAATACTGCATACCGGATACTAGCATTACACCAGTTTCCCCAGCAAGATTAAGGTAATAATCCTGCAAGTCTACACTCATAAATACAATCATGTAATTGGGCCCATTCAGGCTATGATTAATTGAAATTAAAAAAAAAAAAAAAAAAAAAAAAAAAAAAGATAAAAGGTGTTTAGTATCACTCTCAAAGGTAATATTGAAGCATAACAGCCAGTAACATGAATTACAGTACTGAGTGACTTACAGTTTCATTTTACCTTGTCAAAGGACAATTAAAAATGTACTTATCTGACAAACAATTTCAGTCACGAGTTCTTGTTACAAGAAGTCTTAATTCTTAAATTCTTAGCACATCTATTGAATAAAAAAAAAAATCAGATGTATGCAAAACCAGTGATCTATTGAATTCTCATACATTAAGACTGTACTTTAAAGTGGGAATTCAGATGCCGAAGAAAATCTTCCTTAGATGTTAGAGATGGTGGGAAAACTTCTCGACAGAATTCACATATTCCACTCTGATTCAGTTCAGAGTCTGTATAAGCTTGTGCCAGCAAATCATTGTCTTGAGGCTGCCAAATGAGCTAAAAGAAACAGAAAATGATTACTGCTGTGGTTTACTTTATGCTGTGGTTTATATTTATATAAAAAAAATACCTGCTTCTTTATACTAGGTGTTCTCTACCGTTGCCTGGCCAGAGACATTAACTATAGAGCTCTTGTTTAAGGAAAGCAAGATAGAACTTTGATTTCTTAAAGCTCTATAAACATACTATCCTTGCAAACACTTAAAATGCCTTGGTATCTATTAATGATAAATACCGCTTTAAGCAAAAGTCTGTAGTATCACTCTGATACATATTAAGGCTTTTATTTAACTTTGCATTTCGGTATTTTACTGTGGGAGCCATAGTACATAACAGTCATTTAATGGCAACGAGAAAACACATTTAGCTTAGAATAAAATGTTTCTTGTAGAGAAATAATACGAATCATATTTTATTTCTATTCTTATTGATATGTAACTGGTTTTCAGCTTAGTTACAAAATGACCAGAACAATGTCATATGTCTCAAGTTGCTTACTTGTTCTGACTGTTTTTAGTGTAAATGTGTCTCAAATAAACTGTTTTGGGATTCCTGATGCTGCTGCCATGACAGCATCAAACTCAATGGGACTATCTGTACTGCTTTTGGTCCCTAAGCTAGCTAGTTCAAAGACAGCAAGTTTATCTGATGTGGGAGTTCAAGGGACTTCAGCCTGATATAAACTTTAAGTCAGAGAGCACATTAATTATTTAGCATCATACCAACCAGGAATCAAAAAGTCTTTTATCAGTTTTCAAAGTAAAGTTAAACATTAAGTTTCACTTTAAGTATTAGCAACATGAGATAAAATACATAGTTATGTTACACAGCCAGGATGATTAGGTTTTGCGTAAGCTGAAAACTAAATGCATCCTGTCGTGACTGCAAAGTAGCCAGAATGGCAGCAAGCTGGTATGAGCTCTATGTGGGGATGGAACCTAGAAGAGGAGAGCACCCTACAGTTTTTTTTGGCTCCATTTTCTTCCCTGTTGCTTCACTCACACATGGAAAGGGAAGCGAGAATACTTTAGAAAGTAGTTTCATCAGAAAAATTTCTTGCTATTGATTACTCAAAAGTTCTAATTTTCAGTCAAATAGTTAGAACCTATTGTTCATTCCTCCCGTGGCAACTCACTGTACAACTAATGTGCCTTTCATAGCAGTTAAACCTCTTTTTTTAAACTTCTTTTAGTCAATTTCCTGCCTATTCCCTATTTAAACAGTGTTTAGCTTATCAGATAGCAATAGCAGATTTACTGTCTTTCATTATGGCCAGCAATCCATATAATTAAATTGACTAATTAGTAATTAAGTGCAATCACACCACTTTTTTCAGCTCAAAGAGTCGACTTATTGTATGTTGGTGGTGTAAATTGCATATTAAATCTACTAGACGCTGACACACTTAAACATCCCTACAGAAATGTGCTTAGAATTACTTGCTTCTAGTATGTTATGATGTAAAGCACCATTTTCAAAAAGATCAAATAGTATTGTAAAAACACTATAAAAGACATAGTAAGATTTCTAATCTTGCAAGCATGACATGGGGAGCAACCCACTGAGGCAGGCACATAACTTCCATTTCTTTGAGCATTAAGCATTTGCTTTTCAGAACAGGGATATATTTAAGCAGATGTTCCATTTCAAAAACATTAACATTCAGATTAAGATCAATAGATTATTGATTTGCTTTTAAAATCATGAACATTCTTAGAATATTTTTTTTTTTGTAGAAACAACCCCCTCACAAACTGTGAATACCAATAAACACATGCATCTACATGCAAGTCTCATTTAAATGTAGTCTGTAAAATCCTAGGTCCACTAATATCTGTGTTTATTTTAATCTGCTGCTCTTTTCACTCGCATGTTTTTTTAAAAAGTTACATCCTAAGAAAACAGTACTGAGTTTTCACATTTAGTATCCACATAGAAGGAAAGAGCTAAATTTATTACAGCAACTGAGAGCAGTTCCAAGAACTTACTGTTGCCAAATCTACTGCATTTATGGGGTTTTCCATTTTATAAGTTAACATATGTAGTAAATACTTGAAGGTTTTAGCTACACTAGGAGAAAAAATCAGGTATATAATTCCTCCCTGTTGGAGCTTCACCAGTGGCAGGGATGATGGAAACTGTAAGCAGTGTAACCACTCCTTAGAAAGGTGGTAAAAATACTAAGAAAAAGTTTATGCATAAATTTTGTTAAGGTTAACACAGTCAAAAGGATGTGTATGCAAGTGATTTTAAAAAAACGTTAGTATTTTAATCTACACATATATATTATCTTGTGAATCAAACCATTATTATAATAATCAGAAAAAACTAAAGCCGAGTCAATTTTGTTAGGGAAAATTCTTAAAAACCTCTTTTGAAAGCAGCTGAATAAATGATGGATGTTTAAATATACTGATATACACAAATGTATCCTAAAGTAATACTGGGTTGTTTCAAACAAGCTTCTGGATAAGATATAACATAATTGATGTCCTGTATGTTCTACAGTGCTATTGCAGATATGACTTGCAAATACTGAAAAATAAATTAAAAAAAAAAATATATATATATAAAAAAATACTGAAACAGTTCACTATTGCCTTTCTTTTCTCTAAGTGTTAGCATTATTGTATTTTCTCCACAAAGTAGATCATTTACAATTTAAACTATGGCTCCAAATTAATCTTCTTTTGCAGAAACACCAGTGATCAAACCAAAGGCTTATTGCTATTCAACTGCAAATCTTTTCTACTTTTTTAAGCTGCATACTCTCCTATCAATTTATAATCACATACCAGCTGTTTCACTTGCTGTAATATACAATGCAGGGTGCCATCTATTGAAAAATGAATACACAGACTAACTAGTAAAAGAACAAGCTGGAGAGGGAATACAGAAAAAGAGTACAGTAACAAGCAGTACACTGAATGCTTCACAGCTCCACGGGAATTCTACTGGTGATAAAATAAATGGTTTAATTTGTTTAATTCAGTCACAACTTTAACTGAAGATGAATGAAAAATAGAGCACAATAACGGTGATTAGTAAGTTGGTATAGAATTAAGATATCTTACATTACAAATAGATACTTAAAATACATTTTGAAAAATCAGGCTGATAGTTTAAAATACAAGGATGAAGAACAGCAAACTTTAGTCTTTAAACTTTTCATCCAAAACTTGTTTGCAGTAGAAAACTAAACTAGACTTTTTACATTTTAGAAGTAAACATCAAAGCTATTATGTCCTACGAATGCTTTCCAAATGCTAGTTTGCAGGTCATGCAGTGGTGAAATTGAGAGGTAAAGCTCTTTTGCTGCATGTACCTTGTCATTAACAAGGAACGCAAAACCACATTAATGTATATTTACATTAACAATATGCCAAATCAGCCCTCACAGAAGTCCTAAATATCATTATTTGCTTATTCTCGAAAACCTGTCCTCTCACAAGATGTGAGAAAAGCCACAGTAGTGTAAAAAATCAGTCCATAAAGGTGTATAATTTTGCTAGCCATTTCAGTTGAGACAGGATGTTACACCAAAGAAGTAACATATTCAGAGTCGTGATTGTCAGAACCTGCTGAAATGTTTTTCTGCATTACTGGGCCTTGCTTTCAGAAGCTCCCATGGACTTCAGGCAGCTATAACTGAAATTCAAGCACAAAGTACCTACATAAATCTAAATAAAATATTTTAGTGAACTTCCCCTTCTTTTGAAGAAACAAATATGCTTTCCTCCTTGAGTACTTAAACTCTGAAGAAAAAAAAAGTCTTTTTAGAGGGAGGAATATGGTGCTGTTTAAACCTCAGACTGAGATAAAAAGTAGAACATTTTCCCACAGTGAAGTATTTTATGTGTTCAGCTTTTTAATTAGTCCGTTTGTCATATTCTCTGCTGTACATTGAAAACAATTAAAACAATTATGTGCCCTATTCAGCTGAGATCAAGGGTAGAAAGAAAGCAATCTAGGGGGCAATGTACGATTAATGACAGCTTTGAAATAGATAGAGAAGCAATTAATATCTAAATGAACTGAAATTTGTGCAATCATATTGAGTGCTTCTATCTGCTTAAATTCCTGCCCTTTCACTGAAAAAGTACCTTGTAAATGTACTTCAGTACGGAAGAACTGAGAGAGAGATTTTCTTAAAAACAGACTGATGAAATACTTCATAGAGTACACTAATCCTGTCTTAAAGATCTTTGCAAAGTGGTTGTCTGAATCATAATTTTTTGAAATGTACAGTATTTATAGAAATATACCTGATGAGGACCTCTGATGGTTGTCCCAGCTTCTAAGGAAGAAAAAATTACTTCAGGTACATCCTGGCTTGTGTGCTTAGGTACAAACGTGAAACCAGTGTCTGTTGTTTTCAAACATGTTTTGTCACGGGTATTTTCTACAGGCATGTTTGCATGATTTGGGGGGTTTGTTTTGTCAACAGTAGTTAAGCTTTGTAAAGCTGAGGTCATGAGATCAACTCCATGAGCTTCAAATGAGTTAGGTTCCAATTTACTGAGGTTAACAGCACGGTCTCTGTGCTCCAGGTTAAAATGATGATCTTGAAGTATGTTTTCAGCTATACCAGTACAAGGAACTGTTGGTTTTTCCTGAGTGCTCTGCAAGAAAGCAGAGTCACTGTCTGTAGGTGGAAACTTGACATTAAATTTAGAAAGTGATTCTACAGAGTTGTTGTCCTCATCTTGGCCCACTCCTCTTGGTGTGATAGATGTGATGCATGATGCACCTCTATTTATATCCTTTATAACCCGAGGCTTAAAAAGCTCTTCTGCTTGTTCATCAGTTTTATCAGTACACTGTATCGGCATGGAAAACTGTATTTCTGTGGAAAAAGAATGAAGGAAACATTAAATAGTCCACTGAAGTATAACTATTAAAGATGAGGCCTTGGGGTATTTTTCCTGAGAGGCTTTTATCTTCCTTCTTGGCTTTTTAACCTTTATTTTTTTCTCTTTGAAATCAGTTTCAGGCATATTTTTCTTTCACAAACACCAGCTCCAACACAAAATTTATCAAAACTGAAATAAAAGCAGGTAATTCTAACAATTCTATTTCTCTTTGATTTCTGGCTACAAACTTTTAAATTTTATTGAAAATTATGTTGTCCCGTACTCTTAACACATACTTGCATATATTTACACAAGTGTTCTGGCATAAATAGAAGCTGGAATCAACACCATTTTACACAGTGCCAAGAACATGCTAGGCACCATGAACACAATTTTAGAATGTATTCAGGTACGAAAACTTCCATTGGTTTCCAAATTAGGTAAATATTTAAACTGAATAACTACTCAAAAGTGGGACCTTATTTTACCTTTGTTTTAAGAATTTCCACTTATTTTTTGGCATTTCATTAGTGAAAATAGTAATAATATACATGATTACTCCTGATCAGGTGAGAGAATAACTTAGTACACATGTACTGTACAGCAGCCTGCTGACATCACTGTGGTAATGTGGGCCACAGAAATCAAGCAATTAAATCTGTATCATGTATAGCTTTTCATACAGTTGAGTTATGCATTCATTTAGGGAAAACAAATAAATTCTGAAATAAGTTGCCAAATACTCATCCCTCAAAATTCCTACCCCCAAATAGTAAAGTTTAATAGTGTGAAATCGGAATATAACAATCAGACATGGCGATTTGAAGACAACAAGGTAGACATGAGCACTTGGTGTAACAAAACTTTGGTAACGGTGTAACCTAAATTAGAAGCAAGTCCTGAAATCAGCGTCTTATGCTTCAACCATTTAAGTCTGGCTGGTGTTTTTTAAATCACTTAAATCTGATCCTACTATTAAGAAAAGCTAGTAGGGAATACTCATAGTAGCTTACATATTAAGTGTAAGCAGTAGCAGAGCTGGACACTCAGGATCTCTTCCAGCTGCAACAAAAATCAAGCCTTTCTTTTGTTTTCAGGAACTGTTGGATTAAGCTCTTGTCCCATGTAACAAAACGGTATTCAGAAGCCTTCACAAGGAAGCCTAAAAAAGAAGTTCTCTGACTCTCTTCAGTCCAGCAGTTTTCCTCTAACAGACATGGGGCTAGAGGCATTCATAACAGACATCTTTTGAACTGACAGCTAAATTAAAAGCAAGCAAGCGCTGTCGTTCACACAGTATGATGGGATATCACATGTAGTAAGTGCCTGCCTCTCACTCCAAGGGACAAAACAATTACAAGAGCCATTGATGTGATGACTGTCTTTTATAGCATGTGATTTGGAGCATTCGTCATAGAATGCCAAAACTGGCGGTGCGTTTTCTTGGTGAAATACTGAGCACCATGTGAACAGACTTGAAAAAGGCAGATGGTAAACAGTGGAAGTACTTCTATGTATGTGTAATTTACAGTATTTTCAAATATAAAGCAAAGCTTTCAAACAGTTGAATCACAATAAGAGCTTAAGTATGATATTACCAGTTTCAGGTTCTGGCTTTATCTTAAATTTACTCAGTTGGTCTGTTTGTTCTCTGGCTAGCATACAGATTCGATGACACTCTTCTTTCACATCCTGGAAAATAGTCTCCGGATTCTCCCTGGAAGATCAAAATTGTAAATTAAAGAGTCAACCAATTCAACTTCTGACCTTTAATCTAGTCACACCCACAAACCAGAGAAAAACATTACTGTAAGCTACTTTTCTTGGATACTTTTCTATCTATACACATTTTGTTCTTCTTAGTAAAAGCAAGCAGAAAAGGGAAAAGAAAATGTTGTCAAAGAGGTGTTTAGTCATATCATACACACCTACCTTCGAGCTTAGGGCATGACCCTGCAAGAACCACCCCCCAAAAAATCTGGCTTTTGCATTTCTTTCAGTTCCCTCAGATATTTTGTGGATGAGCTTATCTTTCACAAGGGTACTGTTTCTATTTCATTGTATGGAAAATAAGATGCTGCTGCTCTGAAGTTACTTCTGTTTGTTACTTCTCCTTTCTTCTTTGTCTACCTGATATTTTGGAGAGGGGCTCATAAATTCCTTCTTTCTGTGTTTTAGACAGTATCACATGACTTTTCCTTCTATTTTGAAGGCCTTTTTATATTATATCTTTTCCAAAGTGTCACACATCTGATATTTAGTTATCTGCACTGAGAATGGTAAGACTAGTTCTTCACGCTGGTACGAGTTTTATTTGCACAAAGTCCTACATTATTCAGTTATTGATACATCCATAAAATTCCTTTGTGAAATTTTTGTAAATTTACCGAGGAATTTATATTTTTAAGCACAATATCATGGATTGTATTAAACAAACTTCAAGTATGAAAAAGTGAAGTTGGCGACAAACTGGATCTGTGTTCTCTTTTGCATCTTTCTATCTAAACAGCTCAA
The DNA here is from genome assembly GCA_013398155.1 of Pedionomus torquatus. Lineage (NCBI taxonomy): Eukaryota > Metazoa > Chordata > Aves > Charadriiformes > Pedionomidae > Pedionomus > Pedionomus torquatus. The sequence continues at coordinate 723,347 of VZRU01009151.1, read as the reverse complement.
AGGGGATTTTTCTTTAATCCAGTAAATTGTTTTCCTTTTTACTGTGTATTCATATAGCAATCAGGAGCGTCGTGAGCTGTACTCCTACTTCTGCTGTGCTTCTCTTTCTGGAAGATACAAATGTCTCTATGTCTCTCTCGAAAAAAATCTACAGAAGGAATTAAAGTTGCTACTGTTAACACATTCTGACCATTTTTTTCAGGTGTTTTGATAAATATGAAATTAAAAAATACTCAACACAAGTTTCTAATCCGAGTTTACAATGTATGTATGATTAGATAAATGAATCAATATGCTAGACATTTGTGATACTATAATCTTACTAGTGTAAGATTACCAGTAATGGTACCAGTCACATACCTCTTTCCAAGAAAACAGTAAAGTAAGGGAGCTATTTGAGAGGAGGGAGACAGAAGACAGGTAAAGGTTTTTAATATTTTAGCTATAAATCAGTAAAGACAAAAAAGTCTTTATCACATCAGTCTTATTTTCTCTCTTATCATAAAGCAGTAATGAATCAGACTAAAGATCCACGTAGTTTACCCAACCTATGTCTGAGAATGGCCAAAAGCAGATGTCTTAGCAAGAGTGTAAGAAGACAGCAAATTTATCATACTTTCCCCTAATACTCTCCTAGAGAATCTTCTACTTGACCTCAGCAAAATTTATATTAAAAGTGGTATTACTGCCTGTCCTGTGAAAAATGTACACCTAAGACTTTGGTCATATTTTTTCCTAAAATACTGTCAGAAGAGGGAATACTTGCTTAAGAAAAATACTGCTTTTGGTCCCCTGGTCATAGCAAGGGCTAGCTGGCTCCAGCTTACAGATAAACCTGGTTTCAAACTGTCTCATTTAGGATGGATCAGGCCAAGAATTATTTCTTCATGCTGACTATCAGACCTCCTCCTGGCAGAGCAGCAGGCTCCTCTGCTGTGCTGCCATCAATTAATCCATTATGCTTGTACATTCCTCTTCTGAAGAGTTAATGCAAGGGAGTTAATGCTTATCCAAACCCCAGCATTAACGTCCACAGCTGTTTCCCACAGAGTTTAACCTCCTGCTCAACCAAGTGGCTGTTTTTCTTCCTCCCAAGTTATGCTTACATACTTGCAAAGCCCCAGCTATATTTCCATATAGTTGCTGGCTTAACGACCTTCCCACACCAGCCCTTTGACCTGTCATGCTCCCTGCCCGCCCCATCCATTTTTTAAGGTACCATGTAGAAAAAAGGGAAACAGTGGGTCTTAATAGCAGAAAAGACAATTAAAAGCAAATTTATAAAATGCTGCAAAAGTATTTACCTGTCAGGCATAGGTGAAATACCGGAGATCCCTAGAGATAATTCAGGATTATCTGGAACAATTTTCTTACTTTTCACCTTGAAGTAAAAGATGAAAATATTGATCACAAGTTAGCATATTAATTTTACTCTTCACCCTGATATGAAGAAAAATGTCACAGGATCCTTCACCTAGTCCTTCTGGAAGCTCTCAAAACATTCACAAAATGACAAAACCAGTTTTTTACTGTTTGTGTGAAATTCCTATTTTTAGTTTAACTTAGCAACTCAGTATGGCATTCCTCTGCTCATACTCCCTTGAAAGGAAACTGGGTCTAAGAATATTGCTTGACTGTCATTCTGTTTCAATCACATAGAAGGTAAGATTATGTATTGTGTATGAGCTTGTTAGTGAGGTATCCAGCTATTTTAGCTTTTAAAAATCAATTTATTCACTGAAATTTTCAATGAACACATCACAAGCTAATATGTCAAGAGTTTTAGCAGATTTTAAAATAAGTTATTAACTTTGACTACCACCTTGTGGTTAACTCTAGTATTACACAGTTTTAAATCCACCAGGCATTAAGGGAGGATTTTATAATAAGCAGTCATTAAGCTGCAATTCCACTAGATCTACATTACCAGATGGCCTGGGTAGTTCATATGTGCTCCAAATCAGACACAGAACTTGATCATATGTCTGCCAAATAAGCTGATTTCGATGATACATTATTTATAATCACAGATCTATAGCCTACAGGTTTGTCTTACCTTACACTAAAAAATGCTACTGCAGCTCCCACATACACATTTGAGCTGCCTTATACCCAGCAATGTGCGTTATGAATGCTTACTACAGTGACATAAGTAATGCTTTGGAAGTCTAACAGCAACAAGTTATGTGCTGCTGTGCTCCTCCCCTTGCCTAGTTCACTTTAAATTAGATAAAATACGGCTACATGGTTAGATTCACATCCGTCAGTGCACTCTAGCTATCCCACAACGACAGAGTAACACTCTGGATGCTATTCTGTAATAAAAAAAGGGTGGCATAGAAGTGAAAAAATCAACTCAGTCTTGGTGAAAACTTCCAACTGAAAATTATAAACCAGAAATGCTAATCTGGAGTTTTCACAAATACTAAAATTTTAATGGCATATCATAAAATGATTAACACACTGATCATGCTATATGTATTTAATATTTTGGTGTTCCCTATAGGGTTTATATACTTCAAAAATTTCCTTGTAAGCTGAAATTTAAGATCAGTTGCTTAGAATAATTGGCATAAACATGTTTGAAAGAAATAATAATTTACAAATGTTAGCTTTTTTCATTTTACCTTAGCAACTTGGTTTCTTATCTTACCTCCCTTTTATATGTTGGCATCTGTATACCCTTTTGTGCTTCAATTAGTTCTTTCAGTTTGCTTTTCAGAGTTCTTATTTCATCTTCTTGGTTGGAAATAATGGATAAAAGTTTCCTTTCCTTTTGATTGCTTTTGTCTTCAAATTGCTTCAACTTTGTGCTCTCACTGTCTAGCTGTTCCTAAAATATAGTTTTAGAAACATCAGTACTACTAATAGGATTGAGGCTTGTGGAATATCACTATTCAGCAGCCAGGAATAAATTCAGCTTTTGCAACATAAGTAAGGGCCAGTCTCATTTATTAAATTATTAATTTCCAACTATTAGTAAAGACCTTCTACCACTACACCTAGACATAACTTACCATCGATGATTACTCAAAACAACTGTATGTTCTAAATTTATGAAAGTCATATTAGTGTTTATAAAAAATAAAGATACTTTCTTGGTTCATTCACTATATTGACATGAAAATTTCACATACAATATATTGCGTGTACAATATATAAAATAGTTTAAAATAGTTTTAAAATAGTTAATTTCAATCAACCTTAAACAATTTTGAAGAAGGTGATATTCTGCAGCTACCTTAATTTTTGAGCAGACCCAAGAACAGAATCACAGAATCATAGGATATCTGAAGTTGGAAGAGACCCATAAGAATCACTGAACCCAACTCCCTCGTCCTCACAGGACTACCTAAAACTAAACCATACAACTGAAAGCATCATCCAGATGCTCCTTGAACTCTGAGAGGCTTGGTGCCATAAACACTTCCCTGGGAAGCCTGTTCCAGTGATCAGCCACCCTCTCTGTGAAGAATCTTTTCCTAATATCCAATCTGAACTTCCCCTGATGCAACTTCATTCCATTTCCTTGTGTCTTATCACTGGTCTCCAGAGAGAGGAGACCAGCACCTGCTCCTCCACTGCCTCTGTGATTGCCATGAGGTTGCCCCTCAGCCTTCTCGAAACTGAGCAAACCAAGTGACCTCAGCCGCTCCATGTAAATCTTGCTCTTAAAGCCTTTCACTGTCATGGTTACCCTCCTCATCTGGACACACTGTAGTAGTCTGATGTCCTTCTTATATTAAAGTGGCTAAAACCACACACAGTACTCGAGGTGGGGCCACACCAGTGCAGTGTAGAGTGGGACAATCCCATCCCTTGATCGGCTAGCTATGCTATGCTTGATGTACCTCAGGACACAGTTGGCCCTTTTGACTGCCAGGGCACACTCTTGACTCATATGAACTTGCCATCAACCCAAACCCCCAGATCTCTTTCTGCAGGCTTGCTCTGCAACCCCTCATCCCCTAGTTTGTATGTATCACCAGGATTACATTGCAAACACTGCAATGCTACAAAGATTTGTGAAATAAAAAGCAGTAGCTGGCACCACTGTAACTATCTGGAAATTTGTAGAATTTTTATGTATAGGGCTTTTTGGAGGAATTAAGAATATAACAATGTGGGATTTTTGGTGGAATCAAGAAGAATATAACAATTTTTTTAATATGCACAAAAGATAGTCCTTGGATAATTTTCAACAACCTGTGGTTAAAAACTGTGGCTATGAAAACCCTCAATCTGCCTGTTTATGAAATCTATAGAAACACTGATCTTGAACTGTATCAAGTATAACAAAAAGTGGCTTGAAGCCCCATGTCTGTCTCTGCAAGAGAAGTAAGCCCAAAGGGTTAACTCTGTAAGAAGTAATGTAAGTAAAATGCAGTGAGATAGTCTGCAGATAGGTAGGGCAAGGTGAAAAGAAAAGAAGCAAATAAGTGCTCTTTCAAGAACATTTGTTTTATTTACAAGTGAGACCTAACTAGGGTGAGGTTATGCATTTGGAGACTGGGAAGGCAGGGCTACTCTAGTAGACAATGACAGCCATGTACGTCTGGGTGCAGAGTCAGTCTACAGAGACTAAGGGTAGTTAAGCATGGATATGTATATATGCAGCTGACACAACAGTTTAGACTCAAAAAGTTATACTAGCTGGACAAAAAATCTGCAGAAAAACAGCTTGGAAGCCATTGTTTTGGTTTTTTGTTTTTTTTGGTTTTTTTTGTTTTTTTTTTTTTTTTTTTTTTTTTTTTTTTTTTTTTTTTAGTTTTAATTGTTACTTTGAAGAGTAAACCTATGGTAAGAGCTTCACTGCAACTTTGGACTTGAGTGGTATCTCAGTGATTGATTTTAAGCCTTTTCTGCTTAGTGGGTTCAAAACATTGTCTAATAATGAAATGTTTCTATCCCAGCAAAACTCTTCTCTCACCATTATCTCTAGAACTGACATATCCCATTCAAATCTTTGTTTTTACACTGTATTTCTGTTTTAGGTGTTGCTAACTTTGTCAATCCTAACCTTTCTTCCATGCTTTGTATTTCTGGCAGGTAGTGTGGGAAATATATTTAGAGTCCTAGGACGGACCATGAAACACTTTCTATACTCTTCTAATATGGAATCTGTATATATCGTGGTAGATAAGAATCCACAGAAACAGATGAAAACCAAAACAAAACAAAAG
>VZRU01009151.1:704468-718100 GCA_013398155.1 Pedionomus torquatus | reverse complement strand
AAAAAAAAAAAAAAAAAAAGAAAGAATTTTTGGTATAATTCTCAAAGAAACCAAACAAGACTGAAGACTTTAGGCTGAAGAACTCATACATCATCTTCTATATCTGGTGCTATAGCATCTAGATTTCATTTTCTCAAATGGCACAACAAGAACACTAGAAAGAATTACAGAACTATGAGGCACCAAAAGTTCAAAGCAAGTAAGGAAGTATCTCAAGAATGAGAAAAGACAATCGTATCTAATGACGTGGGAAAAAAAATAACAATTTGTGTTAAGTGGAGATGGAGCATAGAAGTATTCTTAACAAATCTGAAAGTACTGTGAAGGAAGTTATGGCAGGGCCAGATGCTGAACATAATTTTATAATTTTATATCTTTTCCATATTCTCTAAAGACTACAAAGTTACAGTAGCTATGGTATGGGGAACTGCTTTTTGCCATTCCAGGAATGGGAAGGCAGTGACATTCTGTGGTGTGCCTTCACAGACCCCAAGCTACCAATAGAGCCATTATTTTGTCGCAGGGCTCTCAAACATTAGAATCATAGACAAGTTTGGGTTGGAAGGGACCTTTACAGGTCATCTAGTCCAACTCCCCATGCAGTGAGCAGCAACATCTTCAACTAGATCAGGTTGCTCAGAGCCCCGTCCAACCTGACCATGAATGTTTCCAGGGATGGGGCATCTACCACATCTCTGGGCAACCTGTGTTGGTGTTCCACCACCCTCATCATAAACAATTTCTTCCTTATATCTAGTCTAACCAGTCCATGGTTGAGATCCATTTCCCCTTTAATAAGGTAATAGGACACAGCTTCTCTTGTATTTTCCTTTGAAAATGATTTGCCAGAAATCCAAACACCTAGAAAAAAGCTTATGTCAAACACAATGCTTGCCCTTGAACAGCTCTATCTTAAGGACAGTAAAATAACTCTTTCGCTGAGTCTGTGATACAGCATTGGTCTGCACACACATAATTGATCTGTTTGGGTCTATTACAGCTCCAAATAACACACGGGATTTCAAAAGCTTTCAGATAACTGGGAGCACTGCATTAGTTCTATTTCTCCTATGCTCTCCTTCAGGAAGCATGGACAAGATTTTAGCAAGCAATGAGAAAAGTCACATGAGAATCAATGTGAGAAGAGCCACGCAATGTGTTGCAACAAAGATATATCAGTACATACTGACAGAAATCATCATTCTTGTGCACCGTCCTGATATCACACCAGGAAAAACAGTGGAGAAACGATTACCTCTTTTGGGACCTTTCAATAATACAGCCCTTCATAGGTTTATGATCTTACAGTTTCTATAATGATGAAGTTTGGGTGTTTGCAACAATGTAGTAACATTTATAAACTGACTGAAGTTTATAGAGCTAATGCCACCACAAGCAAGTATGTCACATGGGTCATACTTGCTCAGTTAAGTACTTGGCCACACAATGGCTCTTTTAAGCATACTGGTATTGGCAACCAGAAAAGAGGTTAAATCTGTATTACAAACAGATCAGTATCTTTTCTTTTGGCGAGGATTTATAGAATTAAAGGATAATTCCAGTTGGAAGGGACCTCAAGATTTCTCTAGCTCCTAATAAAAGCAGGGCCAGTTATGTCTGATCAGGTTACTCAGTTGCTCTTGAATTCTCCAAGGATGAAAAAGGCACAGCCTTTCCAGGCAACTTTTCCCAATGCCTGGCTGTCCTCATGGTGAAAAGTTTTCCTTTATGTCCAGTGTGAACCTTTATAGTTTCAGCTGCTCTTTATCTCTTATCCTCTTGCTATGTACCACTGTTAAGAGCTCGGCTCTATCTGCCCGATCACCTCAATGTAGGTATAGGAAACCTATTAGCTTCCCTTGAAGCCATCACTTCTCCAGGTCAGACAAGTCCAGTTTCTGCAGCTTTTTTTCATGCGATAGGTACTCAAGCCCCCAACAGTGGGGCTTCTGCTGAGCTCACTCTAGTTTATCAATATCCTTCCTGTACTGGACATCCCCAAACTGAACATAGTATTCTAGATGCAAACCAACAAATGCTGAGGGAGATCCTCACTTCTCTGGCTGTGCTAGCTGTGCTCCTGTTAATGCAGCCCAGGAAGCTGTTGCCCTTCTTTTCTGCCAGGACACACCGCTGGCTCTTGTTCAGCTTGCTGTCTAACAAGACCCCAGGTCCTTTCCAGCAGAGCTGCTCCACAGCCAGTCAGTCCCCAGACTGTAGTGCTGCAAAGGCAGGTCCTTTTATTGCTCCCTGAAGTGTACTATAATGGCCTGTTTCAGTGGCTTCCTAAAATAAACAGTCAGATGGTTTCAAGGAAAAATACTATTCATCATTCAGCTGATGAACTATTATAGGTACTCTCAGGGAATATTAACTGTAAATTTTAACAGTTTAACCACAAGCTCTTTATTATTGGGTAGAGACAGCTTAAACAGATGAAGCAGAAAGAAAAAAGGCTATTGATAGCAGAATTTCTTATATTGGGTAGCAGAACCTAACTAATCCTACTGCATACACTGCAGTAGCTGCAAAGAACAGCTAAACACATAAAATTGTCAGCTACCATAAAATCATGAAGTACAGCTTTCTTTGCAAAGACAGGAAACAAAGTGACAGTAGAGAAGCTGGTACTACTGGAGCACACAAGTCTACAGGAACAGTAGCTGCTCTTAGTTACTTAAATGTTTTAGCACTGTGAGTTTGAGCACAAAAATGACTAACATACATCTGCCATTCTTCTGCTTATGTCCTGCATCAAAAAAAAAACCCTCAAAAACCAGACCTAAGCATTTATTGCAGGCTGAACAGTTTTGTACACCATATACACTGCTCATTCTTGACACACAGCTTCCTCCCCTTTTCCATGGCTTAAGAAATTCTGATCAACAAACTCCACGCAGTGTTTAATACTCTAGTTCGTGACCCAGCAAAATAAGTCCAGGATCATGTTTTCTTGTCACAGTTAATGACTTTAGCTTCATGTTTCATGAAGTTTACAAGGAGTCTGATGTCTGACTCTGTATGAAAAATAGCAAGCAAAGAAGCTTTACTCGGCATTGTGTAATGTTGCTTTCTAAGGTTTTCTGTCTGCTCGGCAGCTTTGTCTCTGAAACAGTAACTGGATCTTCCTAGTAAATAAAGTTTAGCTAGGCTGTACTCAAAAACAGGCAGCAACTTAGGTCCATTTGGTCTCCTCGAGCAGGGGGACTGAGAAAGTCTTGTATTCAGTTTGGTACTGACCACCAAGCCAATCTGGTTTGCTCAGCTCTTTCAGTGAAGATGAATGTGAACAAAAAACCCAATACATTTATTACACACTGGCAACAGAATTTGACAGCAGGTAAAATATGCAAGTATGGCCACTGACTAGAAAACACATAAAGGCTAACCTCTCCTTCATCTTAGATCTCTGAAATTTAAGCTGTAACCATGTGCCTATTACAGTTGATTTGGGATTTCTATTAACTTTAATGGAGAACAGAACACAGTCCACTGAGAAATCCCATTGGATTTAGCAAAAGAGTGTTTCAATAGCTATCAATAAACCCAGGTATCTCCAGCCATAGAAAAGACTCTGAGTTTCAAGGAAGGTCAGGAAGAAATAACGACATTTTAACTTGAAGATTGTAATCATAATTTATCATCTGGAACTGTACATTTTGCAAGCCTAAAATTTTAGGTGGAGAAATAGAATAAAGCAGTTAATGCAGTAGTGGACAATGGCTGTAGACATAATTTATTTCATTAAGAGCAGAATGTGGATAGAATATGATTAGAAAAATATAGGCATTCAAGTAGAATATTGGAACTTCCAAATTTCATTAGCTGAAAAAGTCAAAACTTTATTGAATTAGATACAAGACAACTATACTAGGTCAGTGACCGGATGATGGATTTTTGGTCTAACAGATGTCAAAATGTGATGTCTAGGGAAGAGTACAAGAAAACAGGAGGCATTCAGGATACATCTTCTAATAAATTTCCAGACCTTCTTAGTAATAGTTTCTATGTATTTATTAACTCTCAACAGATTTATCTTTCATGAAGTTGCTCAGTTTTTCCCTGGCTGACTACATGTCCTGTGAAGAATGAGCTCCTTTTGCTTTCTTCTTTTTTGATTATGGCACTTTCTTTTTTTTTTTTATGTCTTCACTTATACTTCATTTATTCAGAAAGACAGATAAGTGGGAACTCCTAGGTTAACTTGATGTGTTCCTGGTGATTTTCTGTATGTTTTCCCCATATTGTTCCACACATTCATTCCATGCAGTCTACCTTTTTATCCATCAGAAGTTCTTCAGTTAAAAATGCATAAATTGGCAGCTGCCACAAAAGCGTATCACAATACTATTAATTTTTCATCATCTTCAGCAGGAAATTGGGGCTATATGGTTCTCCTCCACTGAGTTTACTTAATAAAATGAGGACTTGCATACAGAGACTGCTGCCTATCTCCACCCATAGCCAGCCCACAATGGCATGGCCAAGACACAGCCAGAGCTAACAGAAGTGTGCGTACCTCTGTTGTGCTGTCCTGTCTGGACATCTTTGTATTACTCCTGGCAAGTTAAGCGTAAGCTTACTAGGCACAACGCCAAACATTAGGCTCCTCTTTATACTGGAAGGATAGTGCAAAGATATCCACATGCCTCTGCAGAAGCCAGCCTTGGCCCACACAAACATGTTTTCCTCAAGGTCCACGCTCTCAACACTTAGAGAACTACTACATTCCCAATAACAGGAACAAAGAATACTCTGGGTCAACCTGACTTTTCATGAGTTTAGATCAATAGAGATCTGAAAAGACCCTGTTTGTATAGCACTATGCTTGGGTTTAAAAGCAGACAGACTGTATAGTTGACGTTAAAACTGAAATACTTCTGTTTATGGTACAGGTGAAACAAAACCTGTATGAACTACCTATTGCTGAGAAGCAGTTGTGATAACCGACTACACAAAAAAAAGTGCATACAAAGACAAATAACTTATATTCCATTAAGAAAATAGCCCCTGAAATAATGATTACAGCTTCTCATGCATCGTCTGTAATCTTCTGTACAGATCACATAATTTCTCTGTTTCCCCACAAGAACAGCAGAAAACACAGCTTCCTTTCTGCTACTCATTATATGACTGAGTTTCTTAAAACTACTGTCCTTGAGGAAGCATTCAGAAACAAGGTATGAAATATTAGTCTTGGTCAGGTCTCTGTCTGCAACCATAAGACATAATTTTTATCCAACTCAAGACACAATTGCAGGAATATGCAAAGATGTTCCCTCAAAGAATTAACCCTTGATCTTTGTTGTACTCCAAATAAATGCAAAGATTAGGAAAGAAATGACATCTTGTGATTACAGATTCTAGAGTAGAAAAGTTACATGAAGACTTTTTGTAAATAAAAAAGGAGGTATGTAAATCTTTGGGAACAGTACATTTAAAATGTTTCCAAAGGCCTAGTCTCAAATGAGATTCCTTCAAGATAGTTAAGCAAGCAACAGTAATCCAGTGAAATTATTTTTAAATTAACAGTTCAGATTAAAAAATGCACTTCTAAGAATTTAGCACAATTAACTCATTTATAGCTCAGAAAAAAAAAATCTTTGATTTTTTCTATATCCAATGCCTGATTTCATATAAGGGTTGCCTTATGACCCTTGCAGGCCCGCTGCTATAGAGATTCATATTAAAAATTTAGAGCTTTTATCTTACAAGACAGTTCTCAAAAAAACCCTGTAGGATGACTTAGGATAAGAACAATGCAACTTGTACCTCTGTCACTGTCTTTGCTCAATATGCAAAATCAATTCAAGGTGTTTCTTAACTATTGCTTTATTCTTATTCCTGTTATTTGCAACAGGTTGTAGTGAAAATCTTGGTGTTACTTCAGTCAAGAGGGGCAAAAGAGACATTGTATTAAACCCAGCTATTTTAAAAAGCAAACTGATCACCAGTGTCTCCAGACTATCACTTTTTTAGGGCAGATTCTCTGTTTCTTGCAAAACTACACAAGCTGGTTGCAGTGTGAAAAGCTCTTGTGAGAGAAAGAGAAAACCCCTTCTTGACCACTGGTTTTGGCAGGTTAAGAAATAAATGAGCAAGTAAGTTCCTACTTTATAATCAAAACTATTCTAGGGAGCTCGATGGCCAAAGTGCAATTGCACTGGGAAGGATCAAAGACAAATGCTTAGTTCACCTGAGTACACTGCAGTGGCACAAGACTCATGCACGTCAGGTGAGGATCCTGACTAGAAGTGGAAAGGCACCTTTGCACTAGAAGGCAAAGGCACCAGTAAAATTCTCATTTATGTCTTTAGGTTCTCATAGTATAATCACGGCACGAACACATTCTTATGTTAAAGATACTGCAAAAAACCATACCTTTAAGAGTTTTTCTCTTTGCTTTGCTATGTTCAGTTTTTCAGAGAGCTGGCTGAAAGGTAAGTTGGAGGATTCAATGTCTTCATGCATCAGAATGTAGGGATGTGCATTACCTTAAAATAAAAAAAAAAAAACAAAAACCAGGCAGCTGATTGTCACTGTGTTTTTCCCCAACCAGCTTCCAAGTACAAGCAAAATTAAAAACTTCTTTATTTTCTTTGAGCAAGCCTTCATATTAAACAAGCAAGAGAAGCCCCATTCTTTGCTTACAGACAATGCAAGACTAAATCGGCAATAAGGAATGTACATGTACTCTTAAAAATAAAAGCCAACCATTTTGCTAGTATTTATGAAAACCAGGAGTGTTAGGCTAGTGTGAATAAATATTTAATGAGCATGGCAGATTAACACATGGTTACTTTGACTCTTTTCTCTTATTTGTTTAATAGAGACAAACAGTGGAAAATTATCCATCAATGACTATTTGATTTGAAAGAGAATTACCTGCTTATAAAGCTTTGGTTATCCAATATGATAAGCATCACAAAACTCATGTAACATGAAATACATAGAAGCATGGCACTCATATCTAGAACAACCTGAGCTAAGCTCATTAACAGATAATTGTAAAGTTAATATGTATTAATTTTTGTTTTAATTCTAGTGAATGATTTGAACCCATATTTTCATAATTTTTATTGGCTTCAGTGTAAGCAGGTTCTATATCTGAAGAAAATCTCACCATTTATTGAAGAGGATAAAGAGAGACCTCAGAAGTGTTGCATTTTATAAATAGATTTTGAAACTGCACATTTGTGTTAACTCTCACGTTCACAGAAAAGTATGATACTGCCTTGAGAGATGTATATAGTAAAAACTGAAGCAGAGTCAGAACTATTCATCAATTCAACACAGCATAAAAAGAAATAATGTGCAAATTGGAATACATACCTCTATTAGCATTCAGAGCAGCTAACTGCGATTTCAGTTTTGCAATAATGCTGTTTTGAAGCTCTATCCTTTCCTGCTGTTCACGTATTTGCTGCATGTAGTTTTCTGTCTGTAAATAAAATATAATTAGCATTAATCTTATTCTGTTTTGACTAGGGGTCTCCTATTTGGCATTTAAAAAGCAGCTCGTATTTTTAAAGATAACTGTAGTTGTGGACCTCTGTGTGAAATCTCAACTACAGTCGCCTTTGGCAAGTCCATATTTTGAGACCCCCCTGATTAATAGGAAATAAATCCTGATTTTCAGTAACTGTTTCAACTGTGATGGTTTTAAAGGATAGGATAACCTTTAAGTATAAGATTCTTCATTCATAGGCATAGAATGCATCAGGTTTCAAATTAGAAGTTTAGTATTCTTCAGAATACTAAATATTTTTGAGCAACCTGGCCTAGTGGGAGGTGTCCCTGCCCATGGCAGGGGGGTTGGAACTTGATGATCTTCAAGATCCCTTCCAACTCTAACCATTCTGTGATTTAGAATGCTTGTCAGTTAGTTTATCTATAGAAAGAAGTAACTTTCTTCTGCCATATTTTCTAACAAATAAATTACATAAATACAGGCTTTTGAAAAGATAGATTTTAAATAGAAAATAACAACATTGCTTATTACAGAAAACAGATACTTTGTAAATAACTTTAATTGCCTATGAACCAAATTTTGCCTGTTCCTTTGAATGCAGTAGACTGCCGGGGGGGAAAGCAAGGAAGCAGCTCCATTCTTCCAGCAATACTCCATCTCTTCCTATAAATAGGCCATACAGAACCTATTAAGACTACTCACATTTCACCAAAGTGTATAAATATTGTTAGACAGCAGGTTAATTGAACAAATGGTCAGGTGGCAAGAATGTGCTATTAGACAAAAACTATTATTTCATTAGCACAAGCCTAATGTTGCAGTTATGGTTGTGCTAAAAACAAGCAAGAAAACTTGGGAAGTCCCAGCAAAGAAATTTACAGAAATGCACTAAATTTTTCTGAAATTAAGAATATGTTTATTACTGAACAGGTCGTGAACTGGAACAAGACATTGTTTTCATGTCTATTCTCAGTTTAACCATACTGCTATCTCATCAATTCTCAGATTTAAATTCCACACCCCCTCTACTGCCCAATGTGTTTTGTCTGTACAACAGGCAGCAAAATTTATTTTAAAAAGCCAGGTAGTAGTTGTACTATGAGAGTTTATTAAAAAAAAAAAAAAGTGATCAAAGAGCAGTACACTCCAGCAGCTATAAGAGACCTCATGAAGCAGAAAAATCACTGAGAACCAAATTGAAAATGTACAACAGCAATGTCTTGTCAACACTTCTGTACAGAGCACAGACATGACAGCTAAAACAGACAGAAGAGAAGATGCTTTTGACAGCCAGTGTGCACAAATTATTCCTTGAGTCAGATGGCAGCAACAAGTTACCAACTAGAAGATCTGCATGACAACCAACCATCCATCTGTATCAAACACCATCTGGCCGAGATGACTCTGGCTTCTGTGTGCTTGACATGGCTCCCAGCTCTAGAGACTGGCAAAACAAGTGGCCTATCGGTAACTTAAGTAGTAAACTGTTAACAACAGAATGGTGGACAATCCAACAACGCGTGAAGGCCGCACAGTGAACAGAGGAAGTTACTAGGGTAAAGCATCATGCAAAGGTCGTTCAAAAACCAGGAGCTTGGTTTAAAAAACCTGACGAACACCACAAACAAAAAAAAAAAACTCAACTAATTATAGTATCAACTCTACTTGAAAAAATACTTTTGTTCTCTTTTGAAGTCATGAAATTCAACTACTGCAAGTTTGATTAGGATGAAGATTTGAACTGATGATAAATCTTTATGAAAGGCTTTAACTTGAAATTTCTGAACCAGAGAAAATGCAGAGAGAAATCTTACAAGCATTAGTTCATGTAACACTGATCATCTCTCACGCTTCTCTGGTTTTCTTCCATAACTTTCAGAAAGGCTATCTGACCTTGTACCCAATGCCTTGTTTCTTGGGCAGAAGTTTCTTTCATGTACTGTTAGATGACCAAGGAGTACTAATGTGACTGGTTTTCCTTCAAATAACTAACTTTTCATCACAAGAGACAGAATTTAAAAGATTTCCAAACATTTTAAAATGTGTTAACTTTTGTTAAGTTAGTTGCAATTCAAAATGTCCTGACAAGCTACTTGCGCTTAAGTACAGAAAAAGCTACAAATTTGCCCCAGCACTGCTGCAGCAGACTAGGAATAGAGACAGACTGCACTTCATTAAAGCTAGTTAAATTTTATACGCAACTTTGCTGTTTACACTAGAAGATTTTATTAGTGCTCTGAAACAGACAACACTATTTTCACCTTTAAAACTTAAAAAAAAATTACAGGTTGAAAACCTGAAAAGCACCTACTAAATCCAGAGCCTAACGAGTTGTTCTGTAGCGTACTGGCCTGGTTTGATAATGGCAACTTCCAACTTTCATAGATATACTGGAGTGAAACCGAAATCTACATGTACCACAATCCTCCATGGGAAGGATGGCTTTAAAGATATGATTCAGAACCCAACACATACTTTTTGCTGTAGTTCTTTCACAGCATAGTCCCTATCCATGCATGCCTGTCGATATGCTTCATAAGCTTTGTTAAGCTGCTCTCCAATGTTTTTGTCCATAATTCCTGATGTTGCTTCATCACTGAAAAGATGGTCAAGTTAACAGACCTGAAAAGGAATCAGAAGGAAAAAGAGAAAATGCTGAGAAACAGAAGTTTGTCACTGGAAACATGTATACCAGAACTTGTATTAGCATCAAATTAAACTAATATGTGCAGTATGTTTGAGCAGTAACTCATAACTCAGCAACTATTAACTCATATAATAACAATAGTTTAAACTATAGCTCTGTCTACCTCAACATTTAACTTTATGTCCAGGAATAGGTTCAAACAAAAGCCAAACAAACCCAGGTTAAGTCTGAATTAAATTTTGGATCCATAAAACGTGTAAATGTGTAGCTACAGTGTTTGAGGGTTGGGATTTACAATTGGTGCAGACCACCATTTACACAATTTTATGATGCTTCCAACAGTTTAATGTTTACTGAATTATGAAATAACAGCATTAAATTTTGAACAAATTGTAGCTTTAGGCATTGAGCAATAAAAAGTTAAAAGCTCAGTAACATTAGATCACATGGACCTATCCTATTCTATGCCATATTTGACAATGGCAACACAAGTGACCCCTTGAGGTGAATTAAAACATCTTTTATCTAAAAATCAGTAATACCAACCAATAAGGATTACCAAGACTCTGACCTTTTAACACAATATTATATCAACTTTTTACACTTTGTGAACAATTTCAGTAACAATTCCTGAGATTACAGCTCATGAACTTTGACACATAAGACTATAACACTATCAGTTATCACAGACTTCAATTTCAAGACAGTGAAATTCACAAACACGGGACCTTTGCTTCTATAGTAATCTATCACACGAAATTTAAAATTAAAAATTATCATAATGGATAAGCCAAGCAAGAATAGTATGAGGAATAACTTGTCTTGGACCCTAGTCAAAATTTTAAGGATTGCAGCTTGAGCTATTGTTAATTTTCTTGCTTCTGAATATCTTCCATATCATAGAGCCTGAATACAGAAATGCAGTTCAACTTTCCTAGAAGGTACAACAGACTGCTGTATGAATGTCACACCTTTTTCTTCCGCAAACTTTATTTTAAAGATGAGCACATATTGCAAGAGCAATTGTATCTCAACTCCAGCATGGATGTACTTTATTAGTGGCAAAGTGAGTTCCTTATTAAGCTTGGAATCATTTAGGGATCCCTTGATGTAACTAGTATTACTGAAATCCAGGTTTATAAATTTTGTGTAAAACGCCTACATTGTTTCATATGAAAGGTTTTATTTATTTATTTTTTCTTTAAATACGAGTTCAGTAGTTTATAATCTCAGGACCACATGTACTGCCTCAAAGCACTGTTGGTAACACAGGTTACTTTATCAGCCCTTCTCCTCCCACAAAGAGTATCCCTTCCACTAACTGGAATATTCATTCTAATACCTGAGCTAGTACTTTAAATATATGGGTAGGCTTTTTTACAGTTTTAAATGAAGGACTGTTTTACATAGTTCAGTTAATAAAATCAGATATTACAGCTGACTGCAGGGGTGGGTACTAAACTCCAGAAGGGTATTGTTATGGCTGAAAATGATTGAAAGTGTGCCCTTACATTCTTTAAGAACTTGCACAGTTTGCACCGATGCTGACTTTGTATTTTACTGGAATTCTCCAGAGACACTAGTAAATGGCAGTGTCTTGTACATATAAAAGGTAACTTCAAAAAATGAGTGCAATGGAGTCTAAAAGATCATGTTCAGCTTCTAATAGAGGGAATGGGATTCAGTTCCATACAACTCACAGTTTGTAGAAAACAAAGCCATTAATTTCATTCATGCAAATTCAAGTTTCAATTTGAAAAACAGTATTTAAAATTTATACCTAACTTTCAGCCTTTTATTTCCCAACTGATTGAACCTGAGAGTATTAACAGAGAGTTCTGCTCTTATCTGGGCTGTTGCACCAAAAGTAACCAAAACCTAATTTTCTACTTTGTAAGGAAAAATACGGAGAATGGTAGCTAATTTACTGGTAGCTCCCTAAAATCCTGACTCTGTGCAGTAAAAAAGGGCAATAATAGTCATTATTAGTGACACTTTAAGATGGAACTGTAACCAGAAGAATTGGTTCCTATATTCCCCTACACCCTAGACACTAATTTCTGCTTCCACCTCAGCCTTCCCTTTCCTCCAGCACAAGCAGCCTTACTGTAAACAGTATCAGCAAACCAATCCAGCTTAAAACCAAATGTTAAAGGTAGTTTTGCTGTGTTAGTTTTAATGCACATCAGCTCCACAGACCACTTCAAATGGCGTGATAACACAAGGAAGCCAGCACAGGAGTAGAAAACATCAGCAAGAGGCAGACAGAACTCCTGTGTTCAATGGCAGCACTAGCTTCGAAAATTTAATGTGAAGTCAGGGTTATGTAATGGTGATGTAAGTCTGTGCTGTCACAGACAAGGATACTCCTGCCTTCCCCCATCTCTGGCCATGAATTTTGCCACTTAGTTGTATCAGTATTAGCACTTCTATGCTGCGCAATTGAGTGTGCCAAAATAGCTCCCTACTTCCTCAAAAAAGCAACAACAACCCCCCTAAAAAAAACTAACCCCAAAATTTAAACTGCAGCTAGCTGACTGCGAGCCTGCTGGAGCACTACTACCAACACAAGGAGGCAGTGGGAACATAACACTAGCCGTGGGCAGGACTGCAGCAGTCTAGATTTAGATTGGATTAAACTACTCAGCAGTCACACCCCGAACTGCCTGCTGCTGGAATAAATAACTGCTTCTTATGATATCTATCTCATATCCAGATTTTCTTGCAGTTAGAAAAACTGGCTCCTTTTCCTGCTTCTCTTTTATATGCATCAATATTTATCAGGGAATTTGCCAACTGTTCCTTGTCATTTACTCTGCTCCCTACATCCAGTTAGGAGGAAAAAACCCAACCCAACACCCCTAAAATAAAAAAACCAAAAACCATACCACAACAAAACCAAACCAAAAATCAGCTCCCCAACAATATTCCCACTATTTTAATCAGGTTTAATTATGCTGTATCCATACAGCAACTGGAACACATTCAGCCTGAAGTTGTGAACCCTTACATTTAGCAACAGACATTCTAGATGTTCATTAAATCCTAATGACTTTCACAATTATTAACACCAATACATAGTCAGAACAGGTGCAGCAATACAAAATGCTGCATTTATTCTAACAGGGACAGAATAAGAGAAAGAGATCAGCTCCAGAGTTTGTCTGACGAGGGGATCCTGTGAATGTGAGAGCCCTTGAGTGCTGTGTTGCCAGAGCTATGTCAACGAGAACTAGAATCTCATTTCTGAGTAAAGAGCCGAACACTGGAAAACAACTGGGTATAGCAAATGTTGTAAGACAAACTTTTAAGTAAACAAACCCAATGAAGCCTCCAGATGCTCTTAAAATACTTGCTTTGAATGAGAAACATTTTGTCAGTATAGATGGGAAAAAACCCAGCAGCAGTAATATGAATTTTCTGAGTCAAATGCCAAAAAAGCCCCAACACAAAGATTAGCAACATAGTGCTGCATACAGCCTGAAATCCCAGCTCCACAGATCACTAGAGGCAC